>CAWVQA010000852.1:0-447000 GCA_963932145.1 Acanthosepion lycidas
ATTTTACCTCCTCAATTTAGCATTATCGACAGGGAAAGACCAAATCTAAGATCTGCACAAAAATATTTTGCCTTCAAATTCATACCGTGATCGTAGCATGCATGGACTCGACTCATATGACTGTGATTTCCATGAAAAAGATTGTGGGCCGAAAATGGGTGATCACTGTACATTTCTCTTCTGTTTCCTATTTATATTTATATTTTACCTCCTCAATTAACATTATGGACAGAGAAAGACCAAATCTAAGATCTGCACAAAAATATTTTGCTTTCAAATTCATACCGTGATGGTAGCATGCATGGACTCGACTCATACGACAGGGATTTCCATGAAAAAGATTGTGGGCCGAAAATGGGTGATCACTGTACATTTCTCTTCTGTTTCCTATTTATATTTATATTTTACCTCCTCAATTTAGCATTATGGACAGGGAAAGAACAAATCTAAGATCTGCACAAAAATATTTTGCCTTCAAATTCATACCGTGATCGTAGCATGCATGGACTCGACTCATATGACTGGGATTTCCATGGAAAAGATTGTGGGCCGAAAATGGGTGATCACTGTACATTTCTCTTCTGTTTCCTATTTATATTTCTATTTTACCTCCTCAATTTAGCATTATGGACAGGAAAAGACCTAAACTAAGATCTGCACAAAAATATTTTGCCTTCAAATTCATACCGTGATCGTAGCATGCATGGACTCGACTCATATGACTGGGATTTCCATGAAAAAGATTGTGGGCCGAAAATGGGTGATCACTGTACATTTCTCTTCTGTTTCCTATTCATATTTCTATTTTACCTTCTCAATTTAGCATTATGGATAGGGAAAGACCTAATCTAAGATCTGCACAAAAATATTTTGCCTTCAAATTCATACCGTGATCGTAGCATGCATGGACTCGACTCATATGACTGGGATTTCCATGAAAAAGATTGTGGGCCGAAAATGGGTTATCACTGTACATTTCTCTTCTGCTTCCTATTTATATTTATATTTTACCTCCTCAATTTAGCATTATGGACAGAGAAAGACCTAATCTAAGATCTGCACAAAAATATGTTGCCTTCAAATTCATACCGTGATCGTAGCATGCATGTACTCGACTCATATGACTGGGATTTCCATGAAAAAGATTGTGGGCCGAAAATGGGTGATCACTGTACATTTCTCTTCTGTTTCCTATTCATATTTCTATTTTACCTCCTCAATTTAGCATTATCGACAGGGAAAGACCAAATCTAAGATCTGCACAAAAATATTTTGCTTTCAAATTCATACCGTGATGGTAGCATGCATGGACTCGACTCATACGACAGGGATTTCCATGAAAAAGATTGTGGGCCGAAAATGGGTGATCACTGTACATTTCTCTTCTGTTTCCTATTTATATTTATATTTTACCTCCTCAATTTAGCATTATGGACAGGGAAAGAACAAATCTAAGATCTGCACAAAAATATTTTGCCTTCAAATTCATACCGTGATCGTAGCATGCATGGACTCGACTCATATGACTGGGATTTCCATGGAAAAGATTGTGGGCCGAAAATGGGTGATCACTGTACATTTCTCTTCTGTTTCCTATTTATATTTCTATTTTACCTCCTCAATTTAGCATTATGGACAGGAAAAAACCTAAACTAAGATCTGCACAAAAATATTTTGCCTTCAAATTCATACCGTGATCGTAGCATGCATGGACTCGACTCATATGACTGGGATTTCCATGAAAAAGATTGTGGGCCGAAAATGGGTGATCACTGTACATTTCTCTTCTGTTTCCTATTCATATTTATATTTTACCTCCTCAATTTAGCATTATCGACAGGCAAAGACCAAATCTAAGATCTGCACAAAAATATTTTGCCTTCAAATTCATACCGTGATCGTAGCATGCATGGACTCGACTCATATGACTGTGATTTCCATGAAAAAGATTGTGGGCCGAAAATGGGTGATCACTGTACATTTCTCTTCTGTTTCCTATTTATATTTATATTTTACCTCCTCAATTAACATTATGGACAGAGAAAGACCAAATCTAAGATCTGCACAAAAATATTTTGCTTTCAAATTCATACCGTGATGGTAGCATGCATGGACTCGACTCATACGACTGGGATTTCCATGAAAAAGATTGTGGGCCGAAAATGGGTGATCACTGTACATTTCTCTTCTGTTTCCTATTTATATTTATATTTTACCTCCTCAATTTAGCATTATGGACAGGGAAAGAACAAATCTAAGATCTGCACAAAAATATTTTGCCTTCAAATTCATACCGTGATCGTAGCATGCATGGACTCGACTCATATGACTGGGATTTCCATGAAAAAGATTGTGGGCCGAAAATGGGTGATCACTGTACATTTCTCTTCTGTTTCCTATTTATATTTCTATTTTACCTCCTCAATTTAGCATTATGGACAGGAAAAGACCTAAACTAAGATCTGCACAAAAATATTTTGCTTTCAAATTCATACCGTGATGGTAGCATGCATGGACTCGACTCATACGACTGGGATTTCCATGAAAAAGATTGTGGGCCGAAAATGGGTGATCACTGTACATTTCTCTTCTGTTTCCTATTTATATTTATATTTTACCTCCTCAATTTAGCATTATGGACAGAGAAAGACCTAATCTAAGATCTGCACAAAAATATGTTGCCTTCAAATTCATACCGTGATCGTAGCATGCATGGACTCGACTCATATGACTGGGATTTCCAGGAAAAAGATTGTGGGCCGAAAATGGGTGATCACTGTACATTTCTCTTCTGTTTCCTATTCATATTTCTATTTTACCTCCTCAATTTAGCATTATCGACAGGGAAAGACCAAATCTAAGATCTGCACAAAAATATTTTGCCTTCAAATTCATACCGTGATCGTAGCATGCATGGACTCGACTCATATGACTGTGATTTCCATGAAAAAGATTGTGGGCCGAAAATGGGTGATCACTGTACATTTCTCTTCTGTTTCCTATTTATATTTATATTTTACCTCCTCAATTAACATTATGGACAGAGAAAGACCAAATCTAAGATCTGCACAAAAATATTTTACTTTCAAATTCATACCGTGATGGTAGCATGCATGGACTCGACTCGTACGACAGGGATTTCCATGAAAAAGATTGTGGGCCGAAAATGGGTGATCACTGTACATTTCTCTTCTGTTTCCTATTTATATTTATATTTTACCTCCTCAATTTAGCATTATGGACAGAGAAAGACCTAATCTAAGATCTGCACAAAAATATTTTGCATTCAAATTCATACCGTGATCGTAGCATGCATGGACTCGACTCATATGACTGGGATTTCCATGAAAAAGATTGTGGGCCGAAAATGGGTGATCACTGTACATTTCTCTTCTGTTTCCTATTCATATTTCTATTTTACCACCTCAATTTAGCATTTTCGACAGGGAAAGACCAAATCTAAGATCTGCACAAAAATATTTTGCCTTCAAATTCATACCGTGATCGTAGCATGCATGGACTCAACTCATATGACTGGGATTTCCATGAAAAACATTGTGGGCCGAAAATGGGTGATCACTGTACATTTCTCTTCTGTTTCCTATTTATATTTATATTTTACCTCCTCAATTAACATTATGGACAGAGAAAGACCAAATCTAAGATCTGCACAAAAATATTTTGCTTTCAAATTCATACCGTGATGGTAGCATGCATGGACTCGACTCATACGACAGGGATTTCCATGAAAAAGATTGTGGGCCGAAAATGGGTGATCACTGTACATTTCTCTTCTGTTTCCTATTTATATTTATATTTTACCTCCTCAATTTAGCATTATGGACAGGGAAAGAACAAATCTAAGATCTGCACAAAAATATTTTGCCTTCAAATTCATACCGTGATCGTAGCATGCATGGACTCGACTCATATGACTGGGATTTCCATGGAAAAGATTGTGGGCCGAAAATGGGTGATCACTGTACATTTCTCTTCTGTTTCCTATTTATATTTCTATTTTACCTCCTCAATTTAGCATTATGGACAGGAAAAGACCTAAACTAAGATCTGCACAAAAATATTTTGCCTTCAAATTCATACCGTGATCGTAGCATGCATGGACTCGACTCATATGACTGGGATTTCCATGAAAAAGATTGTGGGCCGAAAATGGGTGATCACTGTACATTTCTCTTCTGTTTCCTATTCATATTTCTATTTTACCTTCTCAATTTAGCATTATGGATAGGGAAAGACCTAATCTAAGATCTGCACAAAAATATTTTGCCTTCAAATTCATACCGTGATCGTAGCATGCATGGACTCGACTCATATGACTGGGATTTCCATGAAAAAGATTGTGGGCCGAAAATGGGTTATCACTGTACATTTCTCTTCTGCTTCCTATTTATATTTATATTTTACCTCCTCAATTTAGCATTATGGACAGAGAAAGACCTAATCTAAGATCTGCACAAAAATATGTTGCCTTCAAATTCATACCGTGATCGTAGCATGCATGTACTCGACTCATATGACTGGGATTTCCATGAAAAAGATTGTGGGCCGAAAATGGGTGATCACTGTACATTTCTCTTCTGTTTCCTATTCATATTTCTATTTTACCTCCTCAATTTAGCATTATCGACAGGGAAAGACCAAATCTAAGATCTGCACAAAAATATTTTGCTTTCAAATTCATACCGTGATGGTAGCATGCATGGACTCGACTCATACGACAGGGATTTCCATGAAAAAGATTGTGGGCCGAAAATGGGTGATCACTGTACATTTCTCTTCTGTTTCCTATTTATATTTATATTTTACCTCCTCAATTTAGCATTATGGACAGGGAAAGAACAAATCTAAGATCTGCACAAAAATATTTTGCCTTCAAATTCATACCGTGATCGTAGCATGCATGGACTCGACTCATATGACTGGGATTTCCATGGAAAAGATTGTGGGCCGAAAATGGGTGATCACTGTACATTTCTCTTCTGTTTCCTATTTATATTTCTATTTTACCTCCTCAATTTAGCATTATGGACAGGAAAAAACCTAAACTAAGATCTGCACAAAAATATTTTGCCTTCAAATTCATACCGTGATCGTAGCATGCATGGACTCGACTCATATGACTGGGATTTCCATGAAAAAGATTGTGGGCCGAAAATGGGTGATCACTGTACATTTCTCTTCTGTTTCCTATTCATATTTATATTTTACCTTCTCAATTTAGCAATATGGATAGGGAAATACCTAATCTAAGATCTGCACAAAAATATTTTGCCTTCAAATTCATACCGTGATCGTAGCATGCATGGACTCGACTCATATGACTGGGATTTCCATGAAAAAGATTGTGGGCCGAAAATGGGTGATCACTGTACATTTCTCTTCTCTTTCCTATTTATATTTATATTTTACCTCCTCAATTTAGCATTATGGCCAGGGAAAGATCTAATCTAAGCTCTTCACAAAAATATTTTGCCTTCAAATTCATACCGTGATCGTAGCATGCATGGACTCGACGCATATGACTGGGATTTCCATGAAAAAGGTTGTGGGCCGAAAATGGGTGATCCCTGTACATTTCTCTTCTGTTTCCTAATTATATTTCTATTTTACTTCCTCAATTTAGCATTATGGCCAGGGAAAGACCTAATCTAAGATCTGCACAAAAATATTTTGCCTTCAAATTCATACCGTGATCGTAGCATGCATGGACTCGACTCATATGACTGGGATTTCCATGAAAAAAAGGTTGTGGGCTGAAAATGGGTGATCCCTGTACATTTCTCTTCTGTTTCTTATTTATATTTCTATTTTAACTCCTCATTTTAGCATTATGGACAGGGAAAGACCTAATCTAAGATCTGCACAAAAATATTTTGCCTTCAAATTCATACCGTGAACGTAGCATGCATGGACTCGACTCATATGACTGGGATTTCCATGAAAAAGATTTTGGGCCGAAAATGGGTGATCACTGTACATTTCTCTTCTGTTTCCTATTTATATTTCTATTTTACCTCCTCAATTTAGCATTATGGACAGGGAAAGACCTAATCTAAAATCTGCACAAAAATATTTTGCCTTCAAATTCATACCGTGATCGTAGCATGCATGGACTCGACTCATATGACTAGGATTTCCATGAAAAAGATTGTGGGCCGAAAATAGGTGATCACTGTACACTTCTCTTCTGTTTCCTATTTATATTTATATTTTACCACCTCAATTTAGCATTATCGACAGGGAAAGACCTAATCTAAGATCTGCAAAAATATATTTTGCCTTCAAATTCATACCGTGAACGTAGCATGCATGGACTCGACTCATATGACTGGGATTTCCATGAAAAAGATTGTGGCCCGAAAATAGGTGATCACTGTACATTTCTCTTTGTTTCCTATTTATATTTCTATTTTGACTCCTCAATTTAGCATTATGGACTGGGGATAACCTAATCTAAGATCTGCACAAAAATATTTTGCCTTCAAATTCATACCGTGATCGTAGCATGCATGGACTCGACTCATATGACTAGGATTTCAATGAAAAAGATTGTGGGCCGAAAATGGGTGATCACTATACATTTCTCTACTGTTTCCTATTTATATTTATATTTTACCTCCTCAATTTAGCATTATCGACAGGGAAAGACCGAATCTAAGATCTGCACAAAAATATTTTGCCTTCAAATTCATACCGTGATCGTAGCATGCATGGACTCGACTCATATGACAGGGATTTCCATGAAAAAGATTGTGGGCCAAAAATGGGTGATCACTGTACATTTCTCTTCTGTTTCCTATTTATATTTCTATTTTACCTCCTCAATTTAGCATTATCGACAGGGAAAGACCTAATCTAAGATCTGCACAAAAATATTTTGCCTTCAACTTCATACCGTGATCGTAGCATGCATGGACTCGACTCATATGACTGGGATTTCCATGAAAAAGATTGTGGGCCGAAAATGGGTGATCACTGTACATTTCTCTTCTCTTTCCTATTTATATTTATATTTTACCTCCTCAATTTAGCATTATGGCCAGGGAAAGATCTAATCTAAGCTCTTCACAAAAATAGTTTGCCTTCAAATTCATACCGTGATCGTAGCATGCATGGACTCGACTCATATGACTGGGATTTCCATGAAAAAGATTGTGGCCCGAAAATAGGTGATCACTGTACATTTCTCTTTGTTTCCTATTTATATTTATATTTTGACTCCTCAATTTAGCATTATGGACAGGGAATGACCTAATCTAAGATCTGCACAAAAATATTTTGCCTTCAAATTCATACCGTGATCGTAGCATGCATGGACTCGACTCATATGACTGGGATTTCCATGAAAAAGATTGTGGGCCGAAAATAGGGGATCACTGTCCATTTCTCTTCTGTTTCCTATTTATATTTATATTTTACCTCCTCAATTAACATTATGGACAGGCAAAGACCAATTCTAAGATCTGCACAAAAATATTTTGCTTTCAAATTCATACCGTGATCGTAGCATGCATGGACTCGACTCATACGACTGGGATTTCCATGAAAAAGATTGTGGGCCGAAAATGCTTGATAACTGTACATTTCTCTTCTGTTTCCTATTTATATTTCTCTTTTACCACATCAATTTAGCATTATGGACAGGGAAAGACCTAATGTAAGATCTGCACAAAAATATTTTGCCTTCAAATTCATACCGTGATCGTAGCATGCATGGACTCGACTCATATGACTGGGATTTCCATGAAAAAGATTGTGGGCCGAAAATGGGTGATCACTGTATATTTCTCTTCTGTTTCCTATTTTACCTCCTCAATTTAGCATTATCGACAGGGAAAGACCTAATCTAAGATCTGCACAAAAATATTTTGCCTTCAAATTCATACCGTGATCGTAGCATGCATGGACTCGACTCATATGACTAGGATTTCCATGAAAAAGATTGTGGGCCGAAAATGGGTGATCACTATACATTTCTCTTCTCTTTCCTATTTATATTTATATTTTACCCCCTCAATTAACATTATGGACAGGGAAAGACCAAATCTAAGATCTGCACAAAAATATTTTGCTTTCAAATTCATTCCGTGATGGTAGCATGCATGGACTCGACTCATACGACTGGGATTTCCATGAAAAAGATTGTCGGCCGAAAATGGGTGATCACTGTACATTTCTCTTCTGTTTCCTATTTATATTTCAATTTTACCTCCTCAATTTAGCATTATGGACAGGGAAAGACCTAATCTAAGATCTGCACAAAAATATTTTGCCTTCAAATTCATACCTTGATCGTAGCATGCATGGACTCGACTCATATGATTGGGATTTCCATGAAAAAGATTGTGGGCCGAAAATGTTTGATCACTGTACATTTCTCTTCTCTTTCCTATTTATATTTATATTTTACCTCCTCAATTTAGCATTATGGCCAGGGAAAGATCTAATCTAAGCTCTTCACAAAAATAATTTGCCTTCAAATTCATACCGTGATCGTAGCATGCATGGACTCGACTCATATGACTGGGATTTCCATGAAAAAGGTTGTGGGCCGAAAATGGGTGATCACTGTACATTTCTCTTCTGTTTCCTATTTATATTTCTATTTTACCTCCTCAATTTAGCATTATGGACAGGGAAAGACCTAATCTAAGATATGCACAAAAATATTTTGACTTCAAATTCATACCGTGATCGTAGCATGCATGGACTCGACTGATATGACTGGGATTTCCATGAAAAAGATTGTGGCCCGAAAATAGGTGATCACTGTACATTTCTCTTTGTTTCCTATTTATATTTATATTTTGACTCCTCAATTTAGCATTATGGACAGGGAATGACCTAATCTAAGATCTGCACAAAAATATTTTGCCTTCAAATTCATACCGTGATCGTAGCATGCATGGACTCGACTCATATGACTGGGATTTCCATGAAAAAGATTGTGGGCCGAAAATGGGTGATCACTGTCCATTTCTCTTCTGTTTCCTATTTATATTTATATTTTACCTCCTCAATTAACATTATGGACAGGCAAAGACCAATTCTAAGATCTGCACAAAAATATTTTGCTTTCAAATTCATACCGTGATCGTAGCATGCATGGACTCGACTCATACGACTGGGATTTCCATGAAAAAGATTGTGGGCCGAAAATGCTTGATAACTGTACATTTCTCTTCTGTTTCCTATTTATATTTCTCTTTTACCACATCAATTTAGCATTATGGCCAGGGAAAGACCTAATCTAAGCTCTTCACAAAAATATTTTGCCTTCAAATTCATACCGTGATCGTAGCATGCATGGACTCGACTCCTATGACTGGGATTTCCATGAAAAAGATTTTGGGCCGAAAATGGGTGATCACTGTACATTTCTCTTCTGTTTCCTATTTATATTTCTATTTTACCTCCTCAATTTAGCATTATGGACAGGGAAAGACCTAATCTAAAATCTGCACAAAAATATTTTGCCTTCAAATTCATACCGTGATCGTAGCATGCATGGACTTGACTGATATGACTAGGATTTCCATGAAAAAGATTGTGGGCCGAAAATAGGTGATCACTGTACATTTCTCTTCTGTTTCCTATTTATATTTATATTTTACGTCCTCAATTTAGCATTATCGACAGGGAAAGACCTAATCTAAGATCTGCACAAAAATATTTGGCCTTCAAATTCATACCGTGATCGTAGCCCGCATGGACTCGACTCATATGACTGGGATTTCCATGAAAAAGATTGTGGGCCGAAAATGGCTGATCACTGTACATTTCTCTTCTGTTTCCTATTTATATTTATATTTTACCTCCTCAATTTAGCATTATGGACAGGGAAAGACCTAATCTAAGATCTGCACGAAAATATTTCGCCTTCAAATTCATACCGTGATCGTAGCATGCATGGACTCAACTCATATGACTGGGATTTCCATGAAAAAGATTGTGGGCAGAAAATGGGTGATCACTGTACATTTCTCTTCTGTTTCCGATTTATATTTCTATTTTACCTCCTCAATTAACATTATGGACAGGGAAAGACCAAATCTAAGATCTGCACAAAAATATTTTGCTTTCAAATTCATACCGTGATGGTAGCATGCATGGACTCGACTCATACGACTGGGATTTCCATGAAAAAGATTGTGGGCCGAAAATGGGTGATCACTGTACATTTCTCTTCTCCTTCCTATTTATATTTATATTTTACCTCCTCAATTTAGCATTATGGACAGGGAAAGACCAAATCTAAGATCTGTACAAAAATATTTTGCATTCAAATTCATACCGTGATCGTAGCATGCATGTACTCGACTCATATGACTGGGATTTCCATGAAAAAGATTGTGGGCCGACAATGGGTGATCACTGTACTTTTCTCTTCTGTTTCCTGTTCATATTTCTATTTTACCTCCTCAATTAACATTATGGACAGGGAAAGACCAAATCTAAGATCTGCACAAAAATATTTTGCTTTCAAATTCATACCGTGATGGTAGCATGCATGGACTCGACTCATACGACTGGGATTTCCATGAAAAAGATTGTGGGCAGAAAATGGGTGATCACTGTACATTTCTCTTCTGTTTCCGATTTATATTTCTATTTTACCTCCTCAATTAACATTATGGACAGGGAAAGACCAAATCTAAGATCTGCACAAAAATATTTTGCTTTCAAATTCATACCGTGATGGTAGCATGCATGGACTTGACTCATACGACTGGGATTTCCATGAAAAAGAATGTGGGCCGAAAATGGGTGATCACTGTACATTTCTCTTCTGCTTCCTATTTATATTTCTATTTTACCTCCTCAATTTAGCATTATGGACAGGGAAAGACCAAATCTAAGATCTGTACAAAAATATTTTGCATTCAAATTCATACCGTGATCGTAGAATGCATGTACTCGACTCATATGACTGGGATTTCCATGAAAAAGATTGTGGGCCGACAATTGGTGATCACTGTACATTTCTCTTCTGTTTCCTATTCATATTTCTATTTTACCTCCTCAATTTAGCATTACCGACAGGGAAAGAACAAATCTAAGATCTGCACAAAAATATTTTCCCTTCAAATTCATACCGTGATCGTAGCATGCATGGACTCGACTCATATGACTGGGATTTCCATGAAAAAGATTGTGGGCCGAAAATGGGTGATCACTGTACATTTCTCTTCTGTTTCCTATTTATATTTATATTTTACCTCCTCAATTTAGCATTATGGACAGGAAAAGACCTAAACTAAGATCTGCACAAAAATATTTTGCTTTCAAATTCATACCGTGATGGTAGCATGCATGGACTCGACTCATACGACTGGGATTTCCATGAAAAAGATTGTGGGCCGAAAATGGGTGATCACTGTACATTTCTCTTCTGTTTCTTATTTATATTTATATTTTACCTCCTCAATTTAGCATTATGGACAGGGAAAGAACAAATCTAAGATCTGCACAAAAATATTTTGCATTCAAATTCATACCGTGATCGTAGCATGCATGGACTCGACTCATATGACTGGGATTTCCATGAAAAAGATTGTGGGCCGAAAATGGGTGATCACTGTACATTTCTCTTCTGTTTCCTATTTATATTTATATTTTACCTCCTCAATTTAGCATTATGGACAGGAAAAGACCTAAACTAAGATCTGCACAAAAATATTTTGCCTTCAAATTCATACCGTGATCGTAGCATGCATGGACTCGACTCATATGACTGGGATTTCCATGAAAAAGATTGTGGGCCGACAATGGGTGATCACTGTACATTTCTCTTCTGTTTCCTATTCATATTTCTATTTTACCTTCTCAATTTAGCATTATGGATAGGGAAAGACCTAATCTAAGATCTGCACAAAAATATTTTGCCTTCAAATTCATACCGTGATCGTAGCATGCATGGACTCGACTCATATGACTGGGATTTCCATGAAAAAGATTGTGGGCCGAAAATGGGTTATCACTGTACATTTCTCTTCTGTTTCCTATTTATATTTATATTTTACCTCCTCAATTAACATTATGGACAGAGAAAGACCAAATCTAATATCTGCACAAAAATATTTTGCTTTCAAATTCATACCGTGATGGTAGCATGCATGGACTCGACTCATACGACTGGGATTTCCATGAAAAAGATTGTGGGCCGAAAATGGGTGATCACTGTACATTTCTCTTCTGTTTCCTATTTATATTTATATTTTACCTCCTCAATTTAGCATTATGGACAGGGAAAGAACAAATCTAAGATCTGCACAAAAATATTTTGCCTTCAAATTCATACCGTGATCGTAGCATGCATGGACTCGACTCATATGACTGGGATTTCCATGGAAAAGATTGTGGGCCGAAAATGGGTGATCACTGTACATTTCTCTTCTGTTTCCTATTTATATTTCTATTTTACCTCCTCAATTTAGCATTATGGACAGGAAAAGACCTAAACTAAGATCTGCACAAAAATATTTTGCCTTCAAATTCATACCGTGATCGTAGCATGCATGGACTCGACTCATATGACTGGGATTTCCATGAAAAAGATTGTGGGCCGAAAATGGGTGATCACTGTACATTTCTCTTCTGTTTCCTATTCATATTACTATTTTACCTTCTCAATTTAGCATTATGGATAGGGAAAGACCTAATCTAAGATCTGCACAAAAATATTTTGCCTTCAAATTCATACCGTGATCGTAGCATGCATGGACTCGACTCATATGACTGGGATTTCCATGAAAAAGATTGTGGGCCGAAAATGGGTTATCACTGTACATTTCTCTTCTGTTTCCTATTTATATTTATATTTTACCTCCTCAATTTAGCATTATGGACAGAGAAAGACCTAATCTAAGATCTGCACAAAAATATGTTGCCTTCAAATTCATACCGTGATCGTAGCATGCATGGACTCGACTCATATGACTGGGATTTCCATGAAAAAGATTGTGGGCCGAAAATGGGTGATCACTGTACATTTCTCTTCTGTTTCCTATTCATATTTCTATTTTACCTCCTCAATTTAGCATTATCGACAGGGAAAGACCAAATCTAAGATCTGCACAAAAATATTTTGCCTTCAAATTCATACCGTGATCGTAGCATGCATGGACTCGACTCATATGACTGTGATTTCCATGAAAAAGATTGTGGGCCGAAAATGGGTGATCACTGTACATTTCTCTTCTGTTTCCTATTTATATTTATATTTTACCTCCTCAATTAACATTATGGACAGAGAAAGACCAAATCTAATATCTGCACAAAAATATTTTGCTTTCAAATTCATACTGTGATGGTAGCATGCATGGACTCGACTCATACGACTGGGATTTCCATGAAAAAGATTGTGGGCCGAAAATGGGTGATCACTGTACATTTCTCTTCTGTTTCCTATTTATATTTATATTTTACCTCCTCAATTTAGCATTATGGACAGGGAAAGAACAAATCTAAGATCTGCACAAAAATATTTTGCCTTCAAATTCATACCGTGATGGTAGCATGCATGGACTCGACTCATACGACAGGGATTTCCATGAAAAAGATTGTGGGCCGAAAATGGGTGATCACTGTACATTTCTCTTCTGTTTCCTATTTATATTTATATTTTACCTCCTCAATTTAGCATTATGGACAGGGAAAGAACAAATCTAAGATCTGCACAAAAATATTTTGCCTTCAAATTCATACCGTGATCGTAGCATGCATGGACTCGACTCATATGACTGGGATTTCCATGGAAAAGATTGTGGGCCGAAAATGGGTGATCACTGTACATTTCTCTTCTGTTTCCTATTTATATTTCTATTTTACCTCCTCAATTTAGCATTATGGACAGGAAAAGACCTAAACTAAGATCTGCACAAAAATATTTTGCCTTCAAATTCATACCGTGATCGTAGCATGCATGGACTCGACTCATATGACTGGGATTTCCATGAAAAAGATTGTGGGCCGAAAATGGGTGATCACTGTACATTTCTCTTCTGTTTCCTATTCATATTTCTATTTTACCTTCTCAATTTAGCATTATGGATAGGGAAAGACCTAATCTAAGATCTGCACAAAAATATTTTGCCTTCAAATTCATACCGTGAACGTAGCATGCATGGACTCGACTCATATGACTGGGATTTCCATGAAAAAGATTGTGGGCCGAAAATGGGTTATCACTGTACATTTCTCTTCTGTTTCCTATTTATATTTATATTTTACCTCCTCAATTTAGCATTATGGACAGAGAAAGACCTAATCTAAGATCTGCACAAAAATATGTTGCCTTCAAATTCATACCGTGATCGTAGCATGCATGGACTCGACTCATATGACTGGGATTTCCATGAAAAAGATTGTGGGCCGAAAATGGGTGATCACTGTACATTTCTCTTCTGTTTCCTATTCATATTTCTATATTACCTCCTCAATTTAGCATTATCGACAGGGAAAGACCAAATCTAAGATCTGCACAAAAATATTTTGCCTTCAAATTCATACCGTGATCGTAGCATGCATGGACTCGACTCATATGACTGTGATTTCCATGAAAAAGATTGTGGGCCGAAAATGGGTGATCACTGTACATTTCTCTTCTGTTTCCTATTTATATTTATATTTTACCTCCTCAATTTAGCATTATGGACAGGGAAAGAACAAATCTAAGATCTGCACAAAAATATTTTGCCTTCAAATTCATACCGTGATCGTAGCATGCATTGACTCGACTCATATGACTGGGATTTCCATGGAAAAGATTGTGGGCCGAAAATGGGTGATCACTGTACATTTCTCTTCTGTTTCCTATTTATATTTCTATTTTACCTCCTCAATTTAGCATTATGGACAGGAAAAGACCTAAACTAAGATCTGCACAAAAATATTTTGCCTTCAAATTCATACCGTGATCGTAGCATGCATGGACTCGACTCATATGACTGGGATTTCCATGAAAAAGATTGTGGGCCGAAAATGGGTGATCACTGTACATTTCTCTTCTGTTTCCTATTCATATTTATATTTTACCTTCTCAATTTAGCATTATGTATAGGGAAAGACCTAATCTAAGATCTGCACAAAAATATTTTGCCTTCAAATTCATACCGTGATCGTAGCATGCATGGACTCGACTCATATGACTGGGATTTCCATGAAAAAGATTGTGGGCCGAAAATGGGTTATCACTGTACATTTCTCTTCTGTTTCCTATTTATATTTATATTTTACCTCCTCAATTAACATTATGGACAGAGAAAGACCAAATCTAAGATCTGCACAAAAATATTTTGCTTTCAAATTCATACCGTGATGGTAGCATGCATGGACTCGACTCATACGACAGGGATTTCCATGAAAAAGATTGTGGGCCGAAAATGGGTGATCACTGTACATTTCTCTTCTGTTTCCTATTTATATTTATATTTTACCTCCTCAATTTAGCATTATGGACAGGGAAAGAGCTAATCTAAGATCTGCACAAAAATATTTTGCCTTCAAATTCATACCGTGATCGTAGCATGCATGGACTCGACTCATATGACTGGGATTTCCATGAAAAAGATTGTGGGCCGAAAATGGGTTATCACTGTACATTTCTCTTCTGTTTCCTATTTATATTTATATTTTACCTCCTCAATTACCATTATGGACAGGGAAAGACTAAATCTAAGATCTGCACAAAAATATTTTGCTTTCAAATTCATACCGTGTTGGTAGCATGCATGGACTCGACTCATACGACTGGGATTTCCATGAAAAACATTGTGGGCCGAAAATGGGTGATCACTGTACATTTCTCTTCTGTTTCCTATTTATATTTCTATTTTACCTCCTCAATTTAGCATTATGGACAGGGAAAGACCTAATCTAAAATCTGCACAAAAATATTTTGCCTTCAAATTCATACCGTGATCGTAGCATGCATGGACTCGACTCATATGACTGGGATTTCCATGAAAAAGATTGTGGGCCGACAATGGGTGATCACTGTACATTTCTCTTCTGTTTCCTATTCATATTTCTATTTTACCTCCTCAATTTTGCATTATCAACAGGGAAAGACCAAATCTAAGATCTGCACAAAAATATTTTGCCTTCAAATTCATACCGTGATCGTAGCATGCATGGACTCGACTCATATGACTGTGATTTCCATGAAAAAGATTGTGGGCCGAAAATGGGTGATCACTGTACATTTCTCTTCTGTTTCCTATTTATATTTATATTTTACCTCCTCAATTAACATTATGGACAGAGAAAGACCAAATCTAATATCTGCACAAAAATATTTTGCTTTCAAATTCATACCGTGATGGTAGCATGCATGGACTCGACTCATACGACTGGGATTTCCATGAAAAAGATTGTGGGCCGAAAATGGGTGATCACTGTACATTTCTCTTCTGTTTCCTATTTATATTTATATTTTACCTCCTCAATTTAGCATTATGGACAGGGAAAGAACAAATCTAAGATCTGCACAAAAATATTTTGCATTCAAATTCATACCGTGATCGTAGCATGCATGGACTCGACTCATATGACTGGGATTTCCATGAAAAAGATTGTGGGCCGAAAATGGGTGATCACTGTACATTTCTCTTCTGTTTCCTATTTATATTTCTATTTTACCTCCTCAATTTAGCATTATGGACAGGAAAAGACCTAAACTAAGATCTGCACAAAAATATTTTGCCTTCAAATTCATACCGTGATCGTAGCATGCATGGACTCGACTCATATGACTGGGATTTCCATGAAAAAGATTGTGGGCCGAAAATGGGTGATCACTGTACATTTCTCTTCTGTTTCCTATTCATATTTCTATTTTACCTTCTCAATTTAGCATTATGGATAGGGAAAGACCTAATCTAAGATCTGCACAAAAATATTTTGCCTTCAAATTCATACCGTGATCGTAGCATGCATGGACTCGACTAATATGACTGGGATTTGCATGAAAAAGATTGTGGGCCGAAAATGGGTTATCACTGTACATTTCTCTTCTGTTTCCTATTTATATTTATATTTTACCTCCTCAATTTAGCATTATGGACAGGGAAAGAACAAATCTAAGATCTGCACAAAAATATTTTGCATTCAAATTCATACCGTGATCGTAGCATGCATGGACTCGACTCATATGACTGGGATTTCCATGAAAAAGATTGTGGGCCGAAAATGGGTGATCACTGTACATTTCTCTTCTGTTTCCTATTTATATTTATATTTTACCTCCTCAATTTAGCATTATGGACAGGAAAAGACCTAAACTAAGATCTGCACAAAAATATTTTGCCTTCAAATTCATACCGTGATCGTAGCATGCATGGACTCGACTCATATGACTGGGATTTCCATGAAAAAGATTGTGGGCCGAAAATGGGTGATCACTGTACATTTCTCTTCTGATTCCTATTCATATTTCTATTTTATCTTCTCAATTTAGCATTATGGATAGGGAAAGACCTAATCTAAGATCTGCACAAAAATATTTTGCCTTCAAATTCATACCGTGATCGTAGGATGCATGGACTCGACTCATATGACTGTGATTTCCATGAAAAAGATTGTGGGCCGAAAATGGGTGATCACTGTACATTTCTCTTCTGTTTCCTATTTATATTTATATTTTACCTCCTCAATTAACATTATGGACAGAGAAAGACCAAATCTAATATCTGCACAAAAATATTTTGCTTTCAAATTCATACCGTGATGGTAGCATGCATGGACTCGACTCATACGACTGGGATTTCCATGAAAAAGATTGTGGGCCGAAAATGGGTGATCACTGTACATTTCTCTTCTGTTTCCTATTCATATTTCTATTTTACCTCCTCAATTTAGCATTATCGACAGGGAAAGACCAAATCTAAGATCTGCACAAAAATATTTTGCCTTCAAATTCATACCGTGATCGTAGGATGCATGGACTCGACTCATATGACTGTGATTTCCATGAAAAAGATTGTGGGCCGAAAATGGGTGATCACTGTACATTTCTCTTCTGTTTCCTATTTATATTTATATTTTACCTCCTCAATTAACATTATGGACAGAGAAAGACCAAATCTAATATCTGCACAAAAATATTTTGCTTTCAAATTCATACCGTGATGGTAGCATGCATGGACTCGACTCATACGACTGGGATTTCCATGAAAAAGATTGTGGGCCGAAAATGGGTGATCACTGTACATTTCTCTTCTGTTTCCTATTTATATTTATATTTTACCTCCTCAATTTAGCATTATGGACAGGGAAAGAACAAATCTAAGATCTGCACAAAAATATTTTGCCTTCAAATTCATACCGTGATCGTAGCATGCATGGACTCGACTCATATGACTGTGATTTCCATGAAAAAGATTGTGGGCCGAAAATGGGTGATCACTGTACATTTCTCTTCTGTTTCCTATTTATATTTATATTTTACCTCCTCAATTTAGCATTATGGACAGGAAAAGACCTAAACTAAGATCTGCACAAAAATATTTTGCTTTCAAATTCATACCGTGATGGTAGCATGCATGGACTCGACTCATACGACTGGGATTTCCATGAAAAAGATTGTGGGCCGAAATTGGGTGATCACTGTACATTTCTCTTCTGTTTCCTATTTATATTTCTATTTTACCTCCTCAATTTAGCATTATGGACAGGGAAAGAACAAATCTAAGATCTGCACAAAAATATTTTGCCTTCAAATTCATACCGTGATCGTAGCATGCATGGACTCGACTCATATGACTGGGATTTCCATGGAAAAGATTGTGGGCCGAAAATGGGTGATCACTGTACATTTCTCTTCTGTTTCCTATTTATATTTCTATTTTACCTCCTCAATTTAGCATTATGGACAGGAAAAGACCTAAACTAAGATCTGCACAAAAATATTTTGCCTTCAAATTCATACCGTGATCGTAGCATGCATGGACTCGACTCATATGACTGGGATTTCCATGAAAAAGATTGTGGGCCGAAAATGGGTGATCACTGTACATTTCTCTTCTGTTTCCTATTCATATTTCTATTTTACCTTCTCAATTTAGCATTATGGATAGGGAAAGACCTAATCTAAGATCTGCACAAAAATATTTTGCCTTCAAATTCATACCGTGATCGTAGCATGCATGGACTCGACTCATATGACTGGGATTTCCATGAAAAAGATTGTGGGCCGAAAATGGGTTATCACTGTACATTTCTCTTCTGTTTCCTATTTATATTTATATTTTACCTCCTCAATTTAGCATTATGGACAGAGAAAGACCTAATCTAAGATCTGCACAAAAATATGTTGCCTTCAAATTCATACCGTGATCGTAGCATGCATGGACTCGACTCATATGACTGGGATTTCCATGAAAAAGATTGTGGGCCGAAAATGGGTGATCACTGTACATTTCTCTTCTGTTTCCTATTCATATTTCTATTTTACCTCCTCAATTTAGCATTATCGACAGGGAAAGACCAAATCTAAGATCTGCACAAAAATATTTTGCCTTCAAATTCATACCGTGATCGTAGCATGCATGGACTCGACTCATATGACTGTGATTTCCATGAAAAAGATTGTGGGCCGAAAATGGGTGATCACTGTACATTTCTCTTCTGTTTCCTATTTATATTTATATTTTACCTCCTCAATTAACATTATGGACAGAGAAAGACCAAATCTAATATCTGCACAAAAATATTTTGCTTTCAAATTCATACCGTGATGGTAGCATGCATGGACTCGACTCATACGACTGGGATTTCCATGAAAAAGATTGTGGGCCGAAAATGGGTGATCACTGTACATTTCTCTTCTGTTTCCTATTTATATTTATATTTTACCTCCTCAATTTAGCATTATGGACAGGAAAAGACCTAAACTAAGATCTGCACAAAAATATTTTGCTTTCAAATTCATACCGTGATGGTAGCATGCATGGACTCGACTCATACGACTGGGATTTCCATGAAAAAGATTGTGGGCCGAAATTGGGTGATCACTGTACATTTCTCTTCTGTTTCCTATTTATATTTCTATTTTACCTCCTCAATTTAGCATTATGGACAGAGAAAGACCTAATCTAAGATCTGCACAAAAATATGTTGCCTTCAAATTCATACCGTGATCGTAGCATGCATGGACTCGACTCATATGACTGGGATTTCCATGAAAAAGATTGTGGGCCGAAAATGGGTGATCACTGTACATTTCTCTTCTGTTTCCTATTCATATTTCTATTTTACCTCCTCAATTTAGCATTATCGACAGGGAAAGACCAAATCTAAGATCTGCACAAAAATATTTTGCCTTCAAATTCATACCGTGATCGTAGCATGCATGGACTCGACTCATATGACTGTGATTTCCATGAAAAAGATTGTGGGCCGAAAATGGGTGATCACTGTACATTTCTCTTCTGTTTCCTATTTATATTTATATTTTACCTCCTCAATTAACATTATGGACAGAGAAAGACCAAATCTAATATCTGCACAAAAATATTTTGCTTTCAAATTCATACCGTGATGGTAGCATGCATGGACTCGACTCATACGACTGGGATTTCCATGAAAAAGATTGTGGGCCGAAAATGGGTGATCACTGTACATTTCTCTTCTGTTTCCTATTTATATTTATATTTTACCTCCTCAATTTAGCATTATGGACAGGAAAAGACCTAAACTAAGATCTGCACAAAAATATTTTGCTTTCAAATTCATACCGTGATGGTAGCATGCATGGACTCGACTCATACGACTGGGATTTCCATGAAAAAGATTGTGGGCCGAAATTGGGTGATCACTGTACATTTCTCTTCTGTTTCCTATTTATATTTCTATTTTACCTCCTCAATTTAGCATTATGGACAGGGAAAGAACAAATCTAAGATCTGCACAAAAATATTTTGCCTTCAAATTCATACCGTGATCGTAGCATGCATGGACTCGACTCATATGACTGGGATTTCCATGGAAAAGATTGTGGGCCGAAAATGGGTGATCACTGTACATTTCTCTTCTGTTTCCTATTTATATTTCTATTTTACCTCCTCAATTTAGCATTATGGACAGGAAAAGACCTAAACTAAGATCTGCACAAAAATATTTTGCCTTCAAATTCATACCGTGATCGTAGCATGCATGGACTCGACTCATATGACTGGGATTTCCATGAAAAAGATTGTGGGCCGAAAATGGGTGATCACTGTACATTTCTCTTCTGTTTCCTATTCATATTTCTATTTTACCTCCTCAATTTAGCATTATCGACAGGGAAAGACCTAATCTAAGATCTGCACAAAAATATTTTGCCTTCAAATGCATACCGTGATCGTAGCATGCATGGACTCGACTCATATGACTGGGATTTCCATGAAAAAGATTGTGGGCCGAAAATGGGTGATCACTGTACATTTCTCTTCTGTTTCCTATTTATATTTATATTTTACCTCCTCAATTTAGCATTATGGACAGGAAAAGACCTAAACTAAGATCTGCACAAAAATATTTTGCTTTCAAATTCATACCGTGATGGTAGCATGCATGGACTCGACTCATACGACTGGGATTTCCATGAAAAAGATTGTGGGCCGAAAATGGGTGATCACTGTACATTTCTCTTCTGTTTCCTATTTATATTTATATTTTACCTCCTCAATTTAGCATTATGGACAGAGAAAGACCTAATCTAAGATCTGCACAAAAATATGTTGCCTTCAAATTCATACCGTGAGCGTAGCATGCATGGACTCGACTCATATGACTGGGATTTCCATGAAAAAGATTGTGGGCCGAAAATGGGTGATCACTGTACATTTCTCTTCTGTTTCCTATTCATATTTCTATTTTACCTCCTCAATTTAGCATTATCGACAGGGAAAGACCAAATCTAAGATCTGCACAAAAATATTTTGCCTTCAAATTCATACCGTGATCGTAGCATGCATGGACTCGACTCATATGACTGTGATTTCCATGAAAAAGATTGTGGGCCGAAAATGGGTGATCACTGTACATTTCTCTTCTGTTTCCTATTTATATTTATATTTTACCTCCTCAATTAACATTATGGACAGAGAAAGACCAAATCTAAGATCTGCACAAAAATATTTTGCTTTCAAATTCATACCGTGATGGTAGCATGCATGGACTCGACTCATACGACAGGGATTTCCATGAAAAAGATTGTGGGCCGAAAATGGGTGATCACTGTACATTTCTCTTCTGTTTCCTATTTATTTTTATATTTTACCTCCTCAATTTAGCATTATGGACAGGGAAAGAACAAATCTAAGATCTGCACAAAAATATTTTGCCTTCAAATTCATACCGTGATCGTAGCATGCATGGACTCGACTCATATGACTGGGATTTCCATGGAAAAGATTGTGGGCCGAAAATGGGTGATCACTGTACATTTCTCTTCTGTTTCCTATTTATATTTCTATTTTACCTCCTCAATTTAGCATTATGGACAGGAAAAGACCTAAACTAAGATCTGCACAAAAATATTTTGCCTTCAAATTCATACCGTGATCGTAGCATGCATGGACTCGACTCATATGACTGGGATTTCCATGAAAAAGATTGTGGGCCGAAAATGGGTGATCACTGTACATTTCTCTTCTGTTTCCTATTCATATTTCTATTTTACCTTCTCAATTTAGCATTATGGATAGGGAAAGACCTAATCTAAGATCTGCACAAAAATATTTTGCCTTCAAATTCATACCGTGATCGTAGCATGCATGGACTCGACTCATATGACTGGGATTTCCATGAAAAAGATTGTGGGCCGAAAATGGGTTATCACTGTACATTTCTCTTCTGTTTCCTATTTATATTTATATTTTACCTCCTCAATTTAGCATTATGGACAGGGAAAGAACAAATCTAAGATCTGCACAAAAATATTTTGCCTTCAAATTCATACCGTGATCGTAGCATGCATGGACTCGACTCATATGACTGGGATTTCCATGGAAAAGATTGTGGGCCGAAAATGGGTGATCACTGTACATTTCTCTTCTGTTTCCTATTTATATTTATATTTTACCTCCTCAATTTAGCATTATGGACAGGAAAAGACCTAAACTAAGATCTGCACAAAAATATTTTGCCTTCAAATTCATACCGTGATCGTAGCATGCATGGACTCGACTCATATGACTGGGATTTCCATGAAAAAGATTGTGGGCCGAAAATGGGTGATCACTGTACATTTCTCTTCTGTTTCCTATTCATATTTCTATTTTACCTTCTCAATTTAGCATTATGGATAGGGAAAGACCTAATCTAAGATCTGCACAAAAATATTTTGCCTTCAAATTCATACCGTGATCGTAGCATGCATGGACTCGACTCATATGACTGGGATTTCCATGAAAAAGATTGTGGGCCGAAAATGGGTTATCACTGTACATTTCTCTTCTGTTTCCTATTTATATTTATATTTTACCTCCTCAATTTAGCATTATGGACAGAGAAAGACCTAATCTAAGATCTGCACAAAAATATGTTGCCTTCAAATTCATACCGTGATCGTAGCATGCATGGACTCGACTCATATGACTGGGATTATCATGAAAAAGATTGTGGGCCGAAAATGGGTGATCACTGTACATTTCTCTTCTGTTTCCTATTCATATTTCTATTTTACCTCCTCAATTTAGCATTATCAACAGGGAAAGACCAAATCTAAGATCTGCACAAAAATATTTTGCCTTCAAATTCATACCGTGATCGTAGCATGCATGGACTCGACTCATATGACTGTGATTTCCATGAAAAAGATTGTGGGCCGAAAATGGGTGATCACTGTACATTTCTCTTCTGTTTCCTATTTATATTTATATTTTACCTCCTCAATTAACATTATGGACAGAGAAAGACCAAATCTAATATCTGCACAAAAATATTTTGCTTTCAAATTCATACCGTGATGGTAGCATGCATGGACTCGACTCATACGACTGGGATTTCCATGAAAAAGATTGTGGGCCGAAAATGGGTGATCACTGTACATTTCTCTTCTGTTTCCTATTTATATTTATATTTTACCTCCTCAATTTAGCATTATGGACAGGGAAAGAACAAATCTAAGATCTGCACAAAAATATTTTGCATTCAAATTCATACCGTGATCGTAGCATGCATGGACTCGACTCATATGACTGGGATTTCCATGAAAAAGATTGTGGGCCGAAAATGGGTGATCACTGTACATTTCTCTTCTGTTTCCTATTTATATTTCTATTTTACCTCCTCAATTTAGCATTATGGACAGGAAAAGACCTAAACTAAGATCTGCACAAAAATATTTTGCCTTCAAATTCATACCGTGATCGTAGCATGCATGGACTCGACTCATATGACTGGGATTTCCATGAAAAAGATTGTGGGCCGAAAATGGGTGATCACTGTACATTTCTCTTCTGTTTCCTATTCATATTTCTATTTTACCTTCTCAATTTAGCATTATGGATAGGGAAAGACCTAATCTAAGATCTGCACAAAAATATTTTGCCTTCAAATTCATACCGTGATCGTAGCATGCATGGACTCGACTAATATGACTGGGATTTGCATGAAAAAGATTGTGGGCCGAAAATGGGTTATCACTGTACATTTCTCTTCTGTTTCCTATTTATATTTATATTTTACCTCCTCAATTTAGCATTATGGACAGGGAAAGAACAAATCTAAGATCTGCACAAAAATATTTTGCATTCAAATTCATACCGTGATCGTAGCATGCATGGACTCGACTCATATGACTGGGATTTCCATGAAAAAGATTGTGGGCCGAAAATGGGTGATCACTGTACATTTCTCTTCTGTTTCCTATTTATATTTATATTTTACCTCCTCAATTTAGCATTATGGACAGGAAAAGACCTAAACTAAGATCTGCACAAAAATATTTTGCCTTCAAATTCATACCGTGATCGTAGCATGCATGGACTCGACTCATATGACTGGGATTTCCATGAAAAAGATTGTGGGCCGAAAATGGGTGATCACTGTACATTTCTCTTCTGTTTCCTATTCATATTTCTATTTTACCTTCTCAATTTAGCATTATGGATAGGGAAAGACCTAATCTAAGATCTGCACAAAAATATTTTGCCTTCAAATTCATACCGTGATCGTAGGATGCATGGACTCGACTCATATGACTGTGATTTCCATGAAAAAGATTGTGGGCCGAAAATGGGTGATCACTGTACATTTCTCTTCTGTTTCCTATTTATATTTATATTTTACCTCCTCAATTAACATTATGGACAGAGAAAGACCAAATCTAATATCTGCACAAAAATATTTTGCTTTCAAATTCATACCGTGATGGTAGCATGCATGGACTCGACTCATACGACTGGGATTTCCATGAAAAAGATTGTGGGCCGAAAATGGGTGATCACTGTACATTTCTCTTCTGTTTCCTATTCATATTTCTATTTTACCTCCTCAATTTAGCATTATCGACAGGGAAAGACCAAATCTAAGATCTGCACAAAAATATTTTGCCTTCAAATTCATACCGTGATCGTAGGATGCATGGACTCGACTCATATGACTGTGATTTCCATGAAAAAGATTGTGGGCCGAAAATGGGTGATCACTGTACATTTCTCTTCTGTTTCCTATTTATATTTATATTTTACCTCCTCAATTAACATTATGGACAGAGAAAGACCAAATCTAATATCTGCACAAAAATATTTTGCTTTCAAATTCATACCGTGATGGTAGCATGCATGGACTCGACTCATACGACTGGGATTTCCATGAAAAAGATTGTGGGCCGAAAATGGGTGATCACTGTACATTTCTCTTCTGTTTCCTATTTATATTTATATTTTACCTCCTCAATTTAGCATTATGGACAGGGAAAGAACAAATCTAAGATCTGCACAAAAATATTTTGCCTTCAAATTCATACCGTGATCGTAGCATGCATGGACTCGACTCATATGACTGTGATTTCCATGAAAAAGATTGTGGGCCGAAAATGGGTGATCACTGTACATTTCTCTTCTGTTTCCTATTTATATTTATATTTTACCTCCTCAATTTAGCATTATGGACAGGAAAAGACCTAAACTAAGATCTGCACAAAAATATTTTGCTTTCAAATTCATACCGTGATGGTAGCATGCATGGACTCGACTCATACGACTGGGATTTCCATGAAAAAGATTGTGGGCCGAAATTGGGTGATCACTGTACATTTCTCTTCTGTTTCCTATTTATATTTCTATTTTACCTCCTCAATTTAGCATTATGGACAGGGAAAGAACAAATCTAAGATCTGCACAAAAATATTTTGCCTTCAAATTCATACCGTGATCGTAGCATGCATGGACTCGACTCATATGACTGGGATTTCCATGGAAAAGATTGTGGGCCGAAAATGGGTGATCACTGTACATTTCTCTTCTGTTTCCTATTTATATTTCTATTTTACCTCCTCAATTTAGCATTATGGACAGGAAAAGACCTAAACTAAGATCTGCACAAAAATATTTTGCCTTCAAATTCATACCGTGATCGTAGCATGCATGGACTCGACTCATATGACTGGGATTTCCATGAAAAAGATTGTGGGCCGAAAATGGGTGATCACTGTACATTTCTCTTCTGTTTCCTATTCATATTTCTATTTTACCTTCTCAATTTAGCATTATGGATAGGGAAAGACCTAATCTAAGATCTGCACAAAAATATTTTGCCTTCAAATTCATACCGTGATCGTAGCATGCATGGACTCGACTCATATGACTGGGATTTCCATGAAAAAGATTGTGGGCCGAAAATGGGTTATCACTGTACATTTCTCTTCTGTTTCCTATTTATATTTATATTTTACCTCCTCAATTTAGCATTATGGACAGAGAAAGACCTAATCTAAGATCTGCACAAAAATATGTTGCCTTCAAATTCATACCGTGATCGTAGCATGCATGGACTCGACTCATATGACTGGGATTTCCATGAAAAAGATTGTGGGCCGAAAATGGGTGATCACTGTACATTTCTCTTCTGTTTCCTATTCATATTTCTATTTTACCTCCTCAATTTAGCATTATCGACAGGGAAAGACCAAATCTAAGATCTGCACAAAAATATTTTGCCTTCAAATTCATACCGTGATCGTAGCATGCATGGACTCGACTCATATGACTGTGATTTCCATGAAAAAGATTGTGGGCCGAAAATGGGTGATCACTGTACATTTCTCTTCTGTTTCCTATTTATATTTATATTTTACCTCCTCAATTAACATTATGGACAGAGAAAGACCAAATCTAATATCTGCACAAAAATATTTTGCTTTCAAATTCATACCGTGATGGTAGCATGCATGGACTCGACTCATACGACTGGGATTTCCATGAAAAAGATTGTGGGCCGAAAATGGGTGATCACTGTACATTTCTCTTCTGTTTCCTATTTATATTTATATTTTACCTCCTCAATTTAGCATTATGGACAGGAAAAGACCTAAACTAAGATCTGCACAAAAATATTTTGCTTTCAAATTCATACCGTGATGGTAGCATGCATGGACTCGACTCATACGACTGGGATTTCCATGAAAAAGATTGTGGGCCGAAATTGGGTGATCACTGTACATTTCTCTTCTGTTTCCTATTTATATTTCTATTTTACCTCCTCAATTTAGCATTATGGACAGGGAAAGAACAAATCTAAGATCTGCACAAAAATATTTTGCCTTCAAATTCATACCGTGATCGTAGCATGCATGGACTCGACTCATATGACTGGGATTTCCATGGAAAAGATTGTGGGCCGAAAATGGGTGATCACTGTACATTTCTCTTCTGTTTCCTATTTATATTTCTATTTTACCTCCTCAATTTAGCATTATGGACAGGAAAAGACCTAAACTAAGATCTGCACAAAAATATTTTGCCTTCAAATTCATACCGTGATCGTAGCATGCATGGACTCGACTCATATGACTGGGATTTCCATGAAAAAGATTGTGGGCCGAAAATGGGTGATCACTGTACATTTCTCTTCTGTTTCCTATTCATATTTCTATTTTACCCTCTCAATTTAGCATTATGGATAGGGAAAGACCTAATCTAAGATCTGCACAAAAATATTTTGCCTTCAAATTCATACCGTGATCGTAGCATGCATGGACTCGACTCATATGACTGGGATTTCCATGAAAAAGATTGTGGGCCGAAAATGGGTTATCACTGTACATTTCTCTTCTGTTTCCTATTTATATTTATATTTTACCTCCTCAATTTAGCATTATGGACAGAGAAAGACCTAATCTAAGATCTGCACAAAAATATGTTGCCTTCAAATTCATACCGTGATCGTAGCATGCATGGACTCGACTCATATGACTGGGATTTCCATGAAAAAGATTGTGGGCCGAAAATGGGTGATCACTGTACATTTCTCTTCTGTTTCCTATTCATATTTCTATTTTACCTCCTCAATTTAGCATTATCGACAGGGAAAGACCAAATCTAAGATCTGCACAAAAATATTTTGCCTTCAAATTCATACCGTGATCGTAGCATGCATGGACTCGACTCATATGACTGTGATTTCCATGAAAAAGATTGTGGGCCGAAAATGGGTGATCACTGTACATTTCTCTTCTGTTTCCTATTTATATTTATATTTTACCTCCTCAATTAACATTATGGACAGAGAAAGACCAAATCTAATATCTGCACAAAAATATTTTGCTTTCAAATTCATACCGTGATGGTAGCATGCATGGACTCGACTCATACGACTGGGATTTCCATGAAAAAGATTGTGGGCCGAAAATGGGTGATCACTGTACATTTCTCTTCTGTTTCCTATTTATATTTATATTTTACCTCCTCAATTTAGCATTATGGACAGGGAAAGAACAAATCTAAGATCTGCACAAAAATATTTTGCCTTCAAATTCATACCGTGATCGTAGCATGCATGGACTCGACTCATAGGACTGGGATTTCCATGAAAAAGATTGTGGGCCGAAAATGGGTGATCACTGAACATTTCTCTTCTGTTTCCTATTTATATTTCTATTTTACCTCCTCAATTTAGCATTATAGACAGGAAAAGACCTAAACTAAGATCTGCACAAAAATATTTTGCTTTCAAATTCATACCGTGATGGTAGCATGCATGGACTCGACTCATACGACTGGGATTTCCATGAAAAAGATTGTGGGCCGAAAATGGGTGATCACTGTACATTTCTCTTCTGTTTCCTATTTATATTTATATTTTACCTCCTCAATTTAGCATTATGGACAGGAAAAGACCTAAACTAAGATCTGCACAAAAATATTTTGCTTTCAAATTCATACCGTGATGGTAGCATGCATGGACTCGACTCATACGACTGGGATTTCCATGAAAAAGATTGTGGGCCGAAATTGGGTGATCACTGTACATTTCTCTTCTGTTTCCTATTTATATTTCTATTTTACCTCCTCAATTTAGCATTATGGACAGGGAAAGAACAAATCTAAGATCTGCACAAAAATATTTTGCCTTCAAATTCATACCGTGATCGTAGCATGCATGGACTCGACTCATATGACTGGGATTTCCATGGAAAAGATTGTGGGCCGAAAATGGGTGATCACTGTACATTTCTCTTCTGTTTCCTATTTATATTTCTATTTTACCTCC
This sequence comes from Acanthosepion lycidas, assembly GCA_963932145.1. Lineage (NCBI taxonomy): Eukaryota > Metazoa > Mollusca > Cephalopoda > Sepiida > Sepiidae > Acanthosepion > Acanthosepion lycidas. The sequence goes on from CAWVQA010000852.1 coordinate 29,722, forward strand.
TCAATTTAGCATTATGGACAGGAAAAGACCTAAACTAAGATCTGCACAAAAATATTTTGCCTTCAAATTCATACCGTGATCGTAGCATGCATGGACTCGACTCATATGACTGGGATTTCCATGAAAAAGATTGTGGGCCGAAAATGGGTGATCACTGTACATTTCTCTTCTGTTTCCTATTCATATTTCTATTTTACCTTCTCAATTTAGCATTATGGATAGGGAAAGACCTAATCTAAGATCTGCACAAAAATATTTTGCCTTCAAATTCATACCGTGATCGTAGCATGCATGGACTCGACTCATATGACTGGGATTTCCATGAAAAAGATTGTGGGCCGAAAATGGGTTATCACTGTACATTTCTCTTCTGTTTCCTATTTATATTTATATTTTACCTCCTCAATTTAGCATTATGGACAGAGAAAGACCTAATCTAAGATCTGCACAAAAATATGTTGCCTTCAAATTCATACCGTGATCGTAGCATGCATGGACTCGACTCATATGACTGGGATTTCCATGAAAAAGATTGTGGGCCGAAAATGGGTGATCACTGTACATTTCTCTTCTGTTTCCTATTCATATTTCTATTTTACCTCCTCAATTTAGCATTATCGACAGGGAAAGACCAAATCTAAGATCTGCACAAAAATATTTTGCCTTCAAATTCATACCGTGATCGTAGCATGCATGGACTCGACTCATATGACTGTGATTTCCATGAAAAAGATTGTGGGCCGAAAATGGGTGATCACTGTACATTTCTCTTCTGTTTCCTATTTATATTTATATTTTACCTCCTCAATTAACATTATGGACTGAGAAAGACCAAATCTAATATCTGCACAAAAATATTTTGCTTTCAAATTCATACCGTGATGGTAGCATGCATGGACTCGACTCATACGACTGGGATTTCCATGAAAAAGATTGTGGGCCGAAAATGGGTGATCACTGTACATTTCTCTTCTGTTTCCTATTTATATTTATATTTTACCTCCTCAATTTAGCATTATGGACAGGGAAAGAACAAATCTAAGATCTGCACAAAAATATTTTGCCTTCAAATTCATACCGTGATCGTAGCATGCATGGACTCGACTCATAGGACTGGGATTTCCATGAAAAAGATTGTGGGCCGAAAATGGGTGATCACTGAACATTTCTCTTCTGTTTCCTATTTATATTTCTATTTTACCTCCTCAATTTAGCATTATAGACAGGAAAAGACCTAAACTAAGATCTGCACAAAAATATTTTGCTTTCAAATTCATACCGTGATGGTAGCATGCATGGACTCGACTCATACGACTGGGATTTCCATGAAAAAGATTGTGGGCCGAAAATGGGTGATCACTGTACATTTCTCTTCTGTTTCCTATTTATATTTATATTTTACCTCCTCAATTTAGCATTATGGACAGAGAAAGACCTAATCTAAGATCTGCACAAAAATATGTTGCCTTCAAATTCATACCGTGATCGTAGCATGCATGGACTCGACTCATATGACTGGGATTTCCATGAAAAAGATTGTGGGCCGAAAATGGGTGATCACTGTACATTTCTCTTCTGTTTCCTATTCATATTTCTATTTTACCTCCTCAATTTAGCATTATCGACAGGGAAAGACCAAATCTAAGATCTGCACAAAAATATTTTGCCTTCAAATTCATACCGTGATCGTAGCATGCATGGACTCGACTCATATGACTGTGATTTCCATGAAAAAGATTGTGGGCCGAAAATGGGTGATCACTGTACATTTCTCTTCTGTTTCCTATTTATATTTATATTTTACCTCCTCAATTAACATTATGGACACAGAAAGACCAAATCTAAGATCTGCACAAAAATATTTTGCTTTCAAATTTATACCGTGATGGTAGCATGCATGGACTCGACTCATACGACAGGGATTTCCATGAAAAAGATTGTGGGCCGAAAATGGGTGATCACTGTACATTTCTCTTCTGTTTCCTATTTATATTTATATTTTACCTCCTCAATTTAGCATTATGGACAGGGAAAGAACAAATCTAAGATCTGCACAAAAATATTTTGCCTTCAAATTCATACCGTGATCGTAGCATGCATGGACTCGACTCATATGACTGGGATTTCCATGGAAAAGATTGTGGGCCGAAAATGGGTGATCACTGTACATTTCTCTTCTGTTTCCTATTTATATTTCTATTTTACCTCCTCAATTTAGCATTATGGACAGGAAAAAACCTAAACTAAGATCTGCACAAAAATATTTTGCCTTCAAATTCATACCGTGATCGTAGCATGCATGGACTCGACTCATATGACTGGGATTTCCATGAAAAAGATTGTGGGCCGAAAATGGGTGATCACTGTACATTTCTCTTCTGTTTCCTATTCATATTTATATTTTACCTTCTCAATTTAGCATTATGTATAGGGAAAGACCTAATCTAAGATCTGCACAAAAATATTTTGCCTTCAAATTCATACCGTGATCGTAGCATGCATGGACTCGACTCATATGACTGGGATTTCCATGAAAAAGATTGTGGGCCGAAAATGGGTTATCACTGTACATTTCTCTTCTGTTTCCTATTTATATTTATATTTTACCTCCTCAATTAACATTATGGACAGAGAAAGACCAAATCTAAGATCTGCACAAAAATATTTTGCTTTCAAATTCATACCGTGATGGTAGCATGCATGGACTCGACTCATACGACAGGGATTTCCATGAAAAAGATTGTGGGCCGAAAATGGGTGATCACTGTACATTTCTCTTCTGTTTCCTATTTATATTTATATTTTACCTCCTCAATTTAGCATTATGGACAGGGAAAGAACAAATCTAAGATCTGCACAAAAATATTTTGCCTTCAAATTCATACCGTGATCGTAGCATGCATGGACTCGACTCATATGACTGGGATATCCATGGAAAAGATTGTGGGCCGAAAATGGGTGATCACTGTACATTTCTCTTCTGTTTCCTATTTATATTTCTATTTTACCTCCTCAATTTAGCATTATGGACAGGGAAAGAGCTAATCTAAGATCTGCACAAAAATATTTTTACTTCAAATTCATACCGTGATCGTAGCATGCATGGACTCGACTCATATGACTGGGATTTCCATGAAAAAGATTGTGGGCCGAAAATGGGTTATCACTGTACATTTCTCTTCTGTTTCCTATTTATATTTATATTTTACCTCCTCAATTACCATTATGGACAGGGAAAGACTAAATCTAAGATCTGAACAAAAATATTTTGCTTTCAAATTCATACCGTGTTGGTAGCATGCATGGACTCGACTCATACGACTGGGATTTCCATGAAAAACATTGTGGGCCGAAAATGGGTGATCACTGTACATTTCTCTTCTGTTTCCTATTTATATTTCTATTTTACCTCCTCAATTTAGCATTATGGACAGGGAAAGACCTAATCTAAAATCTGCACAAAAATATTTTGCCTTCAAATTCATACCGTGATCGTAGCATGCATGGACTCGACTCATATGACTGGGATTTCCATGAAAAAGATTGTGGGCCGACAATGGGTGATCACTGTACATTTCTCTTCTGTTTCCTATTTATATTTATATTTTACCTCCTCAATTTTGCATTATGGACAGGGAAAGACCAAATCTAAGATCTGCACAAAAATATTTTGCCTTCAAATTCATACCGTGATCGTAGCATGCATGGACTCGACTCATATAAATGGGTTTTCCATGAAAAGATTGTGGGCCGAAAATGGGTGATCACTGTACATTTCTCTTCTGTTTCCTATTTATATTTATATTTTACCTCCTCAATTTAGCATTATGGACAGGGAAAGACCAAATCTAAGATCTGCACAAAAATATTTTGCTTTCAAATTCATACCGTGTTGGTAGCATGCATAGACTCGACTCATACGACTGGGATTTCCATGAAAAACATTGTGGGCCGAAAATGGGTGATCACTGTACATTTCTCTTCTGTTTCCTATTTATATTTCTATTTTACCTCCTCAATTTAGCATTATGGACAGGGAAAGACCTAATCTAAGATCTGCACAAAAATATTTTGCCTTCAAATTCATACCGTGATCGTAGCATGCATGGACTCGACTCATATGACTGGGATTTCCATGAAAAAGATTGTGGGCCGAAAATGGGTGATCATTGTACATTTCTCTTCTGTTTCCTATTTATATTTATATTTTACCTCCTCAATTTAGCATTATGGACAGGGAAAGACCTAATCTAAAATCTGCACAAAAATATTTTGCCTTCAAATTCATACCGTGAACGTAGCATGCATGGACTCGACTCATATGACTGGGATTTCCATGAAAAAGATTGTGGGCCGAAAATGGGTGATCACTGTACATTTCTCTTCTGTTTCTTATTTATATTTATATTTTACCTCCTCAATTTTGCATTATGGACAGGGAAAGACCAAATCTAAGATCTGCACAAAAATATTTTGCCTTCAAATTCATACCGTGATCGTAGCATGCATGGACTCGACTCATATGACTGGGATTTCCATGAAAAAGATTGTGGGCCGAAAATGGGTGATCACTGTACATTTCTCTTCTGTTTCCTATTCATATTTCTATTTTACCTCCTCAATTTAGCATTATCGACAGGGAAAGACCAAATCTAAGATCTGCACAAAAATATTTTGCTTTCAAATTCATACCATGATCGTAGCATGCATGGACTCGACTCATATCACTGGGATTTCCATGAAAAAGATTGTGGGCCGAAAATGGGTGATCACTGTACATTTCTCTTCTGTTTCCTATTTATATTTATATTTTACCTCCTCAATTAACATTATGGACAGGGAAAGACCAAATCTAAGATCTGCACAAAAATATTTTGCTTTCAAATTCATACCGTGATGGTAGCATGCATGGACTCGACTCATACGACTGGGATTTCCATGAAAAAGATTGTGGGCCGAAAATGGGTGATCACTGTACATTTCTCTTCTGTTTCCTATTTATATTTATATTTTACCTCCTCAATTAACATTATGGACAGGGAAAGACCAAATCTAAGATCTGCACAAAAATATTTTGCTTTCAAATTCATACCGTGATGGTAGCATGCATGGACTCGACTCATACGACTGGGATTTCCATGAAAAAGATTGTGGGCCGAAAATGGGTGATCACTGTACATTTCTCTTCTGTTTCCTATTTATATTTAAATTTTACCTCCTCAATTTAGCATTATGGAGAGGGAAAGAACAAATCTAAGATCTGCACAAAAATATATTGCCTTCAAATTCATACCGTGATCGTAGAATGCATGGACTCGACTCATATGACTGGGATTTCCATGAAAAAGATTGTGGGCCGAAAATGGGTGATCACTGTACATTTCTCTTCTGTTTCCTATTTATATTTATATTTTACCTCCTCAATTTAGCATTATGGACAGGAAAAGACCTAAACTAAGATCTGCACAAAAATATTTTGCCTTCAAATTCATACCTTGATCGTAGCATGCATGGACTCGACTAATATGACTGGGATTTCCATGAAAAAGATTGTGGGCCGAAAATGGGTGATCACTGTACATTTCTCTTCTGTTTCCTATTCATATTTCTATTTTACCTCCTCAATTTAGCATTATCGACAGGGAAAGACCTAATCTAAGATTTGCACAAAAATATTTTGCCTTCAAATTCATACCGTGATCGTAGCATGCATGGACTCGACTCATATGACTAGGATTTCCATGAAAAAGATTGTGGGCCGAAAATAGGTGATCACTGTACATTTCTCTTCTGTTTCCTATTTAAATTTATATTTTACATCCTCAATTTAGCATTATCGACAGGGAAAGACCTAATCTAAGATCTGCACAAAAATATTTTGCCTTCAAATTCATACCGTGATCGTAGCATGCATGGACTCGACTCATATGACTGGGATTTCCATGAAAAAGATTGTGGGCCGAAAATAGGTGATCACTGTACATTTCTCTTCTGTTTCCTATTTAAATTTATATTTTACCTCCTCAATTTAGCATTATCGACAGGGAAAGACCTAATCTAAGATCTGCACAAAAATATTTTGCCTTCAAATTCATACCGTGATCGTAGCATGCATGGACTCGACTCATATGACTGGGATTTCCATGAAAAAGATTGTGGGCCGAAAATGGGTGATCACTGTACATTTCTCTTCTGTTTCCTATTCATATTTCTATTTTACCTCCTCAATTTATCATTATCGACAGGGAAAGACCTAATCTAAGATCTGCACAAAAACATTTTGCCTTCAAATTCATACCATGATCGTAGCATGCATGGACTCGACTCATATCACTGGGATTTCCATTTAAAAGATTGTGGGCCGAAAATGGGTGATCACTGTACATTTCTCTTCTGTTTCCTATTTATATTTATATTTTACCTCCTCAATTAACATTATGGACAGGGAAAGACCAAATCTAAGATCTGCACAAAAATATTTTGCTTTCAAATTCATACCGTGATGGTAGCATGCATGGACTCGACTCATACGACTGGGATTTCCATGAAAAAGATTGTGGGCCGAAAATGGGTGATCACTGTACATTTCTCTTCTGTTTCCTATTTATATTTATATTTTACCTCCTCAATTTAGCATTATGGACAGGGAAAGAACAAATCTAAGATCTGCACAAAAATATATTGCCTTCAAATTCATACCGTGATCGTAGAATGCATGGACTCGACTCATATGACTGGGATTTCCATGAAAAAGATTGTGGGCCGAAAATGGGTGATCACTATACATTTCTCTTCTGTTTCCTATTTATATTTATATTTTACCTCCTCAATTTAGCATTATGGACAGGAAAAGACCTAAACTAAGATCTGCACAAAAATATTTTGCCTTCAAATTCATACCTTGATCGTAGCATGCATGGACTCGACTAATATGACTGGGATTTCCATGAAAAAGATTGTGGGCCGAAAATGGGTGATCACTGTACATTTCTCTTCTGTTTCCTACTCATATTTCTATTTTACCTCCTCAATTTAGCATTATCGACAGGGAAAGACCTAATCTAAGATTTGCACAAAAATATTTTGCCTTCAAATTCATACCGTGATCGTAGCATGCATGGACTCGACTCATATGACTAGGATTTCCATGAAAAAGATTGTGGGCCGAAAATAGGTGATCACTGTACATTTCTCTTCTGTTTCCTATTTAAATTTATATTTTACCTCCTCAATTTAGCATTATCGACAGGGAAAGACCTAATCTAAGATCTGCACAAAAATATTTTGCCTTCAAATTCATACCGTGATCGTAGCATGCATGGACTCGACTCATATGACTGGGATTTCCATGAAAAAGATTGTGGGCCGAAAATGGGTGATCACTGTACATTTCTCTTCTGTTTCCTATTCATATTTCTATTTTACCTCCTCAATTTAGCATTATCGACAGGGAAAGACCTAATCTAAGATCTGCACAAAAACATTTTGCCTTCAAATTCATACCATGATCGTAGCATGCATGGACTCGACTCATATCACTGGGATTTCCATGAAAAAGATTGTGGGCCGAAAATGGGTGATCACTGTACATTTCTCTTCTGTTTCCTATTTATATTTATATTTTACCTCCTCAATTAACATTATGGACAGGGAAAGACCAAATCTAAGATCTGCACAAAAATATTTTGCTTTCAAATTCATACCGTGATGGTAGCATGCATGGACTCGACTCATACGACTGGGATTTCCATGAAAAAGATTGTGGGCCGAAAATGGGTGATCACTGTACATTTCTCTTCTGTTTCCTATTTATATTTATATTTTACCTCCTCAATTTAGCATTATGGACAGGGAAAGACCAAATCTAAGATCTGCATAAAAATATTTTGCTTTCAAATTCATACCGTGATGGTAGCATGCATGGACTCGACTCATACGACTGGGATTTCCATAAAAAAGATTGTGGGCCGAAAATGGGTGATCACTGTACATTTCTCTTCTGTTTCCTATTTATATTTATATTTTACCTCCTCAATTTAGCATTATGGACAGGAAAAGACCTAAACTAAGATCTGCACAAAAATATTTTGCCTTCAAATTCATACCTTGATCGTAGCATGCATGGACTCGACTAATATGACTGGGATTTCCATGAAAAAGATTGTGGGCAGAAAATGGGTGATCACTGTACATTTCTCTTCTGTTTCCTATTCATATTTCTATTTTACCTCCTCAATTTAGCATTATCGACAGGGAAAGACCTAATCTAAGATTTGCACAAAAATATTTTGCCTTCAAATTCATACCGTGATCGTAGCATGCATGGACTCGACTCATATGACTGGGATTTCCATGAAAAAGATTGTGGGCCGAAAATGGGTGATCACTGTACATTTCTCTTCTGTTTCCTATTCATATTAATATTTTACCTCCTCAATTTAGCATTATCGACAGGGAAAGACCTAATCTAAGATCTGCACAAAAATATTTTGCCTTCAAATTCATACCGTGATCGTAGCATGCATGGACTCGACTCATATGACTGGGATTTCCATGAAAAAGATTGTGGGCCAAAAATGGGTGATCACTGTATATTTCTCTTCTGTTTCCTATTCATATTTCTATTTTACCTCCTCAATTTAGCATTATCGACAGGGAAAGACCTAATCTAAGATCTGCACAAAAATATTTTGCCTTCAAATTCATACCATGATCGTAGCATGTATGGACTCGACTCATATGACTGGGATTTCCATGAAAAAGATTGTGGGCCGAAAATGGGTGATCACTGTACATTTCTCTTCTGTTTCCTATTTATATGTATATTTTACCTCCTCAATTTAGCATTATGGACAGGGAAAGAACTAATCTAAAATCTGCACAAAAATATTTTGCCTTCAAATTCATACCGTGATCGTAGCATGCATGGACTCGACTCATATGACTGGGATTTCAATGAAAAAGATTGTGGGCCGAAAATGTGTGATCACTGTACATTTCTCTTCTGTTTCCTATTTATATTTATATTTTACCTCCTCAATTTAGCATTATGGACAGGGAAAGACCTAATCTAAGATCTGCACAAAAATATTTTGCCTTCAAATTCATACCGTGATCGTAGCATGCATGGACTCGACACATATGACTGGGATTTCCATGAAAAAGATTGTGGGCCGAAAATGGGTGATCACTGTACATTTCTCTTCTGTTTCCTATTTATATTTATATTTTACCTCCTCAATTTTGCATTATGGACAGGGAAAGACCAAATCTAAGTTCTGCACAAAAATATTTTTCCTTCAAATTCATACCGTGATCGTCGCATGCATGGACTCGACTCATATGTCTGGGATTTCCATGAAAAAGATTGTGGGCCGAAAATGGGTGATCACTGTACATTTCTCTTCTGTTTCCTATTTATATTTATATTTTACCTCCTCAATTAACATTATGGACAGGGAAAGACCAAATCTAAGATCTGCACAAAAATATTATGCTTTCAAATTCATACCGTGATGGTAGCATGCATGGACTCTACTCATACGACTGGGATTTCCATGAAAAAGATTGTGGGCCGAAAATGGGTGATCACTGTACATTTCTCTTCTGTTTCCTATTTATATTTATATTTTACCTCCTCAATTTAGCATTATGGACAGGAAAAGACCTAAACTAAGATCTGCACAAAAATATTTTGCCTTCAAATTCATACCGTGATCGTAGCATGCATGGACTCGACTAATATGACTGGGATTTCCATGAAAAAGATTGTGGGCCGAAAATGGGTGATCACTGTACATTTCTCTTCTGTTTCCTATTCATATTTCTATTTTACCTCCTCAATTTAGCATTATCGCCAGGGAAAGACCTAATCTAAGATCTGCACAAAAATATTTTGCCTTCAAATGCATACCGTGATCGTAGCATGCATGGACTCGACTCATATGACTGAGATTTCCATGAAAAAGATTTTGGGCCGAAAATGGGTGATCACTGTACATTTCTCTTCTGTTTCCTATTTATATTTATATTTTACCTCGTCAATTTAGCATTATCGACAGGGAAAGACCTAATCTAATATCTGCACAAAAATATTTTGCCTTCAAATTCATACCGTGATCGTAGCATGCATGGACTCGACTCATATGACTGGGATTTCCATGAAAAAGATTGTGGGCCGAAAATGGGTGATCACTGTACATTTCTGTTCTGTTTCCTATTTATATTTATATTTTACCTCCTCAATTTAGCATTATGGACAGGGAAAGACCTAATCTAAGATCTGCACAAAAATATTTTGCCTTCAAATTCATACCGTGATCGTAGCATGCATGGACTCGACTCATATGACTGGGATTTCCATGAAAAAGATTGTGGGCCAAAAATGGGTGATCACTGTATATTTCTCTTCTGTTTCCTATTCATATTTCTATTTTACCTCCTCAATTTAGCATTATCGACAGGGAAAGACCTAATCTAAGATCTGCACAAAAATATTTTGCCTTCAAATTCATACCGTGAACGTAGCATGCATGGACTCGACTCATATGACTGGGATTTCCATGAAAAAGATTGTGGCCCGAAAATAGGTGATCACTGTACATTTCTCTTTGTTTCCTATTTATATTTCTATTTTGACTCCTCAATTTAGCATTATGGACTGGGGATAACCTAATCTAAGATCTGCACAAAAATATTTTGCCTTCAAATTCATACCGTGATCGTAGCATGCATGGACTCGACTCATATGACTGGGATTTCCATGAAAAAGATTGTGGGCCGAAAATGGGTGATCACTGTACATTTCTCTTCTGTTTCCTATTCATATTTCTATTTTACCTCCTCAATTTAGCATTATCGACAGGGAAAGACCTAATCTAAGATCTGCACAAAAATATTTTGCCTTCAAATGCATACCGTGATCGTAGCATGCATGGACTCGACTCATATGACTGGGATTTCCATGAAAAAGATTGTGGGCCGAAAATGGGTGATCACTGTACATTTCTCTTCTGTTTCCTATTTATATTTATATTTTACCTCCTCAATTTAGCATTATCTACAGGGCAAGACCAAATCTAAGATCTGCACAAAAATATTTTGCCTTCAAATTCATACCGTGATCGTAGCATGCATGGACTCGACTCATATGACTGGGATTTCCATGAAAAAGATTGTGGGCCGAAAATGGGTGATCACTGTACATTTCTCTTCTGTTTCCTATTTATATTTATATTTTACCTCCTCAATTTAGCATTATGGCAGGGAAAGACCTAATCTAAGATCTGCACAAAAATATTTTGCCTTCAAATTCATACCGTGATCGTAGCATGCATGGACTAGACTCATATGACTGGGATTTCCATGAAAAAGATTGTGGGCCGAAAATGGGTGATCACTGTACATTTCTCTTCTGTTTCCTATTTATATGTATATTTTACCTCCTCAATTCAGCATTATGGACAGGGAAAGACCTAATCTAAAATCTGCACAAAAATATTTTGCCTTCAAATTCATACCGTGATCGTAGCATGCATGGACTCGACTCATATGACTGGGATTTCCATGAAAAAGATTGTGGGCCGAAAATGGGTGATCATTGTACATTTCTCTTCTGTTTCCTATTTATATTTATATTTTACCTCCTCAATTTTGCATTATGGACAGGGAAAGACCAAATCTAAGATCTGCACAAAAATATTTTGCCTTCAAATTCATACCGTGATCGTAGTATGCATGGACTCGACTCATATAACTGGGTTTTCCATGAAAAAGATTGTGGGCCGAAAATGGGTGATCACTGTACATTTCTCTTCTGTTTCCTATTTATATTTATATTTTACCTCCTCAATTTAGCATTATGGACAGGGAAAGACCTAATCTAAGATCTGCACAAAAATATTTTGCCTTCAAATTCATACCGTGATCGTAGCATGCATGGACTCGACTCATATGACAGGGATTTCCATGAAAAAGATTGTGGGCCAAAAATGGGTGATCACTGTACATTTCTCTTCTGTTTCCTATTTATATTTTACCTCCTCAATTAATATTATGGACAGGGAAAGACCAAATCTAAGATCTGCATAAAAATATTTTGCTTTCAAATTCATACCGTGATGGTAGCATGCATGGACTCGACTCATACGACTGGGATTTCCATAAAAAAGATTGTGGGCCGAAAATGGGTGATCACTGTACATTTCTCTTCTGTTTCCTATTTATATTTATATTTTACCTCCTCAATTTAGCATTATGGACAGGGAAAGAACAAATCTAAGATCTGCACAAAAATATTTTGCCTTCAAATTCATACCGTGATCGTAGCATGCATGGACTCGACTCATATGACTGGGATATCCATGAAAAAGATTGTGGGCAGAAAATCGGTGATCACTGTACATTTCTCTTCTGTTTCCTATTTATATTTATATTTTACCTCCTCAATTTAGCATTATGGCCAGGGAAAGACCTAATCTAAGATCTGCAGAAAAATATTTTGTCTTCAAATTCATACCGTGATCGTAGCATGCATGGACTCGACTCATATGACTGGGATTTCCATGAAAAAAAGGTTGTGGGCCGAAAATGGGTGATCCCTGTACATTTCTCTTCTGTTTCTTATTTATATTTCTATTTTAACTCCTCATTTTAGCATTATGGACAGGGAAAGACCTAATCTAAGATCTGCAAAAAAATATTTTGCCTTCAAATTCATACCGTGAACGTAGCATGCATGGACTCGACTCATATGACTGGGATTTCCATGAAAAAGATTGTGGCCCGAAAATAGGTGATCACTGTACATTTCTCTTTGTTTCCTATTTATATTTCTATTTTGACTCCTCAATTTAGCATTATGGACTGGGGATAACCTAATCTAAGATCTGCACAAAAATATTTTGCCTTCAAATTCATACCGTGATCGTAGCATGCATGGACTCGACTCATATGACTGGGATTTCCATGAAAAAGTTTGTGGGCCGAAAATGGGTGATCACTGTACATTTCTCTTCTGTTTCCTATTCATATTTCTATTTTACCTCCTCAATTTAGCATTATCGACAGGGAAAGACCTAATCTAAGATCTGCACAAAAATATTTTGCCTTCAAATGCATACCGTGATCGTAGCATGCATGGACTCGACTCATATGACTGGGATTTCCATGAAAAAGATTGTGGGCCGAAATGGGTGATCACTGTACATTTCTCTTCTGTTTCCTATTTATATTTATATTTTACCTCCTCAATTTAGCATTATCTACAGGGCAAGACCAAATCTAAGATCTGCACAAAAATATTTTGCCTTCAAATTCATACCGTGATCGTAGCATGCATGGACTCGACTCATATGACTGGGATTTCCATGAAAAAGATTGTGGGCCGAAAATGGGTGATCACTGTACATTTCTCTTCTGTTTCCTATTTATATTTATATTTTACCTCCTCAATTTAGCATTATGGCCAGGGAAAGATCTAATCTAAGCTCTTCACAAAAATATTTTGCCTTCAAATTCATACCGTGATCGTAGCATGCATGGACTCGACTCATATGACTGGGATTTCCATGAAAAAGATTGTGGGCCGAAAATGGGTGATCACTGTACATTTCTCTTCTGTTTCCTATTTATATTTATATTTTACCTCCTCAATTTAGCATTATGGCAGGGAAAGACCTAATCTAAGATCTGCACAAAAATATTTTGCCTTCAAATTCATACCGTGATCGTAGCATGCATGGACTAGACTCATATGACTGGGATTTCCATGAAAAAGATTGTGGGCCGAAAATGGGTGATCACTGTATATTTCTGTTCTGTTTCCTATTCATATTTCTATTTTACCTCCTCAATTTAGCATTATCGACAGGGAAAGACCTAATCTAAGATCTGCACAAAAATATTTTGCCTTCAAATTCATACCGTGATCGTAGCATGCATGGACTCGACTCATATGACTGGGATTTCCATGAAAAAGATTGTGGGCCGAAAATGGGTGATCACTGTACATTTCTCTTCTGTTTCCTATTTATATTTCTATTTTACCTCCTCAATTTAGCATTATGGCCAGGGAAAGATCTAATCTAAGCTCTTCACAAAAATATTTTGCCTTCAAATTCATACCGTGATCGTAGCATGCATGGACTCGACGCATATGACTGGGATTTCCATGAAAAAGGTTGTGGGCCGAAAATGGGTGATCCCTGTACATTTCTCTTCTGTTTCCTAATTATATTTCTATTTTACCTCCTCAATTTAGCATTATGGCCAGGGAAAGACCTAATCTAAGATCTGCACAAAAATATTTTGCCTTCAAATTCATACCGTGATCGTAGCATGCATGGACTCGACTCATATGACTGGGATTTCCATGAAAAAAAGGTTGTGGGCCGAAAATGGGTGATCCCTGTACATTTCTCTTTGTTTCCTATTTATATTTCTATTTTGACTCCTCAATTTAGCATTATGGACTGGGGATAACCTAATCTAAGATCTGCACAAAAATATTTTGCCTTCAAATTCATACCGTGATCGTAGCATGCATGGACTCGACTCATATGACTGGGATTTCCATGTGGAAGATTGTGGGCAGAAATTAGGTGATCACTTTACATTTCTCTTCTGTTTCCTATATATATTTCTATTTTACTTCCAAAAATTAGCATCATTGACAGTGAAAGACCTAATCTAAAATCTGCAAAAAAATATTTGGCCTTCAAATTCATACCGTGATCGTAGCATGCATGGACTCGACTCATATGACTGGGATTTCCATGAAAAAGGTTGTGGTCCGTAAATGGGTGATCACTGTACATTTCTCTTCTCTTTCCTATTTATATTTATATTTTACCTCCTTAAATTAGCATTATGGACAGGGAAAGACCTAATCTAAGATCTGCACAAAAATATTTTCCCTTCAAAATCATACCGTGATAGTAGCATGCATGGACTCGACTCATATGACTGGGATTTCCATGAAAAACATTATGGGCCGAAAATGGGTGATCACAGTTCATTTCTTTTCTGTTTCCTATTGATATTTATATTTTACCTCCTCAATTTAGCATTATGGACAGGGAAAGACCTAATCTAATATCTGCACAAAAATATTTTGCCTTCAAATTCATACCGTGATCGTAGCATGCATGGACTCGACTCATATGACTGGGATTTCCATGAAAAAGATTGTGGCCAGAAAATGGGTGATCACTGTACATTTCTCTTCTGTTTCCTATTTCTATTTCTATTTTACTTCCTTAATTTAGCATTATGGACAGGGAAAGACCTAATCTAAGATCTGCAAAAAAATATTTTGCCTTCAAATTCATACCGTGATCGTAGCCTGTATGGACTCGACTCATATGACTGGGATTTCCATGAAAAAGATTGAGTGCAGAAAATGGGTGATGACTGTACATTTCTCTTCTGTTTCCTATTTATATTTATATTTTACTTCCTTAATTTAGCATTATGGACAGGGAAAGACAGAATCTAAGATCTGCACAAAAATATTTTGCCTTCAAATTCATACCGTGATCGTAGCATGTATGGACTGGACTCATATGACTGGGATTTCCATGAAAAAGATTGTGGGCAGAAAATGGGTGATCACTGTACATTTCTCTTCTGTTTCCTATTTATATTTATATTTTACTTCCTTAATTTAGCATTATGGACAGGGAAAAACCTAATCTAAGATCTGCACAAAAATATTTTGCCTTCAAATTCATACCGTGATCGTAGCATGCATGGACTCGACTCATACGACTGGGATTTCCATGAAAAAGATGGTGGGCAGAAAATGGGTGATCACTGTACATTTCTCTTCTGTTTCCTCTTTATATTTCTATTTTACTTCCTCAATTTAGCATTATGGACAGGGAAAGACCTAATCTAAGATCTGCACAAAAATATTTTGCCTTCAAATTCATACCGTAATCGTAGCATGAATGGACTCGAATCATATGACTGGGATTTCCATGAAAAATATTGTGAGCCTAAAATAGGTGATCACTGTACATTTCTCTTCTGTTTCCTATTTATATTTATATTTTCCTTCCTCAATTTAGCATTATGGACAGGGAAAGACCTAATCTAAGATCTGCACAAAAATATTTTGCCTTCAAATTCATACCGTGATCGTAGCATGCATGGACTCGACTCATATGACTGGGATTTCCATGAAAAAGATTGTGGGCCGAAAATGGGTGATCACTGTACATTTCTCTTCTGTTTCCTATTTATATTTATATTTTACCTCCTCAATTTAGCATTATGGACAGGGAAAGACCTAATCTAAAATCTGCACAAAAATATTTTGCCTTCAAATTCATACCGGGATCGTAGCATGCATGGACTCGACTCATATGACTGGGATTTCCATGAAAAAGATTGTGGGCCGAAAATGGGTGATCACTGTACATTTCTCTTCTGTTTCCTATTTATATTTATATTTTACCTCCTCAACTTAGCATTATGGACAGTGAAAGACCTAATCTAAGCTCTGCACATAAATATTTTGCCTTCAATTTCATACCGTGATCGTAGCATGCATGGACTCGACTCTTATGACTGGGATTTCCATGAAAAAGATTGTGGGCAGAAAATGGGTGATCACTGTACATTTCTCTTCTGTTTCCTATTTATATTTGTATTGTACCTCCTCAATTTAGCATTATGGACAGTGAAAGACCTAATCTAAGCTCTGCACAAAAATATTTTGCCTTCAAATTCACACCGTGATCGTAGCATGCATGGACTTGACTCATATGACTGGGATTTCCATGAAAAAGATTATGGGCAGAAAATGGGTGATCACTGTACATTTCTCTTCTGTTTCCTATTATATTTCTATTTTACTTCCTCAATTTAGCATTATGGACAACGAAAGACCTAATCTAAAATCTTCAAAAAAATATTTTGCCTTCTAATTCATACCGTGATCGTAGCATGCATGGACTCGACTCATATGACTGGGATTTCCATGAAAAAGATTCTGGGCCGAAAATGGGTGATCACTGTACATTTCTCTTCTGTTTCCTATTTATGTTTATATTTTACCTCCTCTATTTAGCATTATGGACAGGGAAAGACCTAATCTAAGCTCTGCACAAAAATATTTTGCCTTCAAATTCATACCGTGATCGTAGCATGCATGGACTCGACTCATATGACTGGGATTTCCATGAAAAAGATTCTGGGCCGAAAATGGGTGATCACTGTACATTTCTCTTCTGTTTCCTATTTATATTTCTATTTTCCCTCCTCAATTTAGGATTATGGACAGGGAAAGACCTAATCTAAAATCTGCGCAAAAATATTTTGCCTTCAAATTCATACCGTGATCGTAGCATGCATGGACTCGACTCATATGACTGGGATTTCCATGAAAATATTATGGGCAGAAAATGGGTGATCACTGTACATTTCTCTTCTGTTTCCTATTATATTTCTATTTTACTTCCTCAATTTAGCATTATGGACAACGAAAGACCTAATCTAAAATCTTCAAAAAAATATTTTGCCTTCTAATTCATACCATGATCGTAGCATGCATGGACTCGTCTCATATGACTGGGATTTCAATGAAAAAGATTGTGGGCAGAAAAAGGGTGATCACTGTACATTTCTCTTCTGTTTCCTATTTATGTTTCTATTTTAACTCCTTAATTTAGCATTATGGACAGGGAAAGACCTAATCTAAGCTCTGCACAAAAATATTTTGCCTTCAAATTCATACCGTGATCGTAGCATGCATGGACTCGACTCATATGACTGGGATTTCCATGAAAAAGATTGTGGGCCGAAAATGGATGATCACTGTACATTTTTCTTCTGTTTTCTATTTATATTTATATTTAACCTCCTCAATTTAGCATTATGGACAGGGAAAGACCTAATCTAAGCTCTGCACAAAAATATTTTGCCTTCAAATTCATACCGTGATCGTAGCATGCATAGACTCGACTCATATGACTGGGATTTCCATGAAAAAGATTGTGGGCCGAAAATAGGTGATCACTGTACATTTCTCTTCTGTTTCCTATTTATATTTATATTTTACCTCCTCAATTTAGCATTATGGACAGGGAAAGACCTAATCTAAGATCTGCAGAAAAATATTTTGCTTTCAAATTCATACCGTGATCGTAGCATGCATGGACTCGACACATATGACTGGGATTTCTATGTAAAAGTTTGTGGCCGGAAATGGGTAATCACTCTACATTTCTCTTCTGTTTCCGATTTATATTTCTATTTTACCTCCTCAATTTAGCATTATGGACAAGGAAAGACCTAATCTAAGATCTGCACAAAAATATTTTGCCTTCAAATTCATACCGTGATCGGAGCATGCATGGACTCGACTCATATGACTGGGATTTCCATGAAAAAGATTGTGGGCAGAAAATGGGTGATCACAGTACATTTCTCTTCTGTTTCCTATTTATATTTATATTTTACCTCCTCAATTTAGCATTATGGACAGTGAAAGACCTAATCTAATATCTGCACAAAAATATTTTGCCTTCAAATTCATACCGTGATCGTAGCATGCATGGACTCGACTCATATGACTGGGATTTCCATGAAAAAGATTGTGGCCCGAAAATAGGTGATCACTGTACATTTCTCTTTGTTTCCTATTTATATTTCTATTTTGACTCCTCAATTTAGCATTATGGACAGGGAAAGACCAAATCTAAGATCTGTACAAAAATATTTTGGCTTCAAATTCATACCGTGATCGTAGCATGCATGGACTCGACTCATATGACTGGGATTTCCATGAAAAAGATTGTGGGCCGAAAATGGGTGATCACTGAACATTTCTCTTCTGTTTCCTATTTATATTTCTATTTTCCCTTCTCAATTAACATTATGGACAGGGAAAGACCAAATCTAAGATCTGCACAAAAATATTTTGCCTTCAAATTCATACCGTGATCGTAGCCTGCATGGACTCAACTCATATGACTGGGATTTCCATGAAAAAGATTGTGGGCCGAAAATGGGTGATCACTGAACATTTCTCTTCTATTTCCTATTTATATTTCTATTTTACCTTCTCAATTTAGCATTATGGACAGGGAAAGTCCAAATCTAATATCTGCACAAAAATATTTTGCCTTCAAATTCATAACGTGATCGTAGCATACTTGGACTCGACTCATATGACTGGGATTTCCATGAAAAAGTTTGTGGCCGAAAATGGGTGATCACTGTACATTTCCCTTCTGTTTCCTATTTATATTTATATTTTACCTCCTCAATTTAGCATTATGGACAGGGAAAGACCAAATCTAAGATCTGCACAAAAATATTTTGCCTTCAAATTCATACCGTGAACTTAGCATGCATGGACTCGACTCATATGACTGGGATTTCTATGAAAAAGATTGTGGGCCGAAAATAGGTGATCACTGTACATTTCTCTTCTGTTTCCTATTTATATTTCTATTTTACCTCCTCAATTTAGCATTATGGCCAGGGAAAGACCTAATCTAAGATCTGCACAAAAATATTTTGCCTTCAAATTCATACCGTGATCGTAGCATGCATCGACTCGACTCATATGACTGGGATTTCCATGAAAAAGATTGTGGCCGAAAATGGGTGATCACTGTACATTTCTCTTCTGTTTCCTATTTACATTTCTATTTTACCTCCTCAATTTAGCATTATGGACAGGGAAAGACCAAATCTAATGTCTGCACAAAAATATTTTGCCTTCAAATTCATACCGTGATCGTAGCATGCATGGACTCGACTCATATGACTCGGATTTCTATGAAAAAGATTGTGGGCCGAAAATAGGTGATCACTGTACATTTCTCTTCTGTTTCCTATTTATATTTATATTTTACCTCCTCAATTTAGCATTATGGACAGGGAAAGACCTAATCTAAGATCTGCACAAAAATATTTTGCCTTCAAATTCATACCGTGATCGTAGCATGCATGGACTCGACACATATGACTGGGATTTCCATGAAAAAGATTGTGGCCCGAAAATAGGTGATCACTGTACATTTCTCTTTGTTTCCTATTTATATTTCTATTTTGACTTCTCAATTTAGCATTATGGACAGCGAATGACCTAATCTAAGATCTGCACAAAAATATTTTGCCTTCAAATTCATACCGTGATCGTAGCATGCATGGACTCGACTCATACGACTGGGATTTCCATGAAAAAGATTGTGGGCCGAAAATGGGTGATCACTGTACATTTCTCTTCTGTTTCCTATTCATATTTCTATTTTACCTCATCAATTTAGCATTATTGACAGGGAAAGACCTAATCTAAGATCTGCACAAAAATATTTTGCCTTCAAATTCATACCGTGATCGTAGCATGCATGGACTCGACTCATATGACTGGGATTTCCATGAAAAAGATTGTGGGCCGAAAATGGGTGATCACTGTACATTTCTCTTCTGTTTCCTATTCATATTTCTATTTTACCTCCTCAATTTAGCATTATGGACAGGGAAAGACCTAATCTAAGATCTGCACAAAAATATTTTGCCTTCAAATTCATACCGTGATCGTAGCATGCATGGACTCGACTCATATGACTGGGATTTCCATGAAAAAGATTGTGGCCCGAAAATAGGTGATCACTGTACATTTCTCTTTGTTTCCTATTTATATTTATATTTTGACTCCTCAATTTAGCATTATGGACAGGGAATGACCTAATCTAAGATCTGCACAAAAATATTTTGCCTTCAAATTCATACCGTGATCGTAGCATGCATGGACTCGACTCATATGACTGGGATTTCCATGAAAAAGGTTGTGGCTGAAAATTGGTGATCACTGTACATTTCTCTTCTGTTTCCTATTTATATTTCTATTTTACCTCCTCAATTTAGCATTATCGACAGTGAAAGACCTAATCTAAGATCTGCACAAAAATATTTTGCCTTCAAATTCATACCGTGATCGTAGCATGCATGGACTCGACTCATATGACTGGGATTTCCATGAAAAAGATTGTGGGCCGAAAATGGGTGATCACTGTACATTTCTCTTCTGTTTCCTATTCATATTTCTATTTTACCTCCGCAATTTAGCATTATGGA
Source organism: Acanthosepion lycidas (assembly GCA_963932145.1). Classification (NCBI taxonomy): domain Eukaryota; kingdom Metazoa; phylum Mollusca; class Cephalopoda; order Sepiida; family Sepiidae; genus Acanthosepion; species Acanthosepion lycidas. The sequence continues at coordinate 50,815 of CAWVQA010000852.1, forward strand.
CAGGGAAAGACCAAATCTAAGATCTGCACAAAAATATTTTGCCTTCAAATTCATACCGTGATCGTAGCATGCATGGACTCGACTCATATGACTGGGATTTCCATGAAAAAGATTGTGGGCCGAAAATGGGTGATCACTGTACATTTCTCTTCTGTTTCCTATTTATATTTCTATTTTACCTCCTCAATTTAGCATTATGGACAGGGAAAGACAAAATCTAAGATCTGTACAAAAATATTTTGCCTTCAAATTCATGCCGTGATAGTAGCATGCATGGACTCGACTCATATGACTGGGATTTCCATGAAAAAGATTGTGGGCCGAAAATGGGTGATCACTGTACATTTCTCTTCTGTTTCCTATTCATATTTCTATTTTACCTCCTCAATTTATCATTATGGACAGGGAAAGACCAAATCTAAGATCTGCACAAAAATATTTTGCCTTCAAATTCATACCGTGATCGTAGCATGCATGGACTCGACTCATACGACTGGGATTTCCATGAAAAAGATTGTGTGCCGAAAATGGGTGATCACTGTACATTTCTCTTCTGTTTCCTATTTATATATCTCTTTTACCACCTCAATTTAGCATTATGGACAGGGAAAGACCTAATCTAAGATCTGAACAAAAATATTTTGCCTTCAAATTCATACCGTGATCGTAGCATGCATGGACTCGACTCATATGACTGGGATTTCCATGAAAAAGATTGTGGGCCGAAAATCGGTGATCATTGTACATTTCTCTTCTGTTATCTATTTATATTTCTATTTTACCTCCTCAATTTAGCATTATGGACAGGGTAAGACCTAATCTAAGATCTGCACAAAAATATTTTGCCTTCAAATTCATACCGTGATCGTAGCATGCATGTACTCGACTCATATGACTGGGATTTCCATGAAAAAGATTGTGGGCCGAAAATGGGTGATCACTGTACATTTCTCTTCTGTTATCTATTTATATTTCTATTTTACCTCCTCAATTTAGCATTATGGACAGGGTAAGACCTAATCTAAGATCTGCACAAAAATATTTTGCCTTCAAATTCATACCGTGATCGTAGCATGCATGGACTCGACTCATATGAATGTGATTTCCATGAAAAAGAATGTGGGCCGAAAATGTGTGATCACTGTACATTTCTCTTCTGTTTCCTATTTATATTTATATTTTACTCCTCAATTTAGCATTATGGACAGGGAAAGATCTAATCTAAAATCTGAACAAAAATATTTTGCCTTCAAATTCATACCGTGATCGTAGCATGCATGGACTCGACTCATATGACTGGGATTTCCATGAAAAAGCTTGTGGGCCGAAAAGTGGTGATCACTGTACATTTCTCTTCTGTTTCCTATTTATATTTCTATTTTACCTCCTCAATTTAGCATTATGGACAGGGAAAGACCTAATCTAAGTTCTGCACAAAAATATTTTGCCTTCAAATTCATACCGTGATCGTAGCATGCATGGACTCGACTCATATGACTGGGATTTCCATGAAAAATATTGTGGGCCGAAAATGGGTGATCACTGTACATTTCTCTTCTGTTTCCTATTTATATTTCTATTTTACCACCTCAATTTAGCATTATCGACAGGGAAAGATCAAATCTAAGATCTGCACAAAAATATTTTGCCTTCAAATTCATACCGTGATCGTAGCATGCATGGAGTCAACTCAAATGACTGGGATTTCCATGAAAAAGATTGTGGGCCGAAAATGGGTGATCACTGAACATTTCTCTTCTGTTTCTTATTTATATTTATATTTTACCTCCTCAATTTAGCATTATGGACAGGGAAAGACCAAATCTAAGATCTACACAAAAATATTTTCCTTCAAATTCATACCGTGATCGTAGCATGCATGTACTCGACTCATATGACTGGGATTTCCATGAAAAAGATTGTGGGCCGAAAATGGGTGATCACTGTACATTTCTCTTCTGTTTCCTATTTATATTTCTATTTTACCTCCTCAATTTAGCATTATGGACAGGGAAAGACCTAATCTACGCTTTGCAAAAAAATATTTTGCCTACAAAATCATACCGTGATCGTAGCATGCATGGACTCGACTCATATGACTGTGATTTCCATGAAATAGATTGTGGGCAGAAAATGGGTTATCACTGTACATTTCTCTTCTGTTTCCTGTTTATATTTATATTTTACCTCCTCAATTTTGCATTATAGACAGGGAAAAACCTAATCTAAGCTCTGCAAAAAAATATTTTGCCTTCAAATTCATACCGTGATCGTTGCATGCATGGACTCGACTCATATGACTGGGATTTCCATGAAAAATTTGTGGGCCGAAAATGGGTGATCACTGTACATTTCTCTTCTGTTTCCTATTTATATTTCTATTTACCTCCTCAATTTAGCATTATGGACAGGGAAAGACCTAATTTAAGATCTGCAGAAAAATATTTTGCCTTCAAATTCATACCGTGATCGTAGCATGCATGGACTCGACTCATATGACTGGGATTTCCATGAAAAAGAATGTGGGCCGAAAATGTGTGATCACTGTACATTTCTCTTCTGTTTCCTATTTATATTTATATTTTACTCCTCAATTTAGCATAATGGACAGGGAAAGATCTAATCTAAATTCTGAACAAAAATATTTTGCCTTCAAATTCATACCGTGATCGTAGCATGCATGGACTCGACTCATATGACTGGGATTTCCATGAAAATCTTGTGGGCCGAAAAGGGGTGATCACTGTACATTTCTCTTCTCTTTCCCATTTTTATTTCTATTTTACCTCCTCAATTTAGCATTATGGACAGGGAAAGATCTAATCTGCGCTTTGCAAAAAAATATTTTGCCTTCAAAATCATACCGTGATCGTAGCATGCATGGACTCGACTCATATGACTGGGATTTCCATGAAAAAGATTGTGAGCCGAAAATAGGTGATCACTGTACATTTCTCTTCTGTTTCCTATTTACATTTCTATTTTACCTCCTCAATTTAGCATTATGGACAGGGAAAGACCTAATCTAAGATCTGCACAAAAATATTTTGCCTTCAAATTCATACCGTGATCGCAGCATCCATGGACTCGACTCATATGACTGTGATTTCCATGAAAAAGATTGTAAGCCGAAAATAGGTGATCACTGTACATTTCTCTTCTGTTTCCTATTTATATTTCTATTTTACCTCCTCAATTTAGCATTATGGACAGGGTAAGACCTAATCTAAGATCTGCACAAAAATATTTTGCCTTCAAATTCATACCGTGATCGTAGCATGCATGGACTCGACTCATATGACTGGGATTTCCATGAAAAAGATTGTGGGCAGAAAATGGGTGATCACTGTACATTTCTCTTCTGTTTCCTATTTATATTTCTATTTTACTTCCTCAATTTAGCATTATGGACAGGGAAGGACCTAATCTAAGATCTGCACAAAAATATTTTGCCTTCAATTTCATACCGTGATCGTAGCATGCATGGACTCGACTCATATGACTGGGATTTCCATGAAAAAGATTGTGGGCAGAAAATGGGTGATCACTGTACATTTCTCTTCTGTTTCCTATTTATATTTATATTTTACCTCCTCAATTTAGCATTATGAATAGTGAAAGACCTAATCTAAGCTCTGCACAAAAATATTTTGCCTTCAAATTCATACCGTGATCTTAGCATGCATGGACTCGACTCATATGACTGGGATTTCCATGAAAAAGATTGTGGGCCGAAAATAGGTGATCACTGTACATTTCTCTTCTGTTTCCTATTTATATTTATATTTTACCTCCTCAATTTAGCATTATGGACAGGGAAAGACATAATCTAAGATCTGGACAAAAATATTTTGCCTTCAAATTCATACCGTGATCGTAGCATGCATGGACTCGACTCATATGACTGGGATTTCCATGAAAAATATTGTGAGCCGAAAATAGGTGATCACTGTACATTTCTCTTCTGTTTCCTATTTATATTTCTATTTTACCTCCTCAATTTAGCATTATGGACAGGAAAAGACCTAATCTAAGATCTGCACAAAAATATTTTGCCTTCAAATTCATACCGTGATCGCAGCATCCATGGACTCGACTCATATGACTGTGATTTCCATGAAAAAGTTTGTAAGCCGAAAATAGGTGATCACTGTACATTTCTCTTCTGTTTCCTATTTATATTTATATTTTACCTCCTCAATTTATCATTATGGACAGGGAAAGACCTAATCTAAGATCTGCAGAAAAATATTTTGCCTTCAAATTCATACCGTGATCGTAGCATGCATGGACTCGACTCATATGACTGGGATTTCCATGAAAAAGATTGTGGGCAGAAAATGGGTGATCACTGTACATTTCTCTTCTGTTTCCTATTTATATTTCTACTTTACTTCCTTAATTTAGCATTATGGACAGGGAAGGACCTAATCTAAGATCTGCACAAAAATATTTTGCCTTCAATTTCATACCGTGATCGTAGCATGCATGGACTCGACTCATATGACTGGGATTTCCATGAAATAGATTGTGGGCCGAAAATGGGTGATGATTGTACATTTCTCTTCATTTTCCTATTTATATTTATATTTTACCTACTCAATTTAGCATTATGGCAGGGAAAGACCTAATCTAAGATCTGCAAAAAGATATTTTGCCTTCAAATTCATACCGTGATCGTAGCATGCATGGACTCGACGCATATGACTGGGATTTCCATGAAAAAGATTGTGGGCCAAAAATGGGTGATCACTGTACATTTCTCTTCTGTTTCCTATTTATATTTCTCTTTTACCACCTCAATTTAGCATTATGGGCAGTGAAAGACCTAATCTAAAATCTGCAAAAAAGTATTTTGCCTTCAACTTCATACTGTGATCATAGCATGCATGGACTCGACTCATATGACTGGGATTTCCATGAAATTCTTTTGGGCCGAAAATGGGTGATCACTGTACATTTCTCTTCTGTTTCATTTTACTAATTCTATTTTACTTCCGTAATTTAGCATTATGGACAGGGAAAGACCAAATCTAAGATCTGCAAAAAAATATTTTGCCTTCAAATTCATGCCGTGATCGTAGCATGACTCATATGACTGGGATTTCAATGAAAAAATTGTGGGCCGAAAATGGGTGATCACTGTACATTTCTCTTCATTTTTTTGTTTATATTTCTATTTTACCTCCTCATTTTAGCATTATGGACAGGGAAAGACATAATCTAAGATCTGCACAAAAATATTTTGCCTTCAAATTCATACCGTGATTGTATCATGCATGGACTCGACTCATATGACTGGGATTTCCATGAAAAAGATTGTGACCCGCAAATAGGTGATCACTGTACATTTCTCTTCTGTTTCCTATTTATATTTATATTTTACCTCCTCAATTTAGCATTATGGACAGGGAAAGACCTAATCTAAGATCTGTACAAAAATATTTTGCCTTCAAATTCATACCGTGATCTCAGCATCCATGGACATGACTCATATGACTGGGATTTCCATGAAAGAGAATGTGGGCCGAAAATCTGTGATCACTGTACATTTCTCTTCTGTTTCCGATTTATATTTCTATTTTACCTCCTCAATTTAGCATTATGGAGAGGGAAAGACCTAATCTACGCTTTGCAAAAAAATATTTTGCCTTCAAAATCATACCGTGATCGTAGCATGCATGGACTCGACTAATATGACTGGGATTTCCATGAAATAGATTGTGGGCAGAAAATGGGTGATCACTGTACATTTCTCTTCTGTTTCCTATTTATATTTATATTTTACCTCCTCAATTTTGCATTATAGACAGGGAAAAACCTAATCTAAGCTTTGCAAAAAAATATTTTGCCTTCAAATTCATACCGTGATCTTTGCCACATGGACTCGACTCATATGACTGGGATTTCCATGAAAAAGATTGTGGGCCGAAAATAGGTGATCACTGTACATTTCTCTTCTGTTTTCTATTTATATTTCTATTTTACCTCCTCAATTTAGCATTATGGACAGGGAAAGACCTAATCTAAGATCTGCACAAAAATATTTTTTCCTTCAAATTCATACCGTGATCGTAGCATGCATGGACTCAACTCATATGACTGGGATTTCCATGAAAAAGATTGTGGGCAGAAAATGGGTGATCACTGTACATTTCTCTTCTGTTTCCTATTTATATTTCTATTTTACTTCCTCAATTTAGCATTATGGACAGGGAAAGACCTAATCTAAGATCTGCAAAAAAATATTTTGCCTTCAAATTCATACCGTGATCGTAGCATGCATGGACTCGACTCATATGACTGGGATTTCCATGAAAAAGATTGTGGGCCGAAAATGGGGGATCACGGTACATTTCTCTTCTGTTTCCTATTTATATTTTACCTCCTCAATTTAGCATTATGGACAGGGAAAGACCTAATCTAAGCTCTGCAAAAAAATATTTTGCATTCAAAATCATACCGTGATCGTAGCATGCATGGACTCGACTCATATGACTGGGATTTCCATGAAAAAGATTGTTGGCCGAAAATGGGTGATCACTGTACATTTCTCTTCATTTTCCTATTTATATTTCTGTTTTACCTCCTCAATTTAGCATTATGGCAGGGAAAAACCTAATCTAAGCTCTGCAAAAAAATATTTTGCCTTCAAATTCATACCGTGATCGTAGCATGCATGGTCTCGACTCATATGATTGGGATTTCCATGTAAAAGATTGTGTGCCGAAAATGGGTGATCACTGTACCTTTCTCTTCTGTTTCCTATTACTAATTCTATTTTACTTCCGTAATTTAGCATTATGGACATGGAAAGACCAAATCTAAGATCTGCAAAAAAATATTTGGCCTTCAAATTCATACCGTGATCGTAGCATGCATGGACTCGACTCATATGACTGGGATTGCAATGAAAAAGATTGTGGGCCGAAATATGGTGATCACTGTACATTTCTCTTCTGTTTCCTATTTATATTTCTATTTTACCTCCTCAATTTAGCATTATGGACAGGGGAAGACCTCATCTAATATCTGTACAAAAATATTTTGCCTTGAAATTTATACCGTGATCGTAGCATGCATGGACTCGACTCATATGACTGGGATTTGCATGAAAAAGATTGTGGGCCGAAAATGGGTGATCACGGTACATTTCTCTTCTGTTTCTTATTTATATTTATATTTTACCTCCTCAATTTAGCATTATGGACAGGGAAAGACCAAATCTAAGATCTGCAAAAAAATATTTTGCCTTCAAATTCATACTGTGATCGTAGCATGCATAGACTCGACTCATATGACTGGGATTTCCATGAAAAATATTGTGGTCAGAAAATGGGTGATCACTGTACATTTCTCTTCTGTTTTCTATTTATATTTATATTTTCTTTCCTTAATTTAGCATTATGGACAGGGAAAAACTTAATCTAAGATCTGCAAAAAATTATTTTGCCTTGAAATTCATACGATGATCGTAGCATGCATGGACTCAACTCATATGACTGGGATTTCCATGAAAAAGATTGTGGGCAGAAAATGGGTGATCACTGTACATTTCTCTTCTGTTTCCTATTTATATTTTTATTTTAACTCCTCAATTTAGCATTATGGACAGGGAAAGACCTAATCTAAAATGTGCAAAAAAATATTTTGCCTTCAAATTCATACCGTGATCGTAGCATGCATGGACTCGACTCATATGACTGGGATTTCCATGAAAAAGATTGTGGGCCGAAAATGGGTGATCACGGTACATTTCTCTTCTGTTTCCTATTTATATTTATATTTTACCTCCTCAATTTAGCATTATGGACAGGGAAAGACCACATCTAAGATCTGCAAAGAAATATTTTGCCTTCAAATTCATAACGTGATCGTAGCATGCATAGACTCGACTCATATGACTGGGATTTCCATGAAAAAGATTGTGGGCAGAAAATGGGTGATCACTGTACATTTCTCTTCTGTTTCCTATTTATATTTATATTTTACCTCCTCAATTTAGCATTATGGACAGGGAAAGACCTAATCTAAGATCTGCACAAAAATATTTTGCCTTCAAATTCATACCGTGATCGTAGTATGCATGGACTCGACTCATATGACTGGGATTTCCATGAAAAAGATTGTCGGCAGAAAATGGGTGATCACTGTACATTTCTCTTCTGTTTCCTATTTATATATATATTTTACTTCCTTAATTTAGCATTATGGACAGGGAAAGACCTAATCTAAGCCCTACAAAAAAAATTTTGCCTTCAAATTCATACCGTGATCGTAGCATGCATAGACACGACTCATATGACTGGGATTTACATGAAAAAGATTGTGGGCAGAAAACGGGTGATCACTGTACATTTCTCTTCTGTTTCCTATTTATATTTCTATTTTACCTCCTCAATTAACATTATGGACAGGGAAAGACCAAATCTAAGATCTGTACAAAAATATTTTGCTTTCAAATTCATACCGTGATGGTAGCATGCATGGACTCGACTCATACGACTGGTATTTCCATGAAAAAGATTGTGGGCAGAAAATGGTGATCACTGTACATTTCTCTTCTGTTTCCTATTTATATTTTACCTCCTCAATTTAGCATTATGGACAGGGAAAGACCTAATCTAAGGTCTGCACAAAAATATTTTGCCTTCAAATTCAACCGTGATCGTAGCATGCATGGACTCGACTCATATGACTGGGATTTCCATGAAAAAGATTGTGGACAGAAAATGGGTGATCACTGTACATTTCTCTTCTGTTTCCTATTTATATTTATATTTTACCTCCTCAATTTAGCATTATGGACAGGGAAAGACCATATCTAAGATCTACAAAAAAATAATTTGCCTTCAAATTCATACTATGATCATAGCATGCATGGACGCGACTCATATGACTGGGATTTCCATGAAAAAGATTGTGGGCAGAAAATGGGTGATCACTGTACATTCCACTTCTGTTTCCTATTTATATTTCTATTTTACCTCCTCAATTTAGCATTATGGACAGAGAAAGACCTAATCTAAGATCTGCAAAAAAATATTATGCCTTCAAATTCATACCGTGATTGTAGTATGCATAGACTCGACACATATGACTGGGATTTCCATGAAAAAGATTGTCGGCAGAAAATGGGTGATCACTGTACATTTCTCTTCTGTTTCCTATTTATATTTCTATTTTACCTCCTCAATTTAACATTATGGACAGGGAAAGACTTAATCTAAAATATGCACAAAAATATTTTGCCTTCAAATTCATACCGTGATCGTAGCATGCATGGAGTCGACTCATATGACTGGGATTTCCATGAAAAAGATTGTGGGCAGAAAATGGGTGATCACTGTACATTTCTCTTCTGTTTCCTATTTATATTTCTCTTTTACGTCCTCAATTTAGTATTATGGACAGGGAAAGACCTAATCTAAGCTATGCACAAAAATATTTTGCCTTCAAATTCATACCGTGATCGTAGCATGCATGGACTCGACTGATATGACTGGGATTTCCATGAATAAGATTGTGGGCAGAAGATGGGTGATCACTATACATTTCTCTTCTGTTTCCTATTTATATTTATATTTTACCTCCTCAATTTAGCATTAGGGTCAGGGAAAGACCTAATCTAAGCTCTGCACAAAAATATTTTGCCTTCAATTTCATACCGTGATCGTAGCATACATGGACTTGACTCAAATGACTGGGATTTCCTTGAAAAAGATTGTGGGCAGAAAATGGGTAATCACTGTACATTTCTCTTCTGTTTCCTATTTATATTTGTATTGTACCTCCTCAATTTAGCATTATGGACAGGGAAAGACCTAATATAAGCTCTGCACAAAAATATTTTGCCTTCAAATTCATACCGTGATCGTAGCATGCATGGACTCGACTCATATGACTGGGATTTCCATGAAAAAGATTGTGGACAGAAAATAGGTGATCACTGTACATTTCTCTTCTGTTTCCTATTTATATTTCTATTTTACCTCCTCAATTTAGCATTATGGACAGGGAAAGACCTAATCTAAGATCTGCAAAAAAATATTTTGCCTTCAAATTCATACCGTGATCGTAGCATGCATAGACACGACTCATATGACTGGGATTTACATGAAAAAGATTGTGGGCAGAAAATGGGTGATCACTGTACATTTCTCTTCTGTTTCCTATTTATATTTATATTTTACCTCCTCAATTTAGCATTATGGACAGGGAAAGACCTAATCTAAGATCTGCACAAGAATATTTTGCCTTCAAATTCATACCGTGATCGTAGCATGTATGGACTCGACTCATATCACTGGGATTTCCATGAAAAAGATTGTGGGCAGAAGATGGGTGATCACTGTACATTTCTCTTCTGTTTCCTATTTATATTTCTCTTTTACGTCCTCAATTTAGTATTATGGACAGGGAAAGACCTAATCTAAGCTATGCACAAAAATATTTTGCCTTCAAATTCATACCGTGATCGTAGCATGCATGGACTCGACTCATATGACTGGGATTTCCCTGAAAAAGAATGTAGGCCGAAAATGGGTGATCACTGTACATTTCTCTTCTGTTTCCTATTTATATTTATATTTTACCTCCTCAATTTAGCATTATGGACAGGGAAAGACCTAATCTAAGCTCTGCACAAAAATATTTTGCCTTCAAATTCATACCGTGATCGTAGCATGCATGGACTCGACTGATATGACTGGGATTTCCATGAAAAAGATTGTGGGCAGAAGATGGGTGATCACTATACATTTCTCTTCTGTTTCCTATTTATATTTATATTTTACCTCCTCAATTTAGCATTAGGGTCAGGGAAAGACCTAATCTAAGCTCTGCACAAAAATATTTTGCCTTCAAATTCATACCGTGATCGTAGCATGCATGGACTCGACTCATATGACTGGGATTTCCATGAAAAAGATTTTGGACAGAAAATGGGTGATCACTGTACATTTCTCTTCTGTTTCCTATTTATATTTATATTTTACCTCCTCAATTTAGCATTATGGACAGGGAAAGACCTAATCTAAGATCTGCAAAAAAATATTTTGCCTTCAAATTCATACCGTGATCGTAGCATGCATAGACACGACTCATATGACTGGGATTTACATGAAAAAGATTGTAGGCAGAAAATGGGTGATCACTGTACATTTCTCTTCTGTTTCCTATTTATATTTATATTTTACCTCCTCAATTTAGCATTATGGACAGGGAAAGACCATATCTAAGATCTACAAAAAAATATTTTGCCTTCAAATTCATACTATGATCATAGCATGCATGGACGCGACTCATATGACTGGGATTTCCATGAAAAAGATTGTGGGCAGAAAATGGGTGATCACTGTACATTCCTCTTCTGTTTCCTATTTATATTTCTATTTTATCTCCTCAATTTAGCATTATGGACAGAGAAAGACCTAATCTAAGATATGCAAAAAAATATTATGCCTTCAAATTCATACCGTGATTGTAGTATGCATAGACTCGACACATATCACTGGGATTTCCATGAAAAAGATTGTCGGCAGAAAATGGGTGATCACTGTACATTTCTCTTCTGTTTCCTATTTATATTTCTATTTTACCTCCTCAATTTAGCATTATGGACAGGGAAAGACATAAGCTAAGATCTACAAAAAAATATTTTGCCTTCAAATTCATACCGTGATCGTAGAATGCATGGACTAGACTGATATGACTGGGATTTCCATGAAAAAGATTGTGGGCAGAAATGGGTGATCACTGTACATTTCTCTTCTGTTTCCTATTTAGATTTCTATTTTAACTCCTCAATTTAGCATTATGGACAGGGAAAGACGTAATCTAAAATCTGCAAAAAAATATTTTGCCTTCAAATTCATACCGTGATCGTAGCATGCATGGACTCAACTCATATGACTGGGATTTCCATGAAAAAGATTGTGGGCAGAAGATGGGTGATCACTATACATTTCTCTTCTGTTTCCTATTTATATTTCTATTTTACCTCCTCAATTTAACATTATGGACAGGGAAAGAGTAAATCTAAGATCTGCAATAAAATATTTTGCCTTCAAATTCATACCGTGATCGTAGCATGCATGGACTCGACTCATATGACTGGCATTTCCATGAAAAAGATTGTGGGCAGAAAATGGGTGATCACTGTACATTTCTCTTCTGTTTCCTATTTATATTTCTATTTTACCTCCTCAATTTAGCATTATGGACAGGGAAAGACATAAGCTAAGATCTACAAAAAAATATTTTGCCTTCAAATTCATACCGTGATCGTAGAATGCATGGACTAGACTGATATGACTGGGATTTCCATGAAAAAGATTGTGGGCAGAAATGGGTGATCACTGTACATTTCTCTTCTGTTTCCTATTTAGATTTCTATTTTAACTCCTCAATTTAGCATTATGGACAGGGAAAGACGTAATCTAAAATCTGCAAAAAAATATTTTGCCTTCAAATTCATACCGTGATCGTAGCATGCATGGACTCAACTCATATGACTGGGATTTCCATGAAAAAGATTGTGGGCAGAAGATGGGTGATCACTATACATTTCTCTTCTGTTTCCTATTTATATTTCTCTTTTACGTCCTCAATTTAGTATTATGGACAGGGAAAGACCTAATCTAAGCTATGCACAAAAATATTTTGCCTTCAAATTCATACCGTGATCGTAGCATGCATGGACTCGACTCATATGACTGGGATTTCCCTGAAAAAGAATGTAGGCCGAAAATGGGTGATCACTGTACATTTCTCTTCTGTTTCCTATTTATATTTATATTTTACCTCCTCAATTTAGCATTATGGACAGGGAAAGACCTAATCTAAAATCTGCACAAAAATATTTTGCCTTCAAATTCATACCGTGATCGTAGCATGCATGGACTCGACTCATATGACTGGGATTTCCATGAAAAAGATTGTGGGCAGAAAATGGGTGATCACTGTACATTTCTCTTCTGTTTCCTATTTATATTTATATTTTACCTCCTCAATTTAGCATTATGGACAGGGAAAGACCATATCTAAGATCTACAAAAAAATATTTTGCCTTCAAATTCATACTATGATCATAGCATGCATGGACGCGACTCATATGACTGGGATTTCCATGAAAAAGATTGTGGGCAGAAAATGGGTGATCACTGTACATTCCTCTTCTGTTTCCTATTTATATTTCTATTTTATCTCCTCAATTTAGCATTATGGACAGAGAAAGACCTAATCTAAGATATGCAAAAAATTATTATGCCTTCAAATTCATACCGTGATTGTAGTATGCATAGACTCGACACATATCACTGGGATTTCCATGAAAAAGATTGTCGGCAGAAAATGGGTGATCACTGTACATTTCTCTTCTGTTTCCTATTTATATTTCTATTTTACCTCCTCAATTTAACATTATGGACAGGGAAAGAGTAAATCTAAGATCTGCAATAAAATATTTTGCCTTCAAATTCATACCGTGATCGTAGCATGCATGGACTCGACTCATATGACTGGGATTTCCATGAAAAAGATTGTGGGCAGAAAATGGGTGATCACTGTACATTTCTCTTCTGTTTCCTATTTATATTTCTATTTTACCTCCTCAATTTAGCATTATGGACAGGGAAAGACCTAATCTAAGATCTGCACAAGAATATTTTGCCTTCAAGTTCATGCCGTGATCGTAGCATGTATGGACTCGACTCATATGACTGGGATTTACATGAAAAAGATTGTGGGCAGAAGATGGGTGATCACTGTACATTTCTCATCTGTTTCCTATTTATCTTTATATTTTACCTCCTCAATTTAGCATTATGGACAGGGAAAGACCTAATCTAAGCTCAGCAAAAAATATTTTGCCTTCAAATACATACCGTGATCGTAGCAATCATAGACTCGACTAATATGACTGGGATTTCCATGAAAAAGATTGTGGGCAGAAGATGGGTGATCACTGTACATTTCTCTTCTGTTTCCTATTTATATTTATATTTTACCTCCTCAATTTAGCATTATGGACAGGGAAAGACCTAATCTAAGCGCTGCACAAAAATATTTTGCCTTCAATTTCATACCGTGATCGTAGCATGCATGGACTCGACTCATATGACTGGGATTTCCATGAAAAAGATTGTGGGCAGAAAATGGGTGATCACTGTACATTTCTCTTCTGTTTCCTATTTATATTTATATTTTACCTCCTCAATTTAGCATTATGGACAGGGAAAGACCTAATCTAAGCTCTGCACAAAAATATTTTGCCTTCAATTTCATACCGTGATCGTAGCATGCATGGACTCGACTCATATGACTGGGATTTCCATGAAAAAGATTGTGGGCAGAAGATGGGTGATCACTGTACATTTCTCTTCTGTTTTCTATTTATATTTCTATTTTAGCTCCTCAATTTAGCATTATGGACAGGGAAAGACCTAATCTAAGCTCTGCACAAAAATATTTCGCCTTCAATTTCATACCGTGATCGTAGCATGTATGGACTCGACTCATATGACTGGGATTTCCATGAAAAAGATTGTGGGCAGAAGATGGGTGATCACTGTACATTTCTCTTCTGTTTCCTATTTATATTTATATTTTAGCTCCTAAATTTAGCATTGTGGACAGGGAAAGACCTAATCTAAGCTCTGCACAAAAATATTTTGCCTTCAATTTCATACCGTGATCGTAGCATGCATGGACGCGACTCATATGACTGGGATTTCCATGAAAAAGATTGTGGGCAGAAAATGGGTGATCACTGTACATTTCTCTTCTGTTTCCTATTTATATTTGTATTGTACCTCCTCAATTTAGCATTATGGACAGGGAAAGACTTAATCTAAGCTCAGCACAAAAATATTTTGCCTTCAAATACATACCGTGATCGTAGCATGCATAGGCTTGACTCATATGACTGGGATTTCCATGAAAAAGATTGTGGGCAGAAGATGGGTGATCACTGTACATTTCTCTTCGGTTTCCTATTTATATTTATATTTTACCTCCTCAATTTAGCATTATGGACAGGGAAAGACCTAATCTAAGCTCTGCACAAAAATATTTTGCCTTCAATTTCATATCGTGATCGTAGCAGGCATGGACTCGACTCATATGACTGGGATTTCCATGAAAAAGATTGTGGGCAGAAGATGGGTGATCACTGTACATTTCTCTTCTGTTTCCTATTTATATTTGTATTGTACCTCGTCAATTTAGCATTATGGACAGGGAAAGACCTAATCTAAGCTAAGCACAAAAATATTTTGCCTTCAAATACATACCGTGATCGTAGCATGCATAGACTCGACTCATATGACTGGGATTTACATGAAAAAGATTGTGGGCAGAAGATGGGTGATCACTGTACATTTCTTTTCTGTTTCCTATTTATATTTATATTTTACCTCCTCAATTTAGCATTATGGACAGGGAAAGACCTAATCTAAGCTCTGCACAAAAATATTTTGCCTTCAATTTCATACCGTGATCGTAGCATGCATGGACTCGACTAATATGACTGGGATTTCCATGAAAAAGATTGTTGGCCGAAAATGGGTGATCACTGTACATTTCTCTTCTGTTTCCTATTTATATTTGTATTTTACCTCCTCAATTTATCATTATGGACAGGGAAAGACCTAATCTAAGATCTGCACAAAAATATTTTGCCTTCAATTTCATACCGTGATCGTAGCATGTATAGACTCGACTCATATGACTGGGATTTCCATGAAAAAGATTGTGGGCAGAAAATGGGTGATCACTGTACATTTCTCTTCTGTTTCCTATTTATATTTATATTTTACCTCCTCTATTTAGCATTATAGACAGGGAAAGACCTAATCTAAGCTCTGCACAAAAATATTTTGCCTTCAAATTCATACCGTGATCGTAGCATGCATGGACTCGACTCATATGACTGGGATTTCCATGAAAAAGATTGTGGGCCGAAAATTGGTGATCACTGTACATTTCTCTTCTGTTTCCTATTTATATTTCTATTTTACCTCCTCAATTTAGTATTGTGGACAGGGAAAGACCTAATCTAAGATCTGCACATAAATATTTTGCCTTCAAATTCATACCGTGATCGTAGCATGTATGGACTCGACTCATATGACTGGGATTTCCATGAAAAATATTGTGGGCAGAAGATGGGTGATCACTGTACATTTCTCTTCTGTTTCCTATTTATATTTATATTTTACCTCCTCAACTTAGCATTATGGACAGTGAAAGACCTAATCTAAGCTCTGCACAAAAATATTTTGCCTTCAATTTCATACCGTGATCGTAGCATGCATGGACTCGACTCATATGACTGGGATTTCCATGAAAAAGATTGTGGGCAGAAAATGGGTGATCACTGTACATTTCTCTTCTGTTTCCTATTTATATTTGTATTGTACCTCCTCAATTTAGCATTATGGACAGGGAAAGACCTAATCTAAGCTCTGCACAAATATATTTTGCCTTCAAATTCATACCGTGATCGTAGCATGCATGGACTCGACTCATATGACTGGGATTTCCATGAAAAAGATTGTGGGCAGAAAATGGGTGATCACTGTACATTTCTCTTCTGTTTCCTATTTATATTTCTATTTTACCTCCTCAATTTAGCATTATGGACAGGGAAAGACCTAATCTAAGATCTGCACATAAATATTTTGCCTTCAAATTCATACCGTGATCGTAACATGTATGGACTCGACTCATATGACTGGGATTTCCATGAAAAAGATTGTGGGCAGAAGATGGGTGATCACTGTACATTTCTCTTCTGTTTCCTATTTATATTTATATTTTACCTCCTCAATTTAGCATTATGGACAGGGAAAGACCTAATCTAAGCTCTGCACAAAAATATTTTGCCATCAAATTCATACCGTGATCGTAGCATGCATGGACTCGACTAATATGACTGGGATTTCCATGAAAAAGATTGTTGGCTGAAAATGGGTGATCACTGTACATTTCTCTTCTGTTTCCTATTTATATTTGTATTTTACCTCCTCAATTTATCATTATGGACAGGGAAAGACCTAATCTAAGATCTGCACAAAAATATTTTGCCTTCAATTTCATATCGTGATCGTAGCAGGCATGGACTCGACTCATATGACTGGGATTTCCATGAAAAAGATTGTGGGCAGAAGATGGGTGATCACTGTACATTTCTCTTCTGTTTCCTATTTATATTTGTATTGTACCTCGTCAATTTAGCATTATGGACAGGGAAAGACCTAATCTAAGCTAAGCACAAAAATATTTTGCCTTCAAATACATACCGTGATCGTAGCATGCATAGACTCGACTCATATGACTGGGATTTACATGAAAAAGATTGTGGGCAGAAGATGGGTGATCACTGTACATTTCTTTTCTGTTTCCTATTTATATTTATATTTTACCTCCTCAATTTAGCATTATGGACAGGGAAAGACCTAATCTAAGCTCTGCACAAAAATATTTTGCCTTCAATTTCATACCGTGATCGTAGCATGCATGGACTCGACTAATATGACTGGGATTTCCATGAAAAAGATTGTTGGCCGAAAATGGGTGATCACTGTACATTTCTCTTCTGTTTCCTATTTATATTTGTATTTTACCTCCTCAATTTATCATTATGGACAGGGAAAGACCTAATCTAAGATCTGCACAAAAATATTTTGCCTTCAATTTCATACCGTGATCGTAGCATGTATAGACTCGACTCATATGACTGGGATTTCCATGAAAAAGATTGTGGGCAGAAAATGGGTGATCACTGTACATTTCTCTTCTGTTTCCTATTTATATTTGTATTGTACCTCCTCAATTTAGCATTATGGACAGGGAAAGACTTAATCTAAGCTCAGCACAAAAATATTTTGCCTTCAAATACATACCGTGATCGTAGCATGCATAGACTTGACTCATATGACTGGGATTTCCATGAAAAAGATTGTGGGCAGAAGATGGGTGATCACTGTACATTTCTCTTCTGTTTCCTATTTATATTTATATTTTACCTCCTCAATTTAGCATTGTGGACAGGGAAAGACCTAATCTAAGCTCTGCACAAAAATATTTTGCCTTCAATTTCATACCGTGATCGTAGCATGCATGGAATCGACTCATATGACTGGGATTTCCATGAAAAAGATTGTGGGCAGAAAATGGGTGATCACTGTACATTTCTCTTCTGTTTCCTATTTATATTTATATTTTACCTCCTCAATTTAGCATTATGGACAGGGAAAGACCTAATCTAAGATCTGCACAAAAATATTTTGCCTTCAAATTCATACCGTGATCGTAGCATGTATAGACTCGACTCATATGACTGGTATTTCCATGAAAAAGATTGTGGGTAGAAGATGGGTGATCACTGTACATTTCTCTTCTGTTTCCTATTTATATTTATATTTTACCTCCTCAATTTAGCATTGTGGACAGGGAAAGACCTAATCCAAGCTCTGCACAAAAATATTTTGCCTTCAATTTCATACCGTGATCGTAGCATGCATGGACTCGACTCATATGACTGGGATTTCCATGTGGAAGATTGTGGGCAGAAAATAGGTGATCACTTTACATTTCTCTTCTGTTTCCTATATATATTTCTATTTTACTTCCAAAAATTAGCATCATTGACAGTGAAAGACCTAATCTAAAATCTGCAAAAAAATATTTGGCCTTCAAATTCATACCGTGATCGTAGCATGCATGGACTCGACTCATATGACTGGGATTTCCATGAAAAAGATTGTGGGCAGAAAATGGGTGATCACTGTACATTCCTCTTCTGTTTCCTATTGATAATTATATGTTACTTACTTAATTTAGCATTATGGACAGGGAAAGACCTAATCTAAGATCTGCAAAAATATATTTTGCCTTCAAATTCATACCGTGATCGTAGCATGTATGGACTCGACTCATATGACTGGGATTTCCATGAAAAAGGTTGTGGTCCGTAAATGGGTGATCACTGTACATTTCTCTTCTGTTTCCTATTTATATTTATATTTTACCTCCTCTATTTAGCATTATGGACAGGGAAAGACCTAATCTAAGATCTGCAAACAAATATTTTCCCTTCAAATTCATACTGTGATCGTAGCATGTATGGTCTCGACTCATATGACTGGGATTTCCATGAAAATATTGTGGGCAGAAAATGGGTGATCACTGTACATTTCTCTTCTGTTTCCTATTTATATTTCTATTTTACTTCCTCAATTTAGCATTATGGACAGGGAAAGACCTAATCGAATATCTGCAAAAAAATATTTTGCCTTGTAATTCATACCGTGATCGTAGCATGCATGGACTCGACTCATATGACTGGGATTTCCATGAAAAAGATTGTGGGCCGAAAATGGGTGATCTCTGTACATTTCTCTTCTGTTTCCTATTTATATTTCTATTTTACCTCCTCAAATTAGCATTATGGACAGGGAAAGACCTAATCTAATATCTGCACAAAAATATTTTCCCTTCAAAATCATACCGTGATAGTAGCATGCATAGACTCGACTCATATGACTGGGATTTCCATGAAAAAGATTGTGGGCCGAAAAAGGGTGATCACAGTACATTTCTTTTCTGTTTCCTATTGATATTTATATTTTACCTCCTCAATTTAGCATTATGGACTGGGAAAGACCTAATCTAATATCTGCACAAAAATATTTTGCCTTCAAATTCATACCGTGATCGTAGCATGCATGGACTCGACTCATATGACTGGGATTTCCATGAAAAAGATTGTGGGCAGAAAATGGGTGATCACTGTACATTTCTCTTCTGTTTCCTATTTCTATTTCTATTTTACTTACTTAATTTAGCATTATGGACAGGGAAAGACCTAATCTAAGATCTGCAAAAAAATATTTTGCCTTCAAATTCATACCGTGATCGTAGCATGCATGGACTCGACTCATATGACTGGGATTTCCATGAAAAAGATTGTGGTCAGAAGATGGTGATCACTGTACATTTCTCTTCTGTTTCCTATTTATATTTATATTTTACCTCCTCTATTTAGCATTATGGACAGGGAAAGACCTAATCTAAGCTCTGCACAAAAATATTTTGCCTTCAAATTCATACCGTGATCGTAGCATGCATGGACTCGACTCACATGACTGGGATTTCCATGAAAAAGATTGTGGGCCGAAAATGGGTGATCACTGTACATTTCTCTTCTGTTTCATATTTATATTTATATTTTCCCTCCTCAATTTAGGATTATGGACAGGGAAAGACCTAATCTAAAATCTGCGCAAAAATATTTTG
Organism: Acanthosepion lycidas; assembly: GCA_963932145.1. Classification (NCBI taxonomy): domain Eukaryota; kingdom Metazoa; phylum Mollusca; class Cephalopoda; order Sepiida; family Sepiidae; genus Acanthosepion; species Acanthosepion lycidas. The sequence continues at coordinate 71,116 of CAWVQA010000852.1, forward strand.
CCTTCAAATTCATACCGTGATCGTAGCATGCATGGACTCGACTCATATGACTGGGATTTCCATGAAAAAGATTATGGGCAGAAAATGGATGATCACTGTACATTTCTCTTCTGTTTCCTATTATATTTCTATTTTACTTCCTCAATTTAGCATTATGGACAGGGAAAGACCTAATCTAAAATCTTCAAAAAAATATTTTGCCTTCTAATTCATACCATGATCGTAGCATGCATGGACTCGTCTCATATGACTGGGATTTCAATGAAAAAGATTGTGGGCAGAAAAAGTGTGATCACTGTACATTTCTCTTCTGTTTCCTATTTATGTTTCTATTTTAACTCCTCAATTTAGCATTATGGACAGGGAAAGACCTAATCTAAGCTCTGCACAAAAATATTTTGCCTTCAAATTCATACCGTGATCGTAGCATGCATAGACTCGACTCATATGACTCGGATTTCCATGAAAAAGATTGTGGGCAGAAGATGCGTGATCACTGTACATTTCTCTTCTGTTTCCTATTTATATTTATATTTTACCTCCTCAATTTAGCATTATGGACAGGGAAAGACCTAATCTAAGCTCTGCACAAAAATATTTTGCCTTCAATTTCATACCGTGATCGTAGCATGCATGGACTCGACTCATATGACTGGGATTTCCATGAAAAAGATTGTTGGCCGAAAATGGGTGATCACTGTACATTTCTCTTCTGTTTCCTATTTATATTTGTATTGTACCTCCTCAATTTAGCATTATGGACAGGGAAAGACCTAATCTAAGCTCTGCACAAAAATATTTTGCCTTCAAATTCATACCGTGATCGTAGCATGCATAGACTCGACTCATATGACTGGGATTTCCATGAAAAAGATTGTGGGCAGAAAATGGGTGATCACTGTACATTTCTCTTCTGTTTCCTATTTATATTTATATTTTCCCTCCTAAATTTAGCATTATGGAGAGGGAAAGACCTAATCTAAAATCTGCGCAAAAATATTTTGCCTTCAAATTCATACCGTAATCGTAGCATGCATGGAATCGACTCATATGACTGGGATTTCCATGAAAAAGATTATGGGCAGAAAATGGGTGTTCACTGTACACTTCTCTTCTGTTTCCTATTATATTTCTATTTTACTTCCTCAATTTAGCATTATGGACAACGAAAGACCTAATCTAAAATCTTCAAAAAAATATTTTGCCTTCTAATTCATACCATGATCGTAGCATGCATGGACTCGTCTCATATGACTGGGATTTCAATGAAAAAGATTGTGGGCTGAAAAAGGGTGATCACTGTACATTTCTCTTCTGTTTCCTATTTATGTTTCTATTTTAACTCCTTAATTTAGCATTATGGTCAGGGAAAGACCTAATCTAAAATCTGCACAAAAATATTTTGCCTTCAAATTCATACCGTGATCGTAGCATGCATGGACTCGACTCATATGACTAGGATTTCCATGAAAAAGATTGTGGGCCGAAAATAGGTGATCACTGTACATTTCTCTTCTGTTTCCTATTTATATTTCTATTTTACCTCCTCAATTTAGCATTATTGACAGGGCAAGACAAAATCTAAGATCTGCACAAAAATATTTTGCCTTCAAATTCATACCGTGATCGTAGCATGCATGGACTCGACTCATGACTGGGATTTCCATGAAAAAGATTGTGGGCCGAAAATGGGTGATCACTGTATATTTCTCTTCTGTTTCCTCTTCATATTTCTATTTTACCTCCTCAATTTAGCATTATCGACAGGGAAAGATCTAATCTAAGATCTGCACAAAAATATTTTGCCTTCAAATTCATACCGTGATCGTAGCATGCATGGACTCGACTCATATGACTGGGATTTCCATGAAAAAGATTGTGGGCCGAAAATGGGTGATCACTGTACATTTCTCTTCTGTTTCCTATTTATATTTGTATTTTACCTCCTCAATTTAGCATTATGGACAGGGAAAGACCTAATCTAAGATCTGCACAAAAATATTTTGACTTCAAATTCATACCGTGATCGTAGCATGCATGGACTCGACTCATATGACTGGGATTTCCATGAAAAAGATTGTGGCCCGAAAAAAGGTGATCACTGTACATTTCTCTTTGTTTCCTATTTATATTTATATTTTGACTCCTCAATTTAGCATTATGGACAGGGAATGACCTAATCTAAGATCTGCAAAAAAATATTTTGCCTTCAAATTCATACCGTGATCGTAGCATGCATGGACTCGACTCATATGACTGGGATTTCCATGAAAAAGAATGTGGGCAGAAAATGGGTGATCACTGTACATTTCTCTTCTGTTTCCTATTTATATTTCTATTTTACCTCCTCAATTTAGCATTATGGACAGGGAAAGACCAAATCTAAGATCTGCACAAAAATATTTTGCTTTCAAATTCATACCGTGATGGTAGCATGCATGGACTCGACTCATACGACTGGGATTTCCATGAAAAAGATTGTGGGCCGAAAATGGGTGATCACTGTACATTACTTTTCTGCTTCCTACTTATATTTCTATTTTACCTCCTCAATTTAGCATTATGGACAGGGAAAGACCTAATCTAAGATCTGCACAAAAATATTTTGCCTTCAAATTCATACCGTGATCGTAGCATGCATGGACTCGACTCATATGACTGGGATTTCCATGAAAAAGATTGTGGGCCTAAAATGGGTGATCACTGTACATTTTTCTTCTGTTTCCTATTTATATTTATATTTTACCTCCTCAATTTAGCATTATGGACAGGGAAAGACCTAAACTAAAATCTGCACAAAAATATTTTGCCTTCAAATTCATACCGTGATCGTAGCATGCATGGACTCGACTCATATGCCTGGGATTTCCATGAAAAAGATTGTGGGCCGAAAATGGGTGATCACTATACATTTCTCTTCTGTTTCCTATTTATATTGCTATTTTACCTCCTCAATTTAGCATTATCGACAGGGAAAGACCTAATCTAAGATCTGCACAAAAATATTTTGCTTTCAAATTCATACCGTGATGGTAGCATGCATGGACTCGACTCATACGACTGGGATTTCCATGAAAAAGATTGTGGGCCGAAAATGGGTGATCACTGTACATTTCTTTTCTGTTTCCTATTTATATTTCTATATTACCTCCTCAATTTAGCATTATCAACAGGGAAAGACCTAATCAAAGATCTGCACAAAAATATTTTGCCTTCAATTCATACCGTGATCGTAGCATGCATGGACTCGACTCATATGACTGGGATTTCCATGAAAAAGATTGTGGGCCGAAAATGGGTGATCACTGTACATTTCTTTTCTGTTTCCTATTTATATTTCTATTTTACCTCCTCAATTTAGCATTATGGTCAGGGAAAGACCTAATCTAAAATCTGCACAAAAATATTTTGCCTTCAAATTCATACCGTGATCGTAGCATGAATAGACTCGACTCATATGACTGGGATTTCCATGAAAAAGATTGTGGGCCGAAAATGGGTGATCACTGTACATTTCTCTTCTGTTTCCTATTTATATTTATATTTTACCTCCTAAATTAACATTATGGACAGGGAAAGACCAAATCTAAGATCTGCACAAAAATATTTTGCCTTCAAATTCATACCGTGATCGTAGCATGCATGGACTCGACTCATATGACTGGGATTTCCATGAAAAAGAATGTGGGCAGAAAATGGGTGATCACTGTACATTTCTCTTCTGTTTCCTATTTATATTTCTATTTTACCTCCTCAATTTAGCATTATGGACAGGGAAAAACCAAATCTAAGATCTGCACAAAAATATTTTGCTTTCAAATTCATAGCGTGATGGTAGCATGCATGGACTCGACTCATACGACTGGGATTTCCATGAAAAAGATTGTGGGCCGAAAATGGGTGATCACTGTACATTTCTCTTCTGTTTCCTATTTATATTTCTATTTTACCTCCTCAATTTAGCATTATCGACAGGGAAAGACCTAATCTAAGATCTGCACAAAAATATTTTGCCTTCAAATTCATACCGTGATCGTAGCATGAATAGACTCGACTCATATGACTGGGATTTCCATGAAAAAGATTGTGGGCCGAAAATGGGTGATCACTGTACATTTCTCTTCTGTTTCCTATTTATATTTATATTTTACCTCCTCAATTAACATTATGGACAGGGAAAGACCAAATCTAAGATCTGCACAAAAATATTTTGCCTTCAAATTCATACCGTGATCGTAGCATGCATGGACTCAACTCATATGACTGGGATTTCCATGAAAAAGATTGTCGGCCGAAAATGGGTGATCACTGAACATTTCTCTTCTGTTTCCTATTTCTATTTCTATTTTACCTTCTCAATTTAGCATTATGGACAGGGAAAGACCAAATCTAAGATCTGCACAAAAATATTTTGCCTTCAAATTCATACCGTGATCGTAGCATGCATGGACTCGACTCATATGACTGGGATTTCCATGAAAAAGACTGTGGGCCGAATATGTGTGATCACTGTACATTTCTCTTCTGTTTCCTATTTATATTTCTATTTTACCTACTCAATTTAGCATTATCGACAGGGAAAGACCTAATCTAAGATCTGCACAAAAATATTTTGCCTTCAAATTCATACCGTGATCGTAGCATGCATGGACTCGACACATATGACTGGGATTTCCATGAAAAAGATTGTGGGCCAAAAATGGGTGATCACTGAACATTTCTCTTCTATTTCCTATTTATATTTCTCTTTTACCTTCTCAATTTAGCATTATGGACAGGGAAAGTCCAAATCTAAGATCTGCACAAAAATATTTTGCCTTCAAATTCATAACGTGACCGTAGCATGCATGGACTCGACTCATATGACTGGGATTTCCATGAAAAAGATTGTGGCCGAAAATGGGTGATCACTGTACATTTCTCTTCTGTTTCCTATTTATATTTATATTTTACCTCCTCAATTTAGCATTATGGACAGGGAAAGACCTAATCTAAGATCTGCACAAAAATATTTTGCCTTCAAATTCATACCGTGATCGTAGCATGCATGGACTCGACTCATATGACTGGGATTTCCATGAAAAAGATTGTGGCCGAAAATGGGTGATCACTGTACATTTCTCTTCTGTTTCCTATTTACATTTCTATTTTACCTCCTCAATTTAGGATTATGGACAGGGAAAGACCAAATCTAAGGTCTGCACAAAAATATTTTGCCTTCAAATTCATACCGTTATCGTAGCATGCATGGACTCGACTCATATGACTGGGATTTCCATGAAAAAGATTGTGGCCCGAAAATAGGTGATCACTGTACATTTCTCTTTGTTTCCTATTTATATTTCTATTTTGACTCCTCAATTTAGCATAATGGACAGGGAATGACCTAATCTAAGATCTGCACAAAAATATTTTTCCTTCAAATTCATACCGTGATCGTAGCATGCATGGACTCGACTCATATGACTGGGATTTCCATGATAAAGATTGTGGGCAGAAAATGGGTGATCACTGTACATTTCTCTTCTGATTCCTATTTATATTTCTATTTTACCTCCTCAATTTACCATTATGGACAGGGAAAAACCAAATCTAAGATCTGTACAAAAATATTTTGCCTTCAAATTCATACCGTGATCGTAGCATGCATGGACTCGTCTCATATGACTGAGATTTCCATGAAAAAGATTGTGGGCCGAAAATGGGTGATCACTGTACATTTCTCTTCTGTTTCCTATTCATAATTCTATTTTACCTCCTCAATTTAGCATTATGGACAGGGAAAGACCAAATCTAAGATCTGCACAAAAATATTTTGCCTTCAAATTCATACCGTGATCGTAGCATGCATGGACTCGACGCATACGACTGGGATTTCTATGAAAAAGATTGTGGGCCGAAAATGGGTGATCACTGTACATTTCTCTTCTGTGTCCTATTTATATTTCTCTTTTACCACCTCAATTTAGCATTATGGACAGGGAAAGACCTAATCTAAGATCTGCACAAAAATATTTTGCCTTTAAATTCATACCGTGATCGTAGCATGCATGGACTCGACTCATATGACTGGGATTTCCATGAAAAATATTGTGGGCCGAAAATGGCTGATCACTGTACATTTCTCTTCTGTTTCCTATTTATATTTATATTTTACCTCCTCAATTTAGCATTATGGACAGGGAAAGACCTAATCTAAGATCTGCACAAAAATATTTTGCCTTCAAATTCATACCGTGATCGTAGCATGCATGGACTCGACTCATATGACTGGGATTTCCATGAAAAAGATTGTGGGCCGAAAATGGGTGATCACTGTACATTTCTCTTCTGTTTCCTATTCATATTTCTATTTTACCTCCTCAATTTAGCATTATGGACAGGGAAAGACCTAATCTAAGATCTGCACAAAAATATATTGCCTTCAAATTCATACCGTGATCGTAGCATGCATGGACTCGACTCATATGACTGGGATTTCCATGAAAAAGATTGTTGCCCGAAAATAGGTGATCACTGTACATTTCTCTTTGTTTCCTATTTATATTTATATTTTGACTCCTCAATTTAGCATTATGGACAGGGAATGACCTAATCTAAGATCTGCACAAAAATATTTTGCCTTCAAATTCATACCGTGATCGTAGCATGCATGGACTCGACTCATATGACTGGGATTTCCATGAAAAAGGTTGTGGCTGAAAATTGGTGATAACTGTACATTTCTCTTCTGTTTCCTATTTATATTTCTATTTTACCTCCTCAATTTAGCATTATCGACAGGGAAAGACCTAATCTAAGATCTGCACAAAAATATTTTGCCTTCAAATTCATACCGTGATCGTAGCATGCATGGACTCGACTCATATGACTGGGATTTCCATGAAAAAGATTGTTGGCCGAAAATGGGTGATCACTGTACATTTCTCTTCTGTTTCCTATTTATATTTATATTTTACCTCCTCAATTTAGCATTATGGACAGGGAAAGACCAAATCTAAGATCTGTACAAAAATATTTTGCCTTCAAATTCATACCGTGATCGTAGCATGCATGGACACGACTCATATGACTGGGATTTCCATGAAAAAGATTGTGGGCCGGAAATGGGTGATCACTGTACATTTCTCTTCTGTTTCCTATTTATATTTCTATTTTACCTCCTCAATTTAGCATTATGGACAGGGAAAGACCAAATCTAAGATCTGCACAAAAATATTTTGCCTTCAAATTCATACCGTGATCGTAGCATGCATGGACTCGACTCATACGACTGGGATTTCCATGAAAAAGATTGTGTGCCGAAAATAGGTGATCACTGTACATTTCTCTTCTGTTTCCTATTTATATATCTCTTTTACCACCTCAATTTAGCATTATGGACAGGGAAAGACCTAATCTAAGATCTGCACAAAAATATTTTTCCTTCAAATTCATACCGTGATCGTAGCATGCATGGACTCGACTCACATGACTGGGATTTCCATGAAAAAGATTGTGGGCCGAAAATGGGTGATCACTGTACATTTCTCTTCTGTTTCCTATTTATATTTATATTTTACCTCCTCAATTTAGCATTATGGACAGGGAAAGACCTAATCTAAGATCTGCACAAAAATATTTTGCCTTCAAATTCATACCGTGATCGTAGCATGCATGGACTCGACTCATATGACTGGGATTTCCATGAAAAAGATTGTAGGCCGAAAATGGGTAATCACTGTACATTTCTCTTCTGTTTTCTATTTATATTTTACCTCCTAAATTTAGCATTATGGACAGGGAAAGACCAAATCTAAGATCTGCACAAAAATATTTTGCCTCCAAATTCATACCGTGATCGTAGCATGCATGGACTCGACTCATATGACTGGGATTTCCATGAAAAAGATTGTGGCCCGAAAATAGGTGATCACTGTACATTTCTCTTTGTTTCCTATTTATATTTCTATTTTGACTCCTCAATTTAGCATTATGGACAGGGAATGACCTAATCTAAGATCTGCACAAAAATATTTTGCCTTCAAATTCATACCGTGATCGTAGCATGCATGGACTCGACTCATATGACTGGGATTTCCATGAAAAAGATTGTGGGCAGAAAATGGGTGATCACTGTACATTTCTCTTCTGTTTCCTATTCATATTTCTATTTTACCTCCGCAATTTAGCATTATGGACAGGGAAAGACCAAATCTAAGATCTGCACAAAAATATTTTGCCTTCAATTTCATACCGTGATCGTAGCATGCATGGACTCGAATCATACGACTGGGATTTCCATGAAAAAGATTGTGGGCCGAAAATGGGTGATCACTGTACATTTCTCTTCTGTTTCCTATTCATATTTCTCTTTTACCACCTCAATTTAGCATTATGGATAGGGAAAGAGCTAATCTAAGATCTGCACAAAAATATTTTGCCTTCAAATTCATACCGTGATCGTAGCATGCATGGACTCGACTCATATGACTGGGATTTCCATGAAAAAGATTGTGGCCCGAAAATAGGTGATCACTGTACATTTCTCTTTGTTTCCTATTTATATTTATATTTTGACTCCTCAATTTAGCATTATGGACAGGGAATGACCTAATCTAAGATCTGCACAAAAATATTTTGCCTTCAAATTCATACCGTGATCGTAGCATGCATGGACTCGACTCATATGACTGGGATTTCCATGAAAAGTTTGTGGGCCGAAAATGGGTGATCACTGTACATTTCTCTTCTGTTTCCTATTTATATTTCTCTTTTACCAGCTCAATTTAGCATTATGGACAGGGAAAGACCTAATCTAAGATCTGCACAAAAATATTTTGCCTTCAAATTCATACCGTGATCGTACCATGCATGGACTCGAATCATATGACTGGGATTTCCATGAAAAAGATTGTGGCCGGAAAATAGGTGATCACTGTACATTTCTCTTTGTTTCCTATTTATATTTATATTTTGACTCCTCAATTTAGCATTATGGACAGGGAATGACCTAATCTAAGATCTGCACAAAAATATTTTGCCTTCAAATTCATACCGTGATCGTAGCAAGCATGGACTCGACTCATATGACTGGGATTTCCATGAAAAAGATTGTGGGCCGAAAATGGGTGATCACTGTACATTTCTCTTCTGTTTCCTATTCATATTTCTATTTTACCTCCTCAATTTAGCATTATGGACAGGGAAAGACCTAATCTAAGATCTGCACAAAAATATATTGCCTTCAAATTCATACCGTGATCGTAGCATGCATGGACTCGACTCATATGACTGGGATTTCCATGAAAAAGATTGTTGCCCGAAAATAGGTGATCACTGTACATTTCTCTTTGTTTCCTATTTATATTTATATTTTACCTCCTCAATTTAGCATTATGGACAGGGAATGACCTAATCTAAGATCTGCACAAAAATATTTTGCCTTCAAATTCATACCGTGATTGTAGCATGCATGGACTCGACTCATATGACTGGGATTTCCATGAAAAAGGTTGTGGCTGAAAATTGGTGATAACTGTACATTTCTCTTCTGTTTCCTATTTATATTTCTATTTTACCTCCTCAATTTAGCATTATCGACAGGGAAAGACCTAATCTAAGATCTGCACAAAAATATTTTGCCTTCAAATTCATACCGTGATCGTAGCATGCATGGACTCGACTCATATGACTGGGATTTCCATGAAAAAGATTGTGGGCCGAAAATGGGTGATCACTGTACATTTCTCTTCTGTTTCCTATTTATATTTCTCTTTTACCACCTCAATTTAGCATTATGGACAGGGAAAGACCTAATCTAAGATCTGCACAAAAATATTTTTCCTTCAAATTCATACCGTGATCGTAGCATGCATGGACTCGACTCATATGACTGGGATTTCCATGAAAAAGATTGTGGGCCGAAAATGGGTGATCACTGTACATTTCTCTTCTGTTTCCTATTTATATTTATATTTTACCTCCTCAATTTAGCATTATGGACAGGGAAAGACCAAATCTAAGATCTGTACAAAAATATTTTGCCTTCAAATTCATACCGTGATCGTAGCATGCATGGACACGACTCATATGACTGGGATTTCCATGAAAAAGATTGTGGGCCGGAAATGGGTGATCACTGTACATTTCTCTTCTGTTTCCTATTTATATTTCTATTTTACATCCTCAATTTAGCATTATGGACAGGGAAAGACCAAATCTAAGATCTGCACAAAAATATTTTGCCTTCAAATTCATACCGTGATCGTAGCATGCATGGACTAGACTCATATGACTGGGATTTCCATGAAAAAGATTGTGTGCCGAAAATAGGTGATCACTGTACATTTCTCTTCTGTTTCCTATTTATATATCTCTTTTACCACCTCAATTTAGCATTATGGACAGGGAAAGACCTAATCTAAGATCTGCACAAAAATATTTTTCCTTCAAATTCATACCGTGATCGTAGCATGCTTGGACTCGACTCATATGACTGGGATTTCCATGAAAAAGATTGTGGGCCGAAAATGGGTGATCACTGTACATTTCTCTTCTGTTTCCTATTTATATTTATATTTTACCTCCTCAATTTAGCATTATGGACAGGGAAAGACCTAATCTAAGATCTGCACAAAAATATTTTGCCTTCAAATTCATACCGTGATCGTAGCATGCATGGACTCGACTCATATGACTGGGATTTCCATGAAAAAGATTGTAGGCCGAAAATGGGTAATCACTGTACATTTCTCTTCTGTTTTCTATTTATATTTATATTTTACCTCCTAAATTTAGCATTATGGACAGGGAAAAACCAAATCTAAGATCTGCACAAAAATATTTTGCCTCCAAATTCATACCGTGATCGTAGCATGCATGGACTCGACTCATATGACTGGGATTTCCATGAAAAAGATTGTGGCCCGAAAATAGGTGATCACTGTACATTTCTCTTTGTTTCCTATTTATATTTCTTTTTTAAATTCTCAATTTAGCATTATGGACAGCGAATGACTTAATATAAGATCTGCACAAAATTATTTTGCCTTCAAATTCATACCGTGATCGTAGCATGCATGGACTCGACTCATATGACTGGGATTTCCATGAAAAAAATTTTCGCCGAAAATGGGTGATCACTGTACATTTCTCTTCTGTTTCCGATTCATATTTCTATTTTACCTCCTCAATTTAGCATTATCAACAGGGAAAGACCTAATCTAAGATCTGCACAAAAATATTTTGCCTTCAAATTAATACCGTAATCGTAGCATGCATGGACTCGACTCATATGACTGGGATTTCCATGAAAAAGATTGTGGGCCGAAAATGGGTGATCACTGTACATTTCTCTTCTGTTTCTTATTCATATTTCTATTTTACCTCCTCAATTTAGCATTATGGACAGGGAAAGACCTAATCTAAGATCTGCACAAAAATATTTTGCCTTCAAATTCATACCGTGATCGTAGCATGCATGGACTCGACTCATATGACTGGGATTTCCATGAAAAAGATTGTGGGCCGAAAATGGGTGATCACTGTACATTTCTCTTTGTTTCCTATTTATATTTATATTTTGACTCCTCAATTTAGCATTATGGACAGGGAATGACCTAATCTAAGATCTGCACAAAAATATTTTGCCTTCAAATTCATACCGTGATCGTAGCATGCATGGACTCGACTCATATGACTGGGATTTCCATGAAAAAGATTGTGGGCCGAAAATGGGTGATCACTGTACATTTCTCTTCTGTTTCTTATTCATATTTCTATTTTACCTCCTCAATTTAGCATTATGGACAGGGAAAGACCTAATCTAAGATCTGCACAAAAATATTTTACCTTCAAATTCATACCGTGATCGTAGCATGCATGGACTCGACTCATATGACTGGGATTTCCATGAAAAAGATTGTGGGCCGAAAATGGGTGATCACTGTACATTTCTCTTTGTTTCCTATTTATATTTATATTTTGACTCCTCAATTTAGCATTATGGACAGGGAATGACCTAATCTAAGATCTGCACAAAAATATTTTGCCTTCAAATTCATACCGTGATCGTAGCATGCATGGACTCGACTCATATGACTGGGATTTCCATGAAAAAGATTGTGGGCCGAAAATGGGTGATCACTGTACATTTCTCTTCTGTTTCCTATTTATATTTCTATTTTACCTCCTCAATTTAGCATTATGGACAGGGAAAGACCAAATCTAAGATCTGCACAAAAATATTTTGCCTTCAATTTCATACCGTGATCGTAGCATGCATGGACTCGAATCATACGACTGGGATTTCCATGAAAAAGATTGTGGGCCGAAAATGGGTGATCACTGTACATTTCTCTTCTGTTTCCTATTCATATTTCTCTTTTACCACCTCAATTTAGCATTATGGATAGGGAAAGACCTAATCTAAGATCTGCACAAAAATATTTTGCCTTCAAATTCATACCGTGATCGTAGCATGCATGGACTCGACTCATATGACTGGGATTTCCATGAAAAAGATTGTGGCCCGAAAATAGGTGATCACTGTACATTTCTCTTTGTTTCCTATTTATATTTATATTTTGACTCCTCAATTTAGCATTATGGACAGGGAATGACCTAATCTAAGATCTGCACAAAAATATTTTGCCTTCAAATTCATACCGTGATCGTAGCATGCATGGACTCGACTCATATGACTGGGATTTCCATGAAAAAGAATGTGGGCCGAAAATGGGTGATCACTGTACATTTCTCTTCTGTTTCCTATTTATATTTGTATTTTACCTCCTCAATTTAGAATTATGGACAGGGAAAGACCAAATCTAAGATCTGCACAAAAATATTTTGCCTTCAAATTCATACCGTGATCGTAGCATGCATGGACTCGACTCATATGACTGGGACTTCCATGAAAAAGATTGTGAGCAGAAGATGGGTGATCACTGTACATTTCTCTTCTGTTTCCTATTTATATTTCTCTTTTACGTCCTCAATTTAGTATTATGGACAGGGAAAGACCTAATCTAAGCTATGCACAAAAATATTTTGCCTTCAAATTCATACCGTGATCGTAGCATGCATGGACTCGACTCATATGACTGGGATTTCCATGAAAAAGAATGTAGGCCGAAAATGGGTGATCACTGTACATTTCTCTTCTGTTTCCTATTTATATTTATATTTTACCTCCTCAATTTAGCATTATGGACAGGGAAAGACCTAATCTAAAATCTGCACAAAAATATTTTGCCTTCAAATTCATACCGTGATCGTAGCATGCATGGACTCGACTCATATGACTGGGATTTCCATGAAAAAGATTGTAGGCGGAAAATGGGTGATCACTGTACATTTCTCTTCTGTTTCCTATTTATATTTCTATTTTACCTCCTCAATTTAGCATTATGGACAGGGAAAGACCTAATCTAAGATCTGCACAAGAATATTTTGCCTTCAAATTCATACCGTGATCGTAGCATGTATGGACTCGACTCATATGACTGGGATTTCCATGAAAAAGATTGTGGGCAGAAGATGGGTGATCACTGTACATTTCTCTTCTGTTTTCTATTTATATTTCTATTTTACCTCCTCAATTTAGCATTATGGACAGGGAAAGACCAAATCTAAGATCTGCACAAAAATATTTTGCCTTCAAATTCATACCGTGATCGTAGCATGCATGGACTCGACTCATACGACTGGGATTTCCATGAAAAAGATTGTGTGCCGAAAATAGGTGATCACTGTACATTTCTCTTCTGTTTCCTATTTATATATCTCTTTTACCACCTCAATTTAGCATTATGGACAGGGAAAGACCTAATCTAAGATCTGCACAAAAATATTTTTCCTTCAAATTCATACCGTGATCGTAGCATGCTTGGACTCGACTCATATGACTGGGATTTCCATGAAAAAGATTGTGGGCCGAAAATGGGTGATCACTGTACATTTCTCTTCTGTTTCCTATTTATATTTATATTTTACCTCCTCAATTTAGCATTATGGACAGGGAAAGACCTAATCTAAGATCTGCACAAAAATATTTTGCCTTCAAATTCATACCGTGATCGTAGCATGCATGGACTCGACTCATATGACTGGGATTTCCATGAAAAAGATTGTAGGCCGAAAATGGGTAATCACTGTACATTTCTCTTCTGTTTTCTATTTATATTTATATTTTACCTCCTCAATTTAGCATTATGGACAGGGAAAAACCAAATCTAAGATCTGCACAAAAATATTTTGCCTCCAAATTCATACCGTGATCGTAGCATGCATGGACTCGACTCATATGACTGGGATTTCCATGAAAAAGATTGTGGCCCGAAAATAGGTGATCACTGTACATTTCTCTTTGTTTCCTATTTATATTTCTTTTTTAAATTCTCAATTTAGCATTATGGACAGCGAATGACTTAATATAAGATCTGCACAAAATTATTTTGCCTTCAAATTCATACCGTGATCGTAGCATGCATGGACTCGACTCATATGACTGGGATTTCCATGAAAAAAATTTTCGCCGAAAATGGGTGATCACTGTACATTTCTCTTCTGTTTCCGATTCATATTTCTATTTTACCTCCTCAATTTAGCATTATCAACAGGGAAAGACCTAATCTAAGATCTGCACAAAAATATTTTGCCTTCAAATTAATACCGTAATCGTAGCATGCATGGACTCGACTCATATGACTGGGATTTCCATGAAAAAGATTGTGGGCCGAAAATGGGTGATCACTGTACATTTCTCTTCTGTTTCTTATTCATATTTCTATTTTACCTCCTCAATTTAGCATTATGGACAGGGAAAGACCTAATCTAAGATCTGCACAAAAATATTTTGCCTTCAAATTCATACCGTGATCGTAGCATGCATGGACTCGACTCATATGACTGGGATTTCCATGAAAAAGATTGTGGGCCGAAAATGGGTGATCACTGTACATTTCTCTTTGTTTCCTATTTATATTTATATTTTGACTCCTCAATTTAGCATTATGGACAGGGAATGACCTAATCTAAGATCTGCACAAAAATATTTTGCCTTCAAATTCATACCGTGATCGTAGCATGCATGGACTCGACTCATATGACTGGGATTTCCATGAAAAAGATTGTGGGCAGAAAATGGGTGATCACTGTACATTTCTCTTCTGTTTCCTATTCATATTTCTATTTTACCTCCGCAATTTAGCATTATGGACAGGGAAAGACCAAATCTAAGATCTGCACAAAAATATTTTGCCTTCAAATTCATACCGTGATCGTAGCATGCATGGACTCGACTCATATGACTGGGATTTCCATGAAAAAGATTGTGGGCCGAAAATGGGTGATCACTGTACATTTCTCTTCTGTTTCCTATTTATATTTCTATTTTACCTCCTCAATTTAGCATTATGGACAGGGAAAGACCAAATCTAAGATCTGCACAAAAATATTTTGCCTTCAATTTCATACCGTGATCGTAGCATGCATGGACTCGAATCATACGACTGGGATTTCCATGAAAAAGATTGTGGGCCGAAAATGGGTGATCACTGTACATTTCTCTTCTGTTTCCTATTCATATTTCTCTTTTACCACCTCAATTTAGCATTATGGATAGGGAAAGACCTAATCTAAGATCTGCACAAAAATATTTTGCCTTCAAATTCATACCGTGATCGTAGCATGCATGGACTCGACTCATATGACTGGGATTTCCATGAAAAAGATTGTGGCCCGAAAATAGGTGATCACTGTACATTTCTCTTTGTTTCCTATTTATATTTATATTTTGACTCCTCAATTTAGCATTATGGACAGGGAATGACCTAATCTAAGATCTGCACAAAAATATTTTGCCTTCAAATTCATACCGTGATCGTAGCATGCATGGACTCGACTCATATGACTGGGATTTCCATGAAAAAGAATGTGGGCCGAAAATGGGTGATCACTGTACATTTCTCTTCTGTTTCCTATTTATATTTGTATTTTACCTCCTCAATTTAGAATTATGGACAGGGAAAGACCAAATCCAAGATCTGCACAAAAATATTTTGCCTTCAAATTCATACCGTGATCGTAGCATGCATGGACTCGACTCATATGACTGGGACTTCCATGAAAAAGATTGTGAGCAGAAGATGGGTGATCACTGTACATTTCTCTTCTGTTTCCTATTTATATTTCTCTTTTACGTCCTCAATTTAGTATTATGGACAGGGAAAGACCTAATCTAAGCTATGCACAAAAATATTTTGCCTTCAAATTCATACCGTGATCGTAGCATGCATGGACTCGACTCATATGACTGGGATTTCCATGAAAAAGAATGTAGGCCGAAAATGGGTGATCACTGTACATTTCTCTTCTGTTTCCTATTTATATTTATATTTTACCTCCTCAATTTAGCATTATGGACAGGGAAAGACCTAATCTAAAATCTGCACAAAAATATTTTGCCTTCAAATTCATACCGTGATCGTAGCATGCATGGACTCGACTCATATGACTGGGATTTCCATGAAAAAGATTGTAGGCGGAAAATGGGTGATCACTGTACATTTCTCTTCTGTTTCCTATTTATATTTATATTTTACCTCCTCAATTTAGCATTATGGACAGGGAAAGACCTAATCTAAGATCTGCACAAGAATATTTTGCCTTCAAATTCATACCGTGATCGTAGCATGTATGGACTCGACTCATATGACTGGGATTTCCATGAAAAAGATTGTGGGCAGAAGATGGGTGATCACTGTACATTTCTCTTCTGTTTCCTATTTATATTTCTCTTTTACGTCCTCAATTTAGTATTATGGACAGGGAAAGACCTAATCTAAGCTATGCACAAAAATATTTTGCCTTCAAATTCATACCGTGATCGTAGCATGCATGGACTCGACTCATATGACTGGGATTTCCCTGAAAAAGAATGTAGGCCGAAAATGGGTGATCACTGTACATTTCTCTTCTGTTTCCTATTTATATTTATATTTTACCTCCTCAATTTAGCATTATGGACAGGGAAAGACCTAATCTAAAATCTGCACAAAAATATTTTGCCTTCAAATTCATACCGTGATCGTAGCATGCATGGACTCGACTCATATGACTGGGATTTCCATGAAAAAGATTGTGGGCAGAAAATGGGTGATCACTGTACATTTCTCTTCTTTTTCCTATTTATATTTCTATTTTACCTCCTCAATTTAGCATTATGGACAGGGAAAGACCTAATCTAAGATCTGCACAAGAATATTTTCCCTTCAAGTTCATACCGTGATCGTAGCATGTATGGACTCGACTCATATGACTGGGATTTCCATGAAAAAGATTGTGGGCAGAAGATGGGTGATCACTGTACATTTCTCTTCTGTTTCCTATTTATATTTATATTTTACCTCCTCAATTTAGCATTATGGACAGGGAAAGACCTAATCTAAGCTCAGCAAAAAATATTTTGCCTTCAAAAACATACCGTGATCGTAGCAATCATAGACTCGACTAATATGACTGGGATTTCCATGAAAAAGATTGTGGGCAGAAGATGGGTGATCACTGTACATTTCTGTTCTGTTTCCTATTTATATTTGTATTTTACCTCCTCAATTTAACATTATGGACAGGGAAAGACCTAATCTAAGCTCTTCACAAAAATATTTTGCCTTCAATTTCATAACGTGATCGTAGCATGCATGGACTCGACTCATATGACTGGGATTTCCATGAAAAATATTGTGGGCAGAAGATGGGTGATCACTGAACATTTATCTTCTGTTTCCTATTTATATTTATATTTTAGCTCCTCAATTTAGCATTATGGACAGGGAAAGACCTAAACTAAGCTCTGCACAAAAATATTTCGCCTTCAATTTCATACCGTGATCGTAGCATGTATGGACTCGACTCATATGACTGGGATTTCCATGAAAAAGATTGTGGGCAGAAGATGGGTGATCACTGTACATTTCTCTTCTGTTTCCTATTTATATTTATATTTTAGCTCCTCAATTTAGCATTGTGGACAGGGAAAGACCTAATCTAAGCTCTGCACAAAAATATTTTGCCTTCAATTTCATACCGTGATCGTAGCATGCATGGACTCGACTCATATGACTGGGATTTCCATGAAAAAGATTGTGGGCAGAAAATGGGTGATCACTGTACATTTCTCTTCTGTTTCCTATTTATATTTGTATTGTACCTCCTCAATTTAGCATTATGGACAGGGAAAGACTTAATCTAAGCTGAGCACAAAAATATTTTGCCTTCAAATACATACCGTGATCGTAGCATGCATAGACTTGACACATATGACTGGGATTTCCATGAAAAAGATTGTGGGCAGAAGATGGGTGATCACTGTACATTTCTCTTCTGTTTCCTATTTATATTTATATTTTACCTCCTCAATTTAGCATTATGGACAGGGAAAGACCTAATCTAAGTTCTGCACAAAAATATTTTGCCTTTAATTTCATATCGTGATCGTAGCAGGCATGGACTCGACTCATATGACTGGGATTTCCATGAAAAAGATTGTGGGCAGAAGATCGGTGATCACTGTACATTTCTCTTCTGTTTCCTATTTATATTTGTATTGTACCTCCTCAATTTAGCATTATGGACAGGGAAAGACCTAATCTAAGCTCAGCACAAAAAAATTTTGCCTTCAAATACATACCGTGATCGTAGCATGCATAGACTCGACTCATATGACTGGGATTTCCATGAAAAAGATTGTGGGCAGAAGATGGGTGATCACTGTACATTTCTCTTCTGTTTCCTATTTATATTTATATTTTACCTCCTCAATTTAGCATTATGGACAGGGAAAGACCTAATCTAAGCTCTGCACAAAAATATTTTGCCTTCAATTTCATACCGTGATCGTAGCATGCATGGACTCGACTAATATGACTGGGATTTCCATGAAAAAGATTGTTGGCCGAAAATGGGTGATCACTGTACATTTCTCTTCTGTTTCCTATTCATATTTGTATTTTACCTCCTCAATGTATCATTATGGACAGGGAAAGACCTAATCTAAGATCTGCACAAAAATATTTTGCCTTCAATTTCATACCGTGATCGTAGCATGTATAGACTCGACTCATATGACTGGGATTTCCATGAAAAAGATTGTGGGCAGAAGATGGGTGATCACTGTACATTTCTCTTCTGTTTCCTATTTATATTTATATTTTACCTCCTCAATTTAGCATTGTGAACAGGGAAAGACCTAATCTAAGCTCTGCACAAAAATATTTTGCCTTCAAATTCATACCGTGATCGTAGCATGCATGGACTCGACTCATATGACTGGGATTTCCATGAAAAAGATTGTGGGCAGAAGATGGGTGATCACTGTACATTTCTCTTCTGTTTCCTATTTATATTTATATTTTACCTCCTCAATTTAGCATTGTGGACAGGGAAAGACCTAATCTAAGCTCTGCACAAAAATATTTTGCCTTCAATTTCATACCGTGATCGTAGCATGTATAGACTCGACTCATATGACTGGGATTTCCATGAAAAAGATTGTGGGCAGAAGATGGGTGATCACTGTACATTTCTCTTCTGTTTCCTATTTATATTTATATTTTACCTCCTCAATTTAGCATTGTGGACAGGGAAAGACCTAATCTAAGCTCTGCACAAAAATATTTTGCCTTCAATTTCATACCGTGATCGTAGCATGCATGGAACTCGACTCATATGACTGGGATTTCCATGAAAAAGATTGTGGCCCGAAAATAGGTGATCACTCTACATTTCTCTTTGTTTCCTTTTTATATTTATATTTTGACTCCTCAATTTAGCATTATGGACAGGGAAAGACCTAATCTAAGCACAGCACAAAAATATTTTGCCTTCAAAAACATACCGTGATCGTAGCATGCATAGACTCGACTCATATGACTGGGATTTACATGAAAAAGATTGTGGGCAGAAGATGGGTGATCACTGTACATTTCACTTCTGTTTCCTATTTATATTTATATTTTACCTCCTCAATTTAGCATTGTGGACAGGGAAAGACCTAATCTAAGCTCTGCACAAAAATATTTTGCCTTCAATTTCATACCGTGATCGTAGCATGCATGGAATCGACTCATATGACTGGGATTTCCATGAAAAAGATTGTGGGCAGAAAATGGGTGATCACTGTACATTTCTCTTCTGTTTCCTATTTATATTTGTATTGTACCTCCTCAATTTAGCATTATGGACAGGGAAAGACCTAATCTAAGCTCTGCACAAAAATATTTTGCCTTCAAATTCATACCGTGATCGTAGCATACATGGACCCGACTCATATGACTGGGATTTCCATGAAAAAGATTGTGGTCAGAAGATGGTGATCACTGTACATTTCTCTTCTGTTTCCTATTTATATTTATATTTTACCTCCTCTATTTAGCATTATGGACAGGGAAAGACCTAATCTAAGCTCTGCACAAAAATATTTTGCCTTCAAATTCATGCCGTGATCGTAGCATGCATGGACTCAACTCATATGACTGGGATTTCCATGAAAAAGATTGTGGGCCGAAAATGGGTGATCACTGTACATTTCTCTTCTGTTTCCTATTTAAATTTCTATTTTACCTCCTCAATTTAGCATTATGGACAGGGAAAGACCTAATCTAAAATCTGCACAAAAATATCTTGCCTTCAAATTCATACCGTGATCGTAGCATGCATGGACTCGACTCATATGACTGGGATTTCCATGAAAAAGATTGTGGGCCGAAAATTGGTGATCACTGTACATTTCTCTTCTGTTTCCTATTTATATTTCTATTTTACCTCCTCAATTTAGTATTGTGGACAGGGAAAGACCTAATCTAAGATCTGCACATAAATATTTTGCCTTCAAATTCATACCGTGATCGTAGCATGTATGGACTCGACTCATATGACTGGGATTTCCATGAAAAAGATTGTGGGCAGAAGATGGGTGATCACTGTACATTTCTCTTCTGTTTCCTATTTATATTTATATTTTACCTCCTCAACTTAGCATTATGGACAGCGAAAGACCTAATCTAAGCATAGCACAAAAATATTTTGCCTTCAAATACATACCGTGATCGTAGCATGCATAGACTCGACTCATATGACTGGGATTTACATGAAAAAGATTGTGGGCAGAAGATGGGTGATCACTGTACATTTCTCTTCTGTTTCCTATTTATATTTGTATTGTACCTCCTCAATTTAGCATTATGGACAGGGAAAGACCTAATCTAACCTCTGCACAAAAATATTTTGCCTTCAAATTCATACCGTGATCGTAGCATGCATGGACTCGACTCATATGACTGGGATTTCCATGAAAAAGATTGTGGGCAGAAAATTGGTGATCACTGTACAATTCTCTTCTGTTTCCTATTTATATTTATATTTTACCTCCTCAATTTAGCATTATGGACAGGGAAAGACCTAATCTAAGATCTTCACATAAATATTTTGCCTTCAAATTCATACCGTGATTGTAACATGTATGGACTCGACTCATATGACTGGGATTTCCATGAAAATGATTATGGGCAGAAGATGGGTGATCACTGTACATTTCTCTTCTGTTTCATATTTATATTTATATTTTACCTCCTCAACTTAGCATTATGGACAGTGAAAGACCTAATCTAAGCTCTGCACAAAAATATTTTGCCTTCAATTTCATACCGTGATCGTAGCATGCATGGACTCGACTCATATGACTGGGATTTCCATGAAAAAGATTGTGGGCAGAAGATGGGTGATCACTGTACATTTCTCTTCTGTTTCCTATTTATATTTATATTTTACCTCCTCAATTTAGCATTATGGACAGGGAAAGACCTAATCTAAGCTCTGCACAAAAATATTTTGCCTTCAATTTCATACCGTGATCGTAGCATGCATGGACTCGACTAATATGACTGGGATTTCCATGAAAAAGATTGTTGGCCGAAAATTGGTGATCACTGTACATTTCTCTTCTGTTTCCTATTTATATTTGTATTTTACTTCCTGAATTTAGCATTATGGACAGGGAAAGACCTAATCTAAGATCTGCACATAAATCCTTTGCCTTCAAATTCATACCGTGATCGTAGCATGTATGGACTCGACTCATATGACTGGGATTTCCATGAAAAAGATTGTGGGCAGAAGATGGGTGATCACTGTACATTTCTCTTCTGTTTCCTATTTATATTTATATTTTACCTCCTCAACTTAGCATTATGGACAGTGAAAGACCTAATCTAAGCTCTGCACAAAAATATATTGCCTTCAATTTCATACCGTGATCGTAGCATGCATGGACTCGACTCATATGACTGGGATTTCCATGAAAAAGATTGTGGGCAGAAGATGGGTGATCACTGTACATTTCTCTTCTGTTTCCTATTTATATTTATATTTTACCTCCTCAATTAACATTATGGTAAGGGAAAGACCTAATCTAAGATCTGCACAAAAATATTTTGCCTTCAAATTCATACCGTGATTGTAGCATGCATGGACTCGACTCATATGACTGGGATTTCTATGAAAAAGATTGTGGGCCGAAAATAGGTGATCACTGTACATTTCTCTTCTGTTTCCTATTTATATTTATATTTTACCTCCTCAATTTAGCATTATGGACAGGGAAAGACCTAATCTAAGATCTGCAGAAAAATATTTTGCTTTCAAATTCATACTGTGATCGTAGCATGCATGGACTCGACACATATGACTGGGATTTCTATGTAAAAGATTGTGGCCGGAAATGGGTAATCACTCTACATTTCTCTTCTGTTTCCTATTTATATTTTACCTCCTCAATTTAGCATTATGGACAGGGAAAGATCTAATCTAAGATCTGCACAAAAATATTTTGCCTTCAAATTCATACCGTGAACGTAGCATGCATGGACTCGACTCATATGACTGGGATTTCCATGAAAAAGATTGTGGGCAGAAAATGGGTGATCACAGTACATTTCTCTTCTGTTTCCTATTTATATTTCTATTCTACCTCCTCAATTTAGCATTACGGACAGGGAAAGACCTAATCTAATATCTGCACAAAAATATTTTGCCTTCAAATTCATACCGTGATCGTAGCATGCATGGACTCGACTCATATGATTGGGATTTCCATGAAAAAGATTATGGCCCTAAAATAAGTGATCACTGTACATTTCTCTTTGTTTCCTATTTATATTTATATTTTACCTCCTCAATTTAGCATTATGGACAGGGAAAGACCTAATCTAAGATCTGCACAAAAATATTTTGCCTTCAAATTCATAATGTGATCGTAGCATGCATGGACTCGACTCTTATGACTGGGATTTCCATGAAAAAAATTGTGGGCCGAAAATGTGTTATCACTGTACATTTCTCTTCTGTTTCCTATTCATATTTCTATTTTACCTCCTCAATTAACATTATCAACAGGGAAAGACCTAATCTAAGATCTGTACAAAAATATTTTGCCTTCAAATTCATACCGTGATCGTAGCATGCATGGACTCGACTCATATGACTGGGATTTCCATGATAAAGATTGTGGGCAGAAAATGGGTGATCACTGTACATTTCTCTTCTGATTCCTATTTATATTTCTATTTTACCTCCTCAATTTACCATTATGGACAGGGAAAAACCAAATCTAAGATCTGTACAAAAATATTTTGCCTTCAAATTCATACCGTGATCGTAGCATGCATGGACTCGTCTCATATGACTGGGATTTCCATGAAAAAGATTGTGGGCCGAAAAAGGGTGATCATTGTACATTTCTCTTCTGTTTCCTATTCATAATTCTATTTTACCTCCTCAATTTAGCATTATGGACAGGGAAAGACCAAATCTAAGATCTGCACAAAAATATTTTGCCTTCAAATTCATACCGTGATCGTAGCATGCATGGACTCGACGCATACGACTGGGATTTCTATGAAAAAGATTGTGGGCCGAAAATGGGTGATCACTGTACATTTCTCTTCTGTTTCCTTTTCATATTTCTATTTTACCTCCTCAATTTAGCATTATGGATAGGGAAAGACCTCATCTAAGATCTGCACAAAAATATTTTGCCTTCAAATTCATACCGTGATCGTAGCATGCATGGACTCGACTCATATGACTGGGATTTCCATGAAAAAGATTGTGGGCCGAAAATGGGTGATCACTGTACATTTCTCTTCTGTTTCCTATTTATATTTCAATTTTACCTCCTCAATTTAACATTATGGACAGGGAAAGATCAAATCTAAGACCTGTACAAAAATATTTTGCCTTCTAATTCATACCGTGATCGTAGCATGCATGGACTCGACTCATATGACTGGGATTTCCATGAAAAAGATTGTGAGCCGAAAATGGGTGATCACTGTACATTTCTCTTCTGTTTCCTATTCATATTTCTATTTTACCTCCTCAATTTAGCATTATGGACAGGGAAAGATCTAATCTAAGATCTGCACAAAAATATTTTGCCTTCAAATTCATACCGTGATCGTAGCATGCATGGACTCGACTCATATGACTGGGATTTCCATGAAAAAGATTGTGGGCCGAAAATGGGTGATCACTGTACATTTCTCTTCTGTTATCTATTTATATTTGTATTTTACCTCCTCAATTTAGCATTATGGACAGGGAAAGACCTATTCTAAGATCTGCACAAAATTATTTTGCCTTCAAATTCATACCGTGATCGTAGCATGCATGGACTCGACTCATATGACTGGGATTTCCATGAAAAAGATTGTGGGCAGAAAATGGGTGATCACTGTACATTTCTCTTCTGTTTCCTATTCATATTTCTATTTTACCTC
Source organism: Acanthosepion lycidas (assembly GCA_963932145.1). Taxonomy (NCBI): domain Eukaryota; kingdom Metazoa; phylum Mollusca; class Cephalopoda; order Sepiida; family Sepiidae; genus Acanthosepion; species Acanthosepion lycidas. The sequence continues at coordinate 95,934 of CAWVQA010000852.1, forward strand.
CTCAATTTAGCATTATGGACAGGGAAAGACCTAATCTAAGATCTGCACAAAAATATTTTGCCTTCAAATTCATACCGTGATTGTAGCATGCATGGACTCGACTCATATGACTGGGGTTTCTATGAAAAAGATTGTGGGCCGAAAATAGGTGATCACTGTACATTTCTCTTCTGTTTCCTATTTATATTTATATTTTACCTCCTCAATTTAGCATTATGGACAGGGAAAGACCTAATCTAAGATCTGCAGAAAAATATTTTGCTTTCAAATTCATACTGTGATCGTAGCATGCATGGACTCAACACATATGACTGGGATTTCTATGTAAAAGATTGTGGCCGGAAATGGGTAATCACTCTACATTTCTCTTCTGTTTCCTATTTATATTTATATTTTACCTCCTCAATTTAGCATTATGGACAGGGAAAGATCTAATCTAAGATCTGCTCAAAAATATTTTGCCTTCAAATTCATACCGTGAACGTAGCATGCATGGACTCGACTCATATGACTGGGATTTCCATGAAAAAGATTGTGGGCAGAAAATGGGTGATCACAGTACATTTCTCTTCTGTTTCCTATTTATATTTCTATTCTACCTCCTCAATTTAGCATTACGGACAGGGAAAGACCTAATCTAAGATCTGCACAAAAATATTTTGCCTTCAAATTCATACCGTGATCGTAGCATGCATGGACTCGACTTATATGCCTGGGATTTCTATGAAAAAGATTGTGGGCCGAAAATAGGTGATCACTGTACATTTCTCTTCTGTTTCCTATTTATATTTATATTTTACCTCCTCAATTTAGCATTATGGACAGGGAAAGACCTAATCTAAGATCTGCACAAAAATATTTTGCCTTCAAATTCATACCGTGATCGTAGCATGCATGGACTCGACACAATTGACTGGGATTTCCATGTAAAAGATTGTGGCCGGAAATGGGTAATCACTGTACATTTCTCTCCTGTTTCCTATTTATATTTCTATTTTACCTCCTCAATTTAGCATTAGACCAGGAAAAGACTTAATCTAAGCTCTGCACAAAAATATTTTGCCTTCAAATTCATACCGTGATCGTAGCATGCATGGACTCGACACATATGACTGGGATTTCCATGAAAAAGATTGTGGCCCGAAAATAGGTGATCACTGTACATTTCTCTTTGTTTCCTATTTATATTTCTATTTTGACTTCTCAATTTAGCATTATGGACAGCGAATGACCTAATCTAAGATCTGCACAAAAATATTTTGCCTTCAAATTCATACCGTGATCGTAGCATGCATGGACTCGACTCATACGACTGGGATTTCCATGAAAAACATTGTGGGCCGAAAATGGGTGATCACTGTACATTTCTCTTCTGTTTCCTATTCATATTTCTATTTTACCTCCTCAATTTAGCATTATTGACAGCGAAAGACCTAATCTAAGATCGGCACAAAAATATTTTGCCTTCAAATTCATACCGTGATCGTAGCATGCATGGACTCGACTCATATGACTGGGATTTCCATGAAAAAGATTGTGGGCCGAAAATGGGTGATCACTGTACATTTCTCTTCTGTTTCCTATTCATATTTCTATTTTACCACCTCAATTTAGCATTATGGACAGGGAAAGACCTAATCTAAGATCTGCACAAAAATATATTGCCTTCAAATTCATACCGTGATCGTAGCATGCATGGACTCGACTCATATGACTGGGATTTCCATGGAAAAGATTGTTGCCCGAAAATAGGTGATCACTGTACATTTCTCTTTGTTTCCTATTTATATTTATATTTTGACTCCTCAATTTAGCATTATGGACAGGGAATGACCTAATCTAAGATCTGCACAAAAATATTTTGCCTTCAAATTCATACCGTGATCGTAGCATGCATGGACTCGACTCATATGACTGGGATTTCCATGAAAAAGGTTGTGGCTGAAAATTGGTGATCACTGTACATTTCTCTTCTGTTTCCTATTTATATTTCTATTTTACCTCCTCAATTTAGCATTATCGACAGGGAAAGACCTAATCTAAGATCTGCACAAAAATATTTTGCCTTCAAATTCATACCGTGATCGTAGCATGCATGGACTCGACTCATATGACTGGGATTTCCATGAAAAAGATTGTGGGCCGAAAATGGGTGATCACTGTACATTTCTCTTCTGTTTCCTATTTATATTTATATTTTACCTCCTCAATTTAGCATTATGGACAGGGAAAGACCAAATCTAAGATCTGTACAAAAATATTTTGCCTTCAAATTCATACCGTGATCGTAGCATGCATGGACTCGACTCATATGACTGGGATTTCCATGAAAAAGATTGTGGGCCGGAAATGGGTGATCACTGTACATTTCTCTTCTGTTTCCTATTTATATTTCTATTTTACCTCCTCAATTTAGCATTATGGACAGGGAAAGACCAAATCTAAGATCTGCACAAAAATATTTTGCCTTCAAATTCATACCGTGATCGTAGCATGCATGGACTCGACTCATACGACTGGGATTTCCATGAAAAAGATTGTGGGCCGAAAATAGGTGATCACTGTACATTTCTCTTCTGTTTCCTATTTATATATCTCTTTTACCACCTCAATTTAGCATTATGGACAGGGAAAGACCTAATCTAAGATCTGCACAAAAATATTTTGCCTTCAAATTCATACCGTGATCGTAGCATGCATGGACTCGACTCATACGACTGGGATTTCCATGAAAAAGATTGTAGGCCGAAAATGGGTAATCACTGTACATTTCTCTTCTGTTTTCTATTTATATTTATATTTTACCTCCTAAATTTAGCATTATGGACAGGGAAAGACCAAATCTAAGATCTGCACAAAAATATTTTGCCTCCAAATTCATACCGTGATCATAGCATGCATGGACTCGACTCATATGACTGGGATTTCCATGAAAAAGATTGTGGCCCGAAAATAGGTGATCACTGTACATTTCTCTTTGTTTCCTATTTATATTTCTTTTTTGAATTCTCAATTTAGCATTATGGACAGCGAATGACTTAATATAAGATCTGCACAAAATTATTTTGCCTTCAAATTCATACCGTGATCGTAGCATGCATGGACTCGACTCATATGACTGGGATTTCCATGAAAAAAATTGTCGCCGAAAATGGGTGATCACTGTACATTTCTCTTCTGTTTCCGATTCATATTTCTATTTTACCTCCTCAATTTAGCATTATCAACAGGGAAAGACCTAATCTAAGATCTGCACAAAAATATTTTGCCTTCAAATTCATACCGTGATCGTAGCATGCATGGACTCGACTCATATGACTGGGATTTCCATGAAAAAGATTGTGGGCCGAAAATGGGTGATCACTGTACATTTCTCTTCTGTTTCCTATTCATATTTCTATTTTACCTCCTCAATTTAGCATTATGGACAGGGAAAGACCTAATCTAAGATCTGCACAAAAATATTTTGCCTTCAAATTCATACCGTGATCGTAGCATGCATGGACTCGACTCATATGACTGGGATTTCCATGAAAAAGATTGTGGCCCGAAAATAGGTGATCACTGTACATTTCTCTTCGTTTCCTATTTATATTTATATTTTGACTCCTCAATTTAGCATTATGGACAGGGAATGACCTAATCTAAGATCTGCACAAAAATATTTTGCCTTCAAATTCATACCGTGATCGTAGCATGCATGGACTCGACTCATATGACTGGGATTTCCATGAAAAATGTTGTGGCTGAAAATTGGTGATCACTGTACATTTCTCTTCTGTTTCCTATTTATATTTCTATTTTACCTCCTCAATTTAGCATTATCGACAGGGAAAGATCTAATCTAAGATCTGCACAAAAATATTTTGCCTTCAAATTCATACCGTGATCGTAGCATGCATGGACTCGACTCATATGACTGGGATTTCCATGAAAAAGATTGTGGCCCGAAAATATGTGATCACTGTACATTTCTCTTTGTTTCCTATTTATATTTCTATTTTGACTCCTCAATTTAGCATTATGGACAGGGAATGACCTAATCTAAGATCTGCACAAAAATATTTTGCCTTCCAATTCATACTGTGATCGTAGCATGCATGGACTCGACTCATATGACTGGGATTTCCATGAAAAAGATTGTGGGCAGAAAATGGGTGATCACTGTACATTTCTCTTCTGTTTCCTATTCATATTTCTATTTTACCTCCGCAATTTAGCATTATGGACAGGGAATGACCTAATCTAAGATCTGCACAAAAATATTTTGCCTTCAAATTCATACCGTGATCGTAGCATGCATGGACTCGACTCATATGACTGGGATTTCCATGAAAAAGGTTGTGGCTGAAAATTGGTGATCACTGTACATTTCTCTTCTGTTTCCTATTTATATTTCTATTTTACCTCCTCAATTTAGCATTATCGACAGGGAAAGACCTAATCTAAGATCTGCACAAAAATATTTTGCCTTCAAATTCATACCGTGATCGTAGCATGCATGGACTCGACTCATATGACTGGGATTTCCATGAAAAAGATTGTGGGCCGAAAATGGGTGATCACTGTACATTTCTCTTCTGTTTCCTATTTATATTTCTCTTTTACCACCTCAATTTAGCATTATGGACAGGGAAAGACCTAATCTAAGATCTGCACAAAAATATTTTTCCTTCAAATTCATACCGTGATCGTAGCATGCATGGACTCGACTCATATGACTGGGATTTCCATGAAAAAGATTGTGGGCCGAAAATGGGTGATCACTGTACATTTCTCTTCTGTTTCCTATTTATATTTCTATTTTACCTCCTCAATTTAGCATTATGGACAGGGAAAGACCAAATCTAAGATCTGCACAAAAATATTTTGCCTTCAAATTCATACCGTGATCGTAGCATGCATGGACTCGACTCATACGACTGGGATTTCCATGAAAAAGATTGTGTGCCGAAAATAGGTGATCACTGTACATTTCTCTTCTGTTTCCTATTTATATATCTCTTTTACCACCTCAATTTAGCATTATGGACAGGGAAAGACCTAATCTAAGATCTGCACAAAAATATTTTGCCTTCAAATTCATACCGTGATCGTAGCATGCATGGACTCGACTCATACGACTGGGATTTCCATGAAAAAGATTGTAGGCCGAAAATGGGTAATCACTGTACATTTCTCTTCTGTTTTCTATTTATATTTATATTTTACCTCCTAAATTTAGCATTATGGACAGGGAAAGACCAAATCTAAGATCTGCACAAAAATATTTTGCCTCCAAATTCATACCGTGATCATAGCATGCATGGACTCGACTCATATGACTGGGATTTCCATGAAAATGATTGTGGCCCGAAAATAGGTGATCACTGTACATTTCTCTTTGTTTCCTATTTATATTTCTTTTTTGAATTCTCAATTTAGCATTATGGACAGCGAATGACTTAATATAAGATCTGCACAAAATTATTTTGCCTTCAAATTCATACCGTGATCGTAGCATGCATGGACTCGACTCATATGACTGGGATTTCCATGAAAAATGTTGTGGCTGAAAATTGGTGATCACTGTACATTTCTCTTCTGTTTCCTATTTATATTTCTATTTTACCTCCTCAATTTAGCATTATCGACAGGGAAAGATCTAATCTAAGATCTGCACAAAAATATTTTGCCTTCAAATTCATACCGTGATCGTAGCATGCATGGACTCGACTCATATGACTGGGATTTCCATGAAAAAGATTGTGGCCCGAAAATATGTGATCACTGTACATTTCTCTTTGTTTCCTATTTATATTTCTATTTTGACTCCTCAATTTAGCATTATGGACAGGGAATGACCTAATCTAAGATCTGCACAAAAATATTTTGCCTTCCAATTCATACCGTGATCGTAGCATGCATGGACTCGACTCATATGACTGGGATTTCCATGAAAAAGATTGTGGGCAGAAAATGGGTGATCACTGTACATTTCTCTTCTGTTTCCTATTCATATTTCTATTTTACCTCCGCAATTTAGCATTATGGACAGGGAAAGACCAAATCTAAGATCTGCACAAAAATATTTTGCCTTCAATTTCATACCGTGATCGTAGCATGCATGGACTCGACTCATACGACTGGGATTTCCATGAAAAAGATTGTGGGCCGAAAATGGGTGATCACTGTACATTTCTCTTCTGTTTCCTATTCATATTTCTCTTTTACCACCTCAATTTAGCATTATGGATAGGGAAAGACCTAATCTAAGATCTGCACAAAAATATTTTGCCTTCAAATTCATACCGTGATCGTAGCATGCATGGACTCGACTCATATGACTGGGATTTCCATGAAAAAGAATGTGGGCCGAAAATGGGTGATCACTGTACATTTCTCTTCTGTTTCCTATTTATATTTCTATTTTACCTCCTCAATTTAGAATTATGGACAGGGAAAGACCAAATCTAAGATCTGCACAAAAATATTTTGCCTTCAAATTCATACCGTGATCGTAGCATGCATGGACTCGACTCATACGACTGGGATTTCCATGAAAAGGTTGTGGGCCGAAAATGGGTGATCACTGTACATTTCTCTTCTGTTTCCTATTTATATTTCTCTTTTACCACCTCAATTTAGCATTATGGACAGGGAAAGACCTAATCTAAGATCTGCACAAAAATATTTTGCCTTCAAATTCATACCGTGATCGTAGCATGCATGGACTCGACTCATAAGACTGGGATTTCCATGAAAAAGATTGTGGGCCGAAAATGGGTGATCACTGTACATTTCTCTTCTGTTTCCTATTCATATTTCTATTTTACCTCCTCAATTTAGCATTATGGACAGGGAAAGACCAAATCGAAGATCTGCACAAAAATATTTTGCCTTCAAATTCATACCGTGATCGTAGCATGCATGGACTCGACTCATACGACAGGGATTTCCCTGAAAAGGTTGTGGGCCGAAAATGGGTGATCACTGTACATTTCTCTTCTGTTTCCTATTTATATTTCTCTTTTACCTCCTCAATTTAGCATTATGGACAGGGTAAGAACTAATCTAAGCTCTGCACAAAAATATTTTGCCTTCAAATTCATACCGTGATCGTAGCATGCATGGACTCGAGTCATATGACTGGGATTTCCATGAAAAAGATTGTGGGCCGAAAATGGGTGATCACTGTACATTTCTCTTCTGTTTCCAATTTATATTTATATTTTACCTCCTAAATTTAGCATTATGGACAGGGAAAGATCAAATCTAAGATCTGCACAAAAATATTTTGCCTTCAAATTCATACCCTGATCGTAGCATGCATGAACTCGACTCATATGACTGGGATTTCCATGAAAAAGATTGTGGGCCGAAAATGGGTGATCACTGTACATTTCTCTTCTGTTATCTATTTATATTTCTATTTTACCTCCTCAATTCAGCATTATGGACAGGGTAAGACCTAATCTAAGATCTGCACAAAAATATTTTGCCTTCAAATTCATACCGTGATCGTAGCATGCATTGACTCGACTCATATGACTGGGATTTCCATGAAAAAGATTGTGGGCCGAAAATGGGTGATCACTGTACATTTCTCTTCTGTTTCCTATTTACATTTCTTTTTTGCCTCCTCAATTTAGCATTATGGACAGGGAAAGACCTAATCTAAGCTCTGCACAAAAATATTTTGCCTTCAAATTCATACCGTGATCGTAGCATGCATGGACTCGACTGATATGACTGGGATTTCCATGAAAAAGATTGTGGGCAGAAGATGGGTGATCACTGTACATTTCTGTTCTGTTTCCTATTTATATTTGTATTTTACCTCCTCCATTTAACATTATGGACAGGGAAAGACCTAATCTAAGCTCTGCACAAAAATATTTTGCCTTCAATTTCATACCGTGATCGTAGCATGCATGGACTCGACTCATATGACTGGGATTTCCATGAAAAAGATTGTGGGCAGAAGATGGGTGATCACTATACATTTCTCTTCTGTTTCCTATTTATATTTATATTTTACCTCCTCAATTTAGCATTAGGGTCAGGGAAAGACCTAATCTAAGCTCTGCACAAAAATATTTTGCCTTCAATTTCATACCGTGATCGTAGCATACATGGACTCGACTCAAATGACTGGGATTTCCTTGAAAAAGATTGTGGGCAGAAAATGGGTGATCACTGTACATTTCTCTTCTGTTTCCTATTTATATTTGTATTGTACCTCCTCAATTTAGCATTATGGACAGGGAAAGACCTAATATAAGCTCTGCACAAAAATATTTTGCCTTCAAATTCATACCGTGATCGTAGCATGCATGGACTCGACTCATATGACTGGGACTTCCATGAAAAAGATTGTGAGCAGAAGATGGGTGATCACTGTACATTTCTCTTCTGTTTCCTATTTATATTTCTCTTTTACGTCCTCAATTTAGTATTATGGACAGGGAAAGACCTAATCTAAGCTATGCACAAAAATATTTTGCCTTCAAATTCATACCGTGATCGTAGCATGCATGGACTCGACTCATATGCCTGGGATTTCCATGAAAAAGAATGTAGGCCGAAAATGGGTGATCACTGTACATTTCTCTTCTGTTTCCTATTTATATTTATATTTTACCTCCTCAATTTAGCATTATGGACAGGGAAAGACCTAATCTAAAATCTGCACAAAAATATTTTGCCTTCAAATTCATACCGTGATCGTAGCATGCATGGACTCGACTCATATGACTGGGATTTCCATGAAAAAGATTGTAGGCGGAAAATGGGTGATCACTGTACATTTCTCTTCTGTTTCCTATTTATATTTCTATTTTACCTCCTCAATTTAGCATTATGGACAGGGAAAGACCTAATCTAAGATCTGCACAAGAATATTTTGCCTTCAAATTCATACCGTGATCGTAGCATGTATGGACTCGACTCATATGACTGGGATTTCCATGAAAAAGATTGTGGGCAGAAGATGGGTGATCACTGTACATTTCTCTTCTGTTTCCTATTTATATTTCTCTTTTACGTCCTCAATTTAGTATTATGGACAGGGAAAGACCTAATGTAAGCTATGCACAAAAATATTTTGCCTTCAAATTCATACCGTGATCGTAGCATGCATGGACTCGACTCATATGACTGGGATTTCCCTGAAAAAGAATGTAGGCCGAAAATGGGTGATCACTGTACATTTCTCTTCTGTTTCCTATTTATATTTATATTTTACCTCCTCAATTTAGCATTATGGACAGGGAAAGACCTAATCTAAAATCTGCACAAAAATATTTTGCCTTCAAATTCATACCGTGATCGTAGCATGCATGGACTCGACTCATATGACTGGGATTTCCATGAAAAAGATTGTGGGCCGAAAATGGGTGATCACTGTACATTTCTCTTCTTTTTCCTATTTATATTTCTATTTTACCTCCTCAATTTAGCATTATGGACAGGGAAAGACCTAATCTAAGATCTGCACAAGAATATTTTGCCTTCAAGTTCATACCGTGATCGTAGCATGTATGGACTCGACTCATATGACTGGGATTTCCATGAAAAAGATTGTGGGCAGAAGATGGGTGATCACTGTACATTTCTCTTCTGTTTCCTATTTATATTTATATTTTACCTCCTCAATTTAGCATTATGGACAGGGAAAGACCTAATCTAAGCTCAGCAAAAAATATTTTGCCTTCAAATACATACCGTGATCGTAGCAATCATAGACTCGACTAATATGACTGGGATTTCCATGAAAAAGATTGTGGGCAGAAGATGGGTGATCACTGTACATTTCTCTTCTGTTTCCTATTTATATTTATATTTTACCTCCTCAATTTAGCATTATGGACAGGGAAAGACTTAATCTAAGCGCTGCACAAAAATATTTTGCCTTCAATTTCATACCGTGATCGTAGCATGCATGGACTCGACTCATATGACTGGGATTTCCATGAAAAAGATTGTGGGCAGAAAATGGGTGATCACTGTACATTTCTCTTCTGTTTCCTATTTATATTTATATTTTACCTCCTCAATTTAGCATTATGGACAGGGAAAGACCTAATCTAAGCTCTGCACAAAAATATTTTGCCTTCAAATTCATACCGTGATCGTAGCATGCATGGACTCGACTGATATGACTGGGATTTCCATGAAAAAGATTGTGGGCAGAAGATGGGTGATCACTGTACATTTCTGTTCTGTTTCCTATTTATATTTGTATTTTACCTCCTCAATTTAACATTATGGACAGGGAAAGACCTAATCTAAGCTCTTCACAAAAATATTTTGCCTTCAATTTCATAACGTGATCGTAGCATGCATGGACTCGACTCATATGACTTGGATTTCCATGAAAAAGATTGTGGGCAGAAGATGGGTGATCACTGAACATTTCTCTTCTGTTTCCTATTTATATTTATATTTTAGCTCCTCAATTTAGCATTATGGACAGGGAAAGACCTAATCTAAGATCTGCACAAGAATATTTTGCCTTCAAATTCATACCGTGATCGTAGCATGTATGGACTCGACTCATATGACTGGGATTTCCATGAAAAAGATTGTGGGCAGAAGATGGGTGATCACTGTACATTTCTCTTCTGTTTCCTATTTATATTTCTCTTTTACGTCCTCAATTTAGTATTATGGACAGGGAAAGACCTAATGTAAGCTATGCACAAAAATATTTTGCCTTCAAATTCATACCGTGATCGTAGCATGCATGGACTCGACTCATATGACTGGGATTTCCCTGAAAAAGAATGTAGGCCGAAAATGGGTGATCACTGTACATTTCTCTTCTGTTTCCTATTTATATTTATATTTTACCTCCTCAATTTAGCATTATGGACAGGGAAAGACCTAATCTAAAATCTGCACAAAAATATTTTGCCTTCAAATTCATACCGTGATCGTAGCATGCATGGACTCGACTCATATGACTGGGATTTCCATGAAAAAGATTGTGGGCCGAAAATGGGTGATCACTGTACATTTCTCTTCTTTTTCCTATTTATATTTCTATTTTACCTCCTCAATTTAGCATTATGGACAGGGAAAGACCTAATCTAAGATCTGCACAAGAATATTTTGCCTTCAAGTTCATACCGTGATCGTAGCATGTATGGACTCGACTCATATGACTGGGATTTCCATGAAAAAGATTGTGGGCAGAAGATGGGTGATCACTGTACATTTCTCTTCTGTTTCCTATTTATATTTATATTTTACCTCCTCAATTTAGCATTATGGACAGGGAAAGACCTAATCTAAGCTCAGCAAAAAATATTTTGCCTTCAAATACATACCGTGATCGTAGCAATCATAGACTCGACTAATATGACTGGGATTTCCATGAAAAAGATTGTGGGCAGAAGATGGGTGATCACTGTACATTTCTCTTCTGTTTCCTATTTATATTTATATTTTACCTCCTCAATTTAGCATTATGGACAGGGAAAGACTTAATCTAAGCGCTGCACAAAAATATTTTGCCTTCAATTTCATACCGTGATCGTAGCATGCATGGACTCGACTCATATGACTGGGATTTCCATGAAAAAGATTGTGGGCAGAAAATGGGTGATCACTGTACATTTCTCTTCTGTTTCCTATTTATATTTATATTTTACCTCCTCAATTTAGCATTATGGACAGGGAAAGACCTAATCTAAGCTCTGCACAAAAATATTTTGCCTTCAAATTCATACCGTGATCGTAGCATGCATGGACTCGACTGATATGACTGGGATTTCCATGAAAAAGATTGTGGGCAGAAGATGGGTGATCACTGTACATTTCTGTTCTGTTTCCTATTTATATTTGTATTTTACCTCCTCAATTTAACATTATGGACAGGGAAAGACCTAATCTAAGCTCTTCACAAAAATATTTTGCCTTCAATTTCATAACGTGATCGTAGCATGCATGGACTCGACTCATATGACTTGGATTTCCATGAAAAAGATTGTGGGCAGAAGATGGGTGATCACTGAACATTTCTCTTCTGTTTCCTATTTATATTTATATTTTAGCTCCTCAATTTAGCATTATGGACAGGGAAAGACCTAATCTAAGCTCTGCACAAAAATATTTCGCCTTCAATTTCATACCGTGATCGTAGCATGTATGGACTCGACTCATATGACTGGGATTTCCATGAAAAAGATTGTGGGCAGAAGATGGGTGATCACTGTACATTTCTCTTCTGTTTCCTATTTATATTTATATTTTAGCTCCTCAATTTAGCATTGTGGACAGGGAAAGACCTAATCTAAGCTCTGCACAAAAATATTTTGCCTTCACTTTCATACCGTGATCGTAGCATGCATGGACTCGACTCATATGACTGGGATTTCCATGAAAAAGATTGTGGGCAGAAAATGGGTGATCACTGTACATTTCTCTTCTGTTTCCTATTTATATTTGTATTGTACCTCCTCAATTTAGCATTATGGACAGGGAAAGACTTAATCTAAGCTGAGCACATAAATATTTTGCCTTCAAATACATACCGTGATCGTAGCATGCATAGACTTGACTCATATGACTGGGATTTCCATGAAAAAGATTGTGGGCAGAAGATGGGTGATCACTGTACATTTCTCTTCTGTTTCCTATTTATATTTATATTTTACCTCCTCAATTTAGCATTATGGACAGGGAAAGACCTAATCTAAGTTCTGCACAAAAATATTTTGCCTTCAATTTCATATCGTGATCGTAGCAGGCATGGACTCGACTCATATGACTGGGATTTCCATGAAAAAGATTGTGGGCAGAAGATGGGTGATCACTGTACATTTCTCTTCTGTTTCCTATTTATATTTGTATTGTACCTCCTCAATTTAGCATTATGGACAGGGAAAGACCTAATCTAAGCTCAGCACAAAAATATTTTGCCTTCAAATACATACCGTGATCGTAGCATGCATAGACTCGACTCATATGACTGGGATTTACATGAAAAAGATTGTGGGCAGAAGATGGGTGATCACTGTACATTTCTCTTCTGTTTCCTATTTATATTTATATTTTACCTCCTCAATTTAGCATTATGGACAGGGAAAGACCTAATCTAAGCTCTGCACAAAAATATTTTGCCTTCAATTTCATACCGTGATCGTAGCATGCATGGACTCGACTAATATGACTGGGATTTCCATGAAAAAGATTGTTGGCTGAAAATGGGTGATCACTGTACATTTCTCTTCTGTTTCCTATTCATATTTGTATTTTACCTCCTCAATGTATCATTATGGACAGGGAAAGACCTAATCTAAGATCTGCACAAAAATATTTTGCCTTCAATTTCATACCGTGATCGTAGCATGCATGGACTCGACTCATATGACTGGGATTTCCATGAAAAAGATTGTGGGCAGAAAATGGGTGATCACTGTACATTTCTCTTCTGTTTCCTATTTATGTTTCTATTTTAACTCCTTAATTTAGCATTATGGTCAGGGAAAGACCTAATCTAAGATCTGCAAAAAAATATTTTCCTTCAAATTCATACCGTGATCGTAGCATGCATGGACTCGACTCATATGACTGGGATTTCCATGAAAAAGATTGTGGGCAGAAAAGGGGTGATCACTGTACATTTCTCTTCTGTTTCCTATTTATATTTTACTTCCTTCATTTAGCATTATTGACAGGGAAAGACCTAATCTAAGATCTGCAAAAAGATATTTTGCCTTCAAATTCATACCGTGATCGTAGCATTTATGGACTCGACTCATATGACTGGAATTTCCATGAAAAACATTGTGGGCCGAAAATGGGTGATCACTGTTCATTTCTCTTCTGTTTCCTATTTATATTTATATTTTACCTTCTCAATTTAGCATTATGGACAGGGAAAGACCTAATCGAAGATCTGCAAAAAAATATTTTGCCTTCAAATTCATACCGTGATCGTAGCATGCCTGGAGTCGACTCATATGACTGGGATTTCCATGAAAAAGATTGTGGGCAGAAAAAGGTTGATCACTGTACATTTTTCTTCTGTTTCCTATTTATATTTCTATTTTACTTCCTCAATTTAGCATTATGGACAGGGAAAGACCTAATCTAAGATCTGCAAAAAAATATTTTGCCTACAAATTCATACCGTGATCGTAGCATGGATGGACTCGACTCATATGACTGGGATTTCCATGAAAAAGATTGAGGGCAGAAAATGGGTGATCACTGTACATTTCTCTTCTTTTTCCTATTTATATTTCTATTTTACTTCCTCAATTTAGCATTATGGACAGGGAAAGACCTAATCTAAGATCTGCAAATAAATATTTTGCCTTCTAATTCATACCGTGATCGTAGCATGCATGGACTCGACTCATATGACTGGGATTTCCATGTGGAAGATTGTGGGCAGAAAATAGGTGATCACTTTACATTTCTCTTCTGTTTCCTATATATATTTCTATTTTACTTCCAAAAATTAGCATCATTGATAGTGAAAGACCTAATCTAAAATCTGCAAAAAAATATTTGGCCTTCAAATTCATACCGTGATCGTAGCATGCATGGACTCGACTCATATGACTGGGATTTCCATGAAAAAGGTTGTGTTCCGTAAATGGGTGATCACTGTACATTTCTCTTCTGTTTCCTATTTATATTTATAATTTACCTCCTCTATTTAGCATTATGGACAGGGAAAGACCTAATCTAAGATCTGCAAACAAATATTTTGCCTTCAAATTCATACCGTGATCGTAGCATGCATGGACTCGACTCATATGACTGGGATTTCCATGAAAAAGATTGTGGGCCGAAAATGGGTGATCTCTGTACATTTCTCTTCTGTTTCCTATTTATATTTATATTTTACCTACTCAAATTAGCATTATGGACAGGGAAAGACCTAATCTAAGATCTGCACAAAAATATTTTCCCTTCAAAATCATACCGTGATAGTAGCATGCATGGACTCGACTAACATGACTGGGATTTCCATGAAAAAGATTGTGGGCCGAAAATGGGTGATCACAGTACATTTCTTTTCTGTTTCCTATTGATATTTATATTTTACCCCCTCAATTTAGCATTATGGACAGGGAAAGACCTAATCTAAGCTCTGCACAAAAATATTTTGCCTTCAAATTCATACCGTGATCGTAGCATGCATGGACTCGACTCATATGACTGGGATTTCCATGAAAAAGATTGAGTGCAGAAAATGGGTGATGACTGTACATTTCTCTTCTGATTCCTATTTATATTTGTATTTTACTTCCTTAATTTAGCATTATGGACAGGGAAAGACCGAATCTAAGATCTGCACAAAAATATTTTGCCTTCAAATTCATACCGTGATCGTAGCATGCATGGACTCGACTAATATGACTGGGATTTCCATGAAAAAGATAGTGAGCCGAAAATAGGTGATCACTGTACATTTCTCAACTGTTTCCTATTTATATATATATTTTACCTCCTCAATTTAGCATTATGGACAGGGAAAGACCTAATCTAAGCTCTGCACAAAAATATTTTGCCTTCAACTTCATACCGTGAACGTAGCATGCATGGACTCGACTCATATGACTTGGATTTCCATGAAAAAGATTGTGGGCCGAAAATGGGTGATCACTGTACATTTCTCTTCTGTTTCCTATTTATATTTATATTTTACCTCCTCAATTTAGCATTATGGACAGGGAAAGACCTAATCTAAGCTCTGCACAAAAATATTTTGCCTTCAAATTCATACCGTGATCGTAGCATGCATGGACTCGACTCATATGACTGGGATTTCCATGAAAAAGATTGTGGGCAGAAAATGGGTGATCACTGTACATTTCTCTTCTGTTTCCTATTTATATTTGTATTGTACCTCCTCAATTTAGAATTATGGACAGGGAAAGACCAAATCTAAGATCTGCACAAAAATATTTTGCCTTCAAATTCATACCGTGATCGTAGCATGCATGGACTCGACTCATACGACTGGGATTTCCATGAAAAGGTTGTGGGCCGAAAATGGGTGATCACTGTACATTTCTCTTCTGTTTCCTATTTATATTTGTATTGTACCTCCTCAATTTAGCATTATGGACAGGGAAAGACCTAATCTAAGCTCTGCACAAAAATATTTTGCCTTCAAATTCATACCGTGATCGTAGCATGCATGGACTCGACTCATATGACTGGGATTTCCATGAAAAAGATTGTGGGCCGAAAATGGGTGATCACTGTACATTTCTCTTCTGTTTCCTATTTATATTTCTATTTTACCTCCTCAATTTAGCATTATGGACAGGGAAAGACCTAATCTAAAATCTGCACAAAAATATTTTGCCTTCAAATTCATACCGTGATCGTAGCATGCATGTACTCGACTCATATGACTGGGATTTCCATGAAAAAGATTGTGGGCCGAAAATGGGTGATCACTGTACATTTCTCTTCTGTTTCCTATTTATATTTCTATTTTACCTCCTCAATTTAGCATTATGGACAGGGAAAGACCTAATCTAAGATCTGCACAAAAATATTTTGCCTTCAAATTCATACCGTGATTGTAGCATGTATGGACTCGACTCATATGACTGGGATTTCCATGAAAAAGATTGAGGGCAGAAGATGGGTGATCACTGTACATTTCTCTTCTGTTTCCTTTTTATATTTATATTTTACCTCCTCAATTTAGCATTATGGACAAGGAAAGACCTAATCTAAGCTCTGCACAAAAATACTTTGCCTTCAATTTCATACCGTGATCGTAGCATGCATGGACTCGACTCATATGACTGGGATTTCCATGAAAAAGATTGTGGGGAGAAATGGGTGATGACTGTACATTTCTCTTCTGTTTCCTATTTATATTTGTATTGTACCTCCTCAATTTAGCATTATGGACAGGGAAAGATCTAATCTAAGCTCTGCACAAAAATATTTTGCCTTCAAATTCATACCGTGATCGTAGCATGCATGGACTCGACTCATATGACTGGGATTTCCATGAAAAAGATTGTGGGCCGAAAATGGGTGATCACTGTACATTTTTCTTCTGTTTTCTATTTATATTTATATTTTACCTCCTCAATTTAGCATTATGGACAGGTAAAGACCTAATCTAAGCTCTGCACAAAAATATTTTGCTTTCAAATTCATACCGTGATCGTAGCATGTATAGACTCGACTCATATGACTCGGATTTCCATGAAAAAGATTGTGGGCAGAAGATGCATGATCACTGTACATTTCTCTTCTGTTTCCTATTTATATTTATATTTTACCTCCTCAACTTAGCATTATGGACAGTGAAAGACCTAATCTAAGCTCTGCACAAAAATATTTTGCCTTCAATTTCATACCGTGATCGTAGCATGCATGGACTCGACTCATATGACTGGGATTTCCATGAAAAAGATTGTGGGCAGAAGATGGGTGATCACTGTACATTTCTCTTCTGTTTCCTTTTTATATTTATATTTTACCTCCTCAATTTAGCATTATGGACAAGGAAAGACCTAATCTAAGCTCTGCACAAAAATACTTTGCCTTCAATTTCATACCGTGATCGTAGCATGCATGGACTCGACTCATATGACTGGGATTTCCATGAAAAAGATTGTGGGGAGAAATGGGTGATCACTGTACATTTGTCTTCTGTTTCCTATTTATATTTGTATTGTACCTCCTCAATTTAGCATTATGGACAGGGAAAGACCTAATCTAAGCTCTGTACAAAAATATTTTGCCTTCAAATTCATACCGTGATCGTAGCATGCATGGACTCGACTCATATGACTGGGATTTCGATGAAAAAGATTGTGGGCCGAAAATGGGTGATCACTGAACATTTCTCTTCTGTTTCCTATTTATATTTCTATTTTACCTCCTCAATTTAGCATTATGGACAGGGAAAGACCTAATCTAAGATCTGCACAAAAATATTTTGCCTTCAAATTCATACCGTGATTGTAGCATGTATGGACTCGACTCATATGACTGGGATTTCCATGAAAAAGATTGTGGGCAGAAGATGGGTGATCACTGTACATTTCTCTTCTGTTTCCTATTTATATTTATATTTTACCTCCTCAACTTAGCATTATGGACAGTGAAAGACCTAATCTAAGCTCTGCACAAAAATATTTTGCCTTCAATTTCATACCGTGATCGTAGCATGCATGGACTCGACTCATATGTTCTGGGATTTCCATGAAAAAGATTGAGTGCAGAAAATGGGTGATGACTGTACATTTCTCTTCTGTTTCCTATTTATATTTATATTTTACTTCCTTAATTTAGCATTATGGACAGGGAAAGACCGAATCTAAGATCTGCACAAAAATATTTTGCCTTCAAATTCATACCGTGATCGTAGCATGCATGGACTCGACTAATATGACTGGGATTTCCATGAAAAAGATTGTGAGCCGAAAATAGGTGATCACTGTACATTTCTCATCTGTTTCCTATTTATATATATATTTTACCTCCTCAATTTAGCATTATGGACAGGGAAAGACCTAATCTAAGCTCTGCACAAAAATATTTTGCCTTCAACATCATACCGTGAACGTAGCATGCATGGACTTGACTCATATGACTTGGATTTCCATGAAAAAGATTGTGGGCCGAAAATGGGTGATCACTGTACATTTCTCTTCTGTTTCCTATTTATATTTATATTTTACCTCCTCAATTTAGCATTATGGACAGGGAAAGACCTAATCTAAGCTCTGCACAAAAATATTTTGCCTTCAAATTCATACCGTGATCGTAGCATGCATGGACTCGACTCATATGACTGGGATTTCCATGAAAAAGATTGTGGGCCGAAAATGGGTGATCACTGTACATTTCTCTTCTGTTTCCTATTTATATTTATATTTTACCTCCTCAACTTAGCATTATGGACAGTGAAAGACCTAATCTAAGCTCTGCACAAAAATATTTTGCCTTCAATTTCATACCGTGATCGTAGCATGCATGCATACGACTCATATGACTGGGATTTCCATGAAAAAGATTGTGGGGAGAAATGGGTGATCACTGTACATTTCTCTTCTGTTTCCTATTTATATTTGTATTGTACCTCCTCAATTTAGCATTATGGACAGGGAAAGACCTAATCTAAGCTCTGCACAAAAATATTTTGCCTTCAAATTCATACCGTGATCGTAGCATGCATGGACTCGACTCATATGACTGGGATTTCCATGAAAAAGATTGTGGGCCGAAAATGGGTGATCACTGTACATTTTTCTTCTGTTTTCTATTTATATTTATATTTTACCTCCTCAATTTAGCATTATGGACAGGTAAAGACCTAATCTAAGCTCTGCACAAAAATATTTTGCCTTCAAATTCATACCGTGATCGTAGCATGTATAGACTCGACTCATATGACTCGGATTTCCATGAAAAAGATTGTGGGCAGAAGATGCGTGATCACTGTACATTTCTCTTCTGTTTCCTATTTATATTTATATTTTACCTCCTCAATTTAGCATTATGGACAGGGAAAGACCTAATCTAAGCTCTGCACAAAAATATTTTGCCTTCAATTTCATACCGTGATCGTAGCATGCATGAACTCGAATCATATGACTGGGATTTCCATGAAAAAGATTGTGGTCAGAAGATGGTGATCACTGTACATTTCTCTTCTGTTTCCGATTTATATTTATATTTTACCTCCTTTATTTAGCATTATGGACAGGGAAAGACCTACTCTAAGCTCTGCACAAAAATATTTTGCCTTCAAATTCATACCGTGATCGTAGCATGCATGGACTCGACTCATATGACTGGGATTTCCATGAAAAAGATTATGGGCAGAAAATGGGTGATCACTGTACATTTCTCTTCTGTTTCCTATTATATTTCTATTTAACTTCCTCAATTTAGCATTATGGACAACGAAAGACCTAATCTAAAATCTTCAAAAAAATATTTTGCCTTCTAATTCATACCATGATCGTAGCATGCATGGACTCGTCTCATATGACTGGGATTTCAATGAAAAAGATTGTGGGCAGAAAAAGGGTGATCACTGTACATTTCTCTTCTGTTTCCTATTTATGTTTCTATGTTAACTCCTTAATTTAGCATTATGTTCAGGGAAAGAGCTAATCTAAGATCTGCAAAAAAATATTTTCCTTCAAATTCATACCGTGATCGTAGCATGCATGGACTCGACTCATATGACTGGGATTTCCATGAAAAAGATTGTGGGCCGAAAATGGATGATCACTGTACATTTTTCTTCTGTTTTCTATTTATATTTATATTTTACCTCCTCAATTTAGCATTATGGACAGGGAAAGACCTAATCTAAGCTCTGCACAAAAATATTTTGCCTTCAAATTCATACCGTGATCGTAGCATGTATAGACTCTTACTCATATGACTGGTATTTCCATGAAAAAGATTGTGGGCAGAAGATGGGTGATCACTGTACATTTCTCTTCTGTTTCCTATTTATATTTATATTTTACCTCCTCAATTTAGCATTGTGGACAGGGAAAGACCTAATCTAAGCTCTGCACAAAAATATTTTGCCTTCAATTTCATACCGTGATCGTAGCATGCATGGACTCGGCTCTTATGACTGGGATTTCCATGAAAAAGATTGTGGGCAGAAAATGGGTGATCACTGTACATTTCTCTTCTGTTTCCTATTTATATTTGTATTGTACCTCCTCAATTTAGCATTATGGACAGTGAAAGACCTAATCCAAGCTCTGCACAAAAATATTTTGCCTTCAAATTCATACCGTGATCGTAGCATGCATGGACTCGACTCATATGACTGGGATTTCCATGAAAAAGATTGTGGTCAGAAGATGGTGATCACTGTACATTTCTCTTCTGTTTCCTATTTATATTTCTATTTTCCCTCCTCAATTTAGGATTATGGACAGGGAAAGACCTAATCTAAAATCTGCGCAAAAATATTTTGCCTTCAAATTCATACCGTGATCGTAGCATGCATGGACTCGTCTCATATGACTGGGATTTCCATGAAAAAGATTGTGGGCAGAAAATGGGTGATCACTGTACATTTCTTTTCTGTTTCCTATTATATTTCTATTTTACTTCCTCAATTTAGCATTTTGGACAACGAAAGACCTAATCTAAAATCTTCAAAAAAATATTTTGCCTTCTAATTCATACCATGATCGTAGCATGCATGGACTCATCTCATATGACTGGGATTTCAATGAAAAAGATTGTGGGCAGAAAAAGGGTGATCACTGTACATTTCTCTTCTGTTTCCTATTTATGTTTCTATTTTAACTCCTTAATTTAGCATTATGGTCAGGGAAAGAGCTAATCTAAGATCTGCAAAAAAATATTTTCCTTCAAATTCATACCGTGATCGTAGCATGCATGGACTCGACTCATATGACTGGGATTTCCATGAAAAAGATTGTGGGCCGAAAATGGATGATCACTGTACATTTTTCTTCTGTTTTCTATTTATATTTATATTTTACCTCCACAATTTAGCATTATGGACAGGGAAAGACCTAATCTAAGCTCTGCACAAAAATATTTTGCCTTCAAATTCATACCGTGATCGTAGCATGCATAGACTCGACTCATATGACTGGGATTTCCATGAAAAAGATTGTGGGCAGAAAATGGGTGATCACTGTACATTCCTCTTCTGTTTACTATTGATAATTATATGTTACTTCCTTAATTTAGCATTATGGACAGGGAAAGACCTAATCTAAGATCTGCAAAAATATATTTTGCCTTCAAATTCATACCGTGATCGTAGCATGCATGGACTCGACTCATACGACTGGGATTTCCATGAAAAATGTTGTGGGCCGAAAATGGGTGATCTCTGTACATTTCTCTTCTGTTTCCTATTTATATTTCTATTTTACCTCCTCAATTTAGCATTATGGACAGGGAAAGACCTAATCTAAGATCTGCACAAAAATATTTTGCCTTCAAATTCATACCGTGATCGTAGCATGCATGGACTCGACTCATATGACTGGGATTTCCATGAAAAAGATTGTGGGAAGAAAATGGGTGATCACTGTACATTTCTCTTCTGTTTCCTATTTATATTTATATTTTACTTCCTCAATTTAGCATTATGGACAGGGAAAGACCTAATCTAAAATCTGCACAAAATATTTTGCCTTCATTTCATACCGTGATCGTAGCATGCATGGACTCGACTCATATGACTGGGATTTCCATGAAAAAGATTGTGGGCAGAAAAAGGGTGATCACTGTACATTTTTCTTCTGTTTCCTATTCATATTTCTATTTTACTTCCTCAATTTAGCATTATGGACAGGGAAAGACCTAATCTAAGATCTGCAAAAAAATATTTTGCCTTCAAATTCATACCGTGATCGTAGCATGCATGGACTCGACTCATATGACTGGGATTTCCATGAAAAAGATTGAGGGCAGAAAATGGGTGATCACTGAACATTTCTCTTCTGTTTCCTATTTATATTTCTTTTTTACCTTCTCAATTTAGCATTATGGACAGGGAAAGACCTAATCTAAGATCTGCAAATAAATATTTTGCCTTCTAATTCATACCGTGATCATAGCATGCATGGACTCGACTCATATGACTGGGATTTCCCTGTGGAAGATTGTGGGCAGAAAATAGGTGATCACTTTACATTTCTCTTCTGTTTCCTATATATATTTCTATTTTACTTCCAAAAATTAGCATCATTGACAGTGAAAGACCTAATCTAAAATCTGCAAAAAAATATTTGGCCTTCAAATTCATACCGTGATCGTAGCATGCATGGACTCGACTCATATGACTGGGATTTCCATGAAAAAGATTGTGGGCAGAAAATGGGTGATCACTGTACATTCCTCTTCTGTTTCCTATTGATAATTATATGTTACTTCCTTAATTTAGCATTATGGACAGGGAAAGACCTAATCTAAGATCTGCAAAAATATATTTTGCCTTCAAATTCATACCGTGATCGTAGCATGCATGGAATCGACTCATACGACTGGGATTTCCATGAAAAATGTTGTGGGCCGAAAATGGGTGATCTCTGTACATTTCTCTTCTGTTTCCTATTTATATTTCTATTTTACCTCCTCAATTTAGCATTATGGACAGGGAAAGACCTAATCTAAGATCTGCACAAAAATATTTTGCCTTCAAATTCATACCGTGATCGTAGCATGCATGTACTCGACTCATATAACTGGGATTTCCATGAAAAAGATTGTGAGCCGAAAATAGGTGATCACTGTACATTTCTCTTCTGTTTCCTATTTATATATATATTTTACCTCCTCAATTTAGCATTATGGACAGGGAAAGACCTAATCTAAGATCTGCACAAAATATTTTGCCTTCAAATCCATACCATGATCGTAGCATGCATTGACTCGACTCATATGAGTGGGATTTCCATGAAAAAGATTGTGGGCGTAAAATGGGTGATCACTGTACATTTCACTTCTGTTTCCTATTTATATTTATATTTTACTTCCTGAATTTAGCATTATGGACAGGGAAAGACCTAATCTAAAATCTGCACAAAATATTTTGCCTTCAAATTCATACCGTGATCGTAGCATGCATGGACTCGACTCATATGACTGGGATTTCCATGAAAAATATTGTGGGCCGAAAATGGGTGATCACTGTACATTTCTCTTCTGTTTCTTATTTATATTTATATTTTACCTCCTCAATTTAGCATTATGGACATGGAAAGACCTAATCTATGATCTGCACATAAATATTTTGCCTTCAAATTCATACCGTGATCGTAGCATGCATTGACTCGACTCATATGACTGGGATTTCCATGAGATAGATTGTGGGCCGAAAATGGGTGATCACTGTACATTTCTCTTCTGTTTCCTATTTATATTTATATTTTACCTCCTCAATTTAGCATTATGGACAGGGAAAGACCAAGTCTAAGATCTGTACAAAAATATTTTGCCTTCAAATTCATACCGAGATCGTAGCATGCATGGACTCAACTCATATGACTGGTATTTCCATGAAAAAGATTGTGGCCCGAAAATAGTTGATCACTGTATATTTCTCTTCTGTTTCCTATTTATATTTCTCTTTTACCTCCTCAATTTAGCATTATGGACAGGGAAAGACCGAATCTAAAATCTGCACAAAAATATTTTGTCTTCAAATTCATACCGTGATCGTAGCATGCATGGACTCGACTCATATGACTGGGATTTCCATGAAAAAGATTGTGGGCCGAAAATGGGTGATCACTGTACATTTCTCTTCTGTTTCCTATTTATATTTCTATTTTACCTCCTCAATTTAGCATTATGGACAGGGAAAAACCTAATATAAAATCGGCACAATAACATTTTGCCTTCAAATTCATACCGTGATCGTAGCATGCATGGACTCGACTCATATGACTGGGATTTCCATGAAAAAGATTGTGGGCCGAAAATGGGTGATCACTGTACATTTCTCTTTTGTTTCCTATTTATATTTATATTTTACCTCCTCAATTTAGCATTATGGACAGGGAAAGATCAAATCTAAGATCGGTACAATAATATTTTGCCTTCAAATTCATACCGAGATCGTAGCATGCATGGACTCAACTCATATGACTGGTATTTCCATGAAAATATTGTGGGCCGAAAATCGGTGATCACTGTACATTTCTCTTCTGTTTCTTATTTATATTTATATTTTACCTCCTCAATTTAGCATTATCGACAGGGAAAGACCTAATATAAAATCGGCACAATAACATTTTGCCTTCAAATTCATACCGTGATCGTAGCATGCATGGACTCGACTCATATGACTGGGATTTCCATGAAAAAGATTGTGGGCAGAAAATGGTTGATCACTGTACATTTCTCCTCTGTTTCCTATATATATTTATATTTTACCTCCTCAATTAATATTATGGACAGGGAAAGATCAATTTTAAGATCTGCACAAAAATATTTTGCTTTCAAATTCATACCGTGATGGAAGCATGCATGGACTCAACTCATACGATTGGGATTTCCATGGAAAAGATTGTGGACTGAAAATGGTTGATCACTGTACATTTCTCTTCTGTTTCCTATTTATATTTTTCTTTTACCTCCTCAATTTAGCATTATGGCCAGGGAAAGACCTAATCTAAGCTCTTCACAAAAATATTTTGCCTTCAAATTCATACCGTGATCGTAGCATGCATGGACTCGACTCATATGACTGGGATTTCCATGAAAAAGATTGTGTGCCGAAAATGGGTGATCACGGTTCATTTCTCTTCTGTTTCCTATTTATATTTCTATTTTACCTCCTCAATTTAGCATTATGGCCAGGGAAAGACCTAATCTAAGCTCTTCACAAAAATATTTTGCCTTCAAATTCATACCGTGATCGTAGCATGCATGGACTCGACTCATATGACTGGGATTTCCATGAAAAGATTGTGCGCCGAAAATGGGTGATCACTGTACATTTCTCTTCTGTTTCCTATTCATATTTATATTTTACCTCCTCAATTTAGCATTATCAACAGGGCAAGACCAAATCTAAGATCTGCACAAAAATATTTTGCCTTCAAATTCATACCGTGATCGTAGAATGCATGGACTCGACTCATATGACTGGGATTTCCATGAAAAAGATTGTGTGCCGAAAATGGGTGATCACGGTTCATTTCTCTTCTGTTTCCTATTTATATTTCTATTTTACCTCCTCAATTAACATTATGGTAAGGGAAAGACCAAATCTAAGATCTGCACAAAAATATTTTGCCTTCAAATTCATACCGTGATCGTAGCATGCATGGACTCGACTCATATGACTGGGATTTCCATGAAAAAGATTGTGGGCCGAAAATGGTTGATCACTGTACATGTCTCTTCTGTTTCCTATATATATTTATATTTTACCTCCTCAATTAATATTATGGACAGGGAAAGACCTAATCTAAGATCTGCACAAAAATATTTTGCTTTCAAATTCATACCGTGATCGTAGCATGCATGGACTCGACTCATACGATTGGGATTTCCATGGAAAAGATTGTGGGCCGAAAATGGGTGATCACTGTACATTTCTCTTCTGTTTCCTATTTATATTTCTATTTTACCTCCTCAATTTAGCATTATGGCCAGGGAAAGACCTAATATAAGCTCTTCACAAAAATATTTTGCCTTCAAATTCATACCGTGAACGTAGCATGCATGGACTCGACTCATATGACTGGGATTTCCATGAAAAAGATTGTGGGCCGAAAATGGGTGATCACTGTACATTTCTCTTCTGTTTCCTATTTATATTTCTATTTTACCTCCTCAATTTAGCATTATGGACAGGGGAAGAACAAATCTAAGATCTGCACAAAAATATTTTGCCTTCAAATTCATAACGTGATCGTAGCATGCATGGACTCGACTCATATGACTGGGATTTCCATGAAAAAGATTGTGGGCCGAAAATGGGTGATCACTGTACATTTCTCTTCTGTTTCCTATTTATATTTATATTTTACCTCCTCAATTAACATTATGGTAAGGGAAAGACCAAATCTAAGATCTGCACAAAAATATTTTGCCTTCAAATTCATACCGTGATCGTAGCATGCATGGACTCGACTCATACGACTGGGATTTCCATGAAAAAGATTGTGGGCCGAAAATGCTTGATAACTGTACATTTCTCTTCTGTTTCCTATTTATATTTCTCTTTTACCACATCAATTTAGCATTATGGACAGGGAAAGACCTAATCTAATTTTTGCACAAAAATATTTTGCTTTCAGATTCATACCGTGATGGTAGCATGCATGGACTCGACTCATACGACTGGGATTTCCATGAAAAAGATTGTGGGCCGAAAATGGTTGATCACTGTACATTTTTCTACTGTTTCCTATTTATATTTATATTTTACCTCCTCAATTAACATTATGGACAGTCAAAGACAAAATCTAAGATCTGCACAAAAATATTTTGCTTTCAAATTCATACCGTGATCGTAGCATGCATGGACTCGACTCATATGACTGGGATTTCCATGAAAAAGATTGTGGCCGAAAATTGATGATCACAGTACATTTCTCTTCTGTTTCCTATTTATATTTCTCTTTTACCTCCTCAATTTAGCATTATGGACAGGGAAAGACCGAATCTAAAATCTGCACAAAAATATTTTGTCTTCAAATTCATACCGTGATCGTAGCATGCATGGACTCGACTCATATGACTGGGATTTCCATGAAAAAGATTGTGGGCCGAAAATGGGTGATCACTGTACATTTCTCTTCTGTTTCCTATTTATATTTTTCTTTTACCTCCTCAATTTAGCATTATGGACAGGGAAAGACCAAATCTAAGATCTGTACAATAATATTTTGCCTTCAAATTCATACCGAGATCGTAGCATGCATGGACTCAACTCATATGACTGGTATTTCCATGAAAATATTGTGGGCCGAAAATGGGTGATCACTGTACATTTCTCTTCTGTTTCTTATTTATATTTATATTTTACCTCCTCAATTTAGCATTATCGACAGGGAAAGACCTAATATAAAATCGGCACAATAACATTTTGCCTTCAAATTCATACCGTGATCGTAGCATGCATGGACTCGACTCATATGACTGGGGTTTCCATGAAAAAGATTGTGGGCCGAAAATGGGTGATCACTATACATTTCTCTTCTGTTTCCTATTTATATTTATATTTTACCTCCTCAATTTAGCATTATGGCCAGGGAAAGACCTAATCTAAGCTCTTCACAAAAATATTTTGCCTTCAAATTCATACCGTGATCGTAGCATGCATGGACTCGACTCATATGACTGGGATTTCCATGAAAAAGATTGTGGGCCGAAAATGGGTGATCACTGTACATTTCTCTTCTGTTTCCTATTTATATTTATATTTTACCTCCTCAATTTAGCATTATGGACAGGGAAAGACCAAATCTAAGATCTGCACAAAAATATTTTGCCTTCAAATTCATACCGTGATCGTAGCATGCATGGACTCGACTCATATGACTGGGATTTCCATGAAAAAGATTGTGGCCGAAAATTGATGATCACAGTACATTTCTCTTCCGTTTCCTATTTATATTTCTATTTTACCTCCTCAATTTAGCATTATGGACAGGGAAAGACCTAATCTAAGCTCTTCACAAAAATATTTTGCCTTGAAATTCATACCGTGATCGTAGCATGCATGGACTCGTCTCATATGACTGGGATTTCCATGAAAAAGATTTTGGGCCGAAAATGGGTGATCACTATACCTTTCTCTTCTGTTTCCTATTTATATTTATATTTTACCTCCTCAATTTAGCATTATGGCCAGGGAAAGACCTAATCTAAAATCTGCACAAAAATATTTTTCCTTCAAATTCATACCGTGATCGTAGCATGCATGGACTCGACTCATATGACTGGGATTTCCATGAAAAAGATTATGGGCCGAAAATGGGTGATCACTGTACATTTCTCTTCTGTTTCCTATTTATATTTATATTTTACCTGCTCAATTAACATTATGGACAGTCAAAGACAAAATCTAAGATCTGCACAAAAATATTTTGCTTTCAAATTCATACCGTGATCGTAGCATGCATGGACTCGACTCATACGACTGGGATTTCCATGAAAAAGATTGTGGGCCGAAAATAGGTGATCACTGTACATTTCTCTTTGTTTCCTATTTATATTTATATTTTGACTCCTCAATTTAGCATTATGGACAGGGAATGACCTACTCTAAGATCTGCACAAAAATATTTTGCCTTCAAATTCATACTGTGATCGTAGCATGCATGGACTCGACTCATATGACTAGGATTTCCATGAAAAAGATTATGGGCCGAAAATGGGTGATCACTGTACATTTCTCTTCTGTTTCCTATTTATATTTCTATTTTACCTCCTCAATTTAGCATTATCGACATGGAAAGACCTAATCTAAGATCTGCAAAAAAATATTTTGCCTTCAAATTCATACCGTGATCGTAGCATGCATGGACTCGACTCATATGACTGGGATTTCCATGAAAAAGATTGTGGGCCGAAAATGGGTGATCACTGTACATTTGTCTTCTGTTTCCTATTTATATTTATATTTTACCTCCTCAATTTAGCATTATCGACAGGGCAAGACCAAATCTAAGATCTGCACAAAAATATTTTGCCTTCAAATTCATACCGTGATCGTAGCATGCATGGACTAGACTCATATGACTGGGGTTTCCATGAAAAAGATTGTGGGCCGAAAATGGGTGATCACTATACATTTCTCTTCTGTTTCCTATTTATATTTATATTTTACCTCCTCAATTTAGCATTATATGGCCAGGGAAAGACCTAATCTAAGCTCTTCACAAAAATATTTTGCCTTCAAATTCATACCGTGATCGTAGCATGCATGGACTCGACTCATATGACTGGGATTTCCATGAAAAAGATTGTGGGCCGAAAATGGGTGATCACTATACATTTCTCTTCTGTTTCCTATTTATATTTCTATTTTACCTCCTCAATTTAGCATTATGGACAGGGAAAGACCCAATCTAAGATCTGCACAAAAATATTTTGCCTTCAAATTCATACCGTGATCGTAGCATGCATGGACTCGACTCATATGACTGGGATTTCCATGAAAAAGATTGTGGGCCGAAAATGGGTGATCACTGTACATTTCTCTTCTGTTTCCTATTCATATTTCTATTTTACCTCCTCAATTTAGCATTATCGACAGGGCAAGACCAAATCTAAGATCTGCACAAAAATATTTTGCCTTCAAATTCATACCGTGATCGTAGCATGCATGGACTCGACTCATATGACTGGGATTTCCATGAAAAAGATTGTGGGCCGAAAATGGGTGATCACTGTACATTTCTCTTCTGTTTCCTATTTATATTTCTCTTTTACCACCTCAATTTAGCATTATGGACAGGGAAAGACCTAATCTAAGATCTGCACAAAAATATTTTGCCTTCAAATTAATACCGTGATCGTAGCATGCATGGACTCAACTCATATTACTGGGATTTCCATGAAAAAGATTGTGGGCCGAAAATGGGTGATCACTGTACATTTCTCTTCTGTTTCCTATTTATATTTATA
Organism: Acanthosepion lycidas; assembly: GCA_963932145.1. Lineage (NCBI taxonomy): Eukaryota > Metazoa > Mollusca > Cephalopoda > Sepiida > Sepiidae > Acanthosepion > Acanthosepion lycidas. Next base: position 126,027 of record CAWVQA010000852.1, read on the forward strand.
TTTTACCTCCTCAATTAACATTATGGTCAGGGAAAGACCAAATCTAAGGACTGCACAAAAATATTTTGCTTTCAAATTCATACCGTGATGGTAGCATGCATGGACTCGACTCATACGACTGGGATTTCAATGAAAAAGATTGTTGGCCGAAAATGGTTGATCACTGTACATTTCTCTTCTGTTTCCTATTTATATTTCTCTTTTACCACCTCAATTTAGCATTATGGACAGGGAAAGACCTAATCTAAGATCTGCACAAAAATATTTTGCCTTCAAATTCATACCGTGATCGTAGCATGCATGGACTCGACTCATATGACCGGGATTTCCATGAAAAAGATTGTGTGCCGAAAATGCTTGATAACTGTACATTTCTCTTCTGTTTCCTATTTATATTTCTCTTTTACCTCCTCAATTTAGCATTATGGACAGGGAAAGACCAAATGTAAGATCTGTACAAAAATATTTTGCCTTAAAATTCATACCGTGATCGTAGCATGCATGGACTCGACTCATATGACTGGGATTTCCATGAAAAAGATTGTGGGCCGAAAATGGGTGATCACTGTACATTTCTCTTCTGTTTCCTATTTATATTTATATTTTACCTCCTCAATTAACATTATGGACAGGCAAAGACCAAATCTAAGATCTGCACAAAAATATTTTGCTTTCAAATTCATACCGTGATCGTAGCATGCATGGACTCGACTCATACGACTGGGATTTCCATGAAAAAGATTGTGGGCCGAAAATGGTTGATCACTGTACATTTCTCTTCTGTTTCCTATTTATATTTCTCTTTTAACTCCTCAATTTAGCATTATGGACAGGGAAAGACCAAATCTAAGATCTGCACAAAAATATTTTGCCTTCAAATTCATACCGTGATCGTAGCATGCATGGACTCGACTCATATGACTGGGATTTCCATGAAAAAGATTGTGGGCCGAAAATGTGTGATCACTGTACATTTCTCTTCTGGTCCTATTTATATTTATATTTTACCGCCTCAATTTAGCATTATGGACAGGGAAAGACCTAATCTAAGATCTGCACAAAAATATTTTGGCTTCAAATTCATACCGTGATCGTAGCATGCATGGACTCGACTCATATGACTAGGATTTCCATGAAAAAGATTGTGGGCCGAAAATGGGTGATCACTGTACATTTCTCTTCTGTTTCCTATTTGTATTTCTATTTTACCTCCTCAATTTAGCATTATCGACATGGAAAGACCTAATCTAAGATCTGCACAAAAATATTTTGCCTTCAAATTCATACCGTGATCGTAGCATGCATGGACTCGACTCATATGACTGGGATTTCCATGAAAAAGATTGTGGGCCGAAAATGGGTGATCACTGTACATTTCTCTTCTCTTTCCTATTTATATTTATATTTTACCTCCTCAATTTAGCATTATGGCCAGGGAAAGATCTAATCTAAGCTCCTCACAAAAATATTTTGCCTCCAAATTCATACCGTGATCGTAGCATGCATGGACTCGACTTATATGACTGGGATTTCCATGAAAAAGGTTGTGGGCCGAAAATGGGTGGTCACTGTACATTTCTCTTCTGTTTCCTATTTATATTTCTGTTTTACCTCCTCAATTTAGCATTATGGACAGGGAAAGACCTAATCTAAGATCAGCACAAAAATATTTTGCCTTCAAATTCATACTGTGATCGTAGCATGCATGGACTCGACTCATATGACTGGTATTTCCATGAAAAAGATTGTCGGCCGAAAATGGGTTATCACTGTACATTTCTCTTCTGTTTCCTATTTATATTTCTCTTTTACCTCCTCAATTTAGCATTATGGACAGGGAAAGACCTAATATAAGATCTGCACAAAAATATTTTGCCTTCAAATTCATACCGTGATCGTAGCATGCATGGACTCGACTCATATGACTGGGATTTCCATGAAAAAGATTGTGGCCCGAAAATAGGGGATCACTGTACATTTCTCTTTGTTTCCTATTTATATTTATATTTTGACTCCTCAATTTAGCATTATGGACAGGGAATGACCTAATCTAAGATCTGCACAAAAATATTTTGCCTTCAAATTCATACCGTGATCGTAGCATGCATGGACTCGACTCATATGACTGGGATTTCCATGAAAAAGATTGTGGGCCGAAAATGGGTGATCACTGTACATTTCTCTTCTGTTTCCTATTTATATTTATATTTTACCTCCTCAATTAACATTATGGACAGGCAAAGACCAAATCTAAGATCTGCACAAAAATATTTTGCCTTCAAATTCATACCGTGATCGTAGCATGCATGGACTCGACTCATATGACTGGGATTTCCATGAAATGATTGTGGGCCGAAAATGGGTAATCACTGTACATTTCTCTTCTCTTTCCTATTTATATTTATATTTTACCTCCTCAATTTAGCATTATGGCCAGGGAAAGATCTAATCTAAGCTCTTCACAAAAATATTTTGCCTTCAAATTCATACCGTGATCGTAGCATGCATGGACTCGACTTATATGACTGGGATTTCCATGAAAAAGTTTGTGGGCCGAAAATGGGTGGTCACTGTACATTTCTCTTCTGTTTCCTATTTATATTTCTATTTTACCTCCTCAATTTAGCATTATGGACAGGGAAAGACCTAATCTAAGATCTGCACAAAAATATTTTGCCTTCAAATTCATACTGTGATCGTAGCATGCATGGACTCGACTCATATGACTGGTATTTCCATGAAAAAGATTGTCGGCCGAAAATGGGTTTTCACTGTACATTTCTCTTCTGTTTCCTATTTATATTTATATTTTACCTCCTCAATTAACATTATGGACAGGGAAAGACCAAATCTAAGATCTGCACAAAAATATTTTGCTTTCAAATTCATACCGTGATGGTAGCATGCATGGACTCGACTCATACGACTGGGATTTCCATGAAAAAGATTGTGGGCCGAAAATGGGTGATCACTGTACATTTCTCTTGTGTTTCCTATTTATATTTCTCTTTTACCACCTCAATTTAGCATTATGGACAGGGAAAGACCTAATCTAAGATCTGCACAAAAATATTTTGCCTTCAAATTCATACCGTGATCGTAGCATGCATGGACTCGACTCATATGACTGGGATTTCCATGAAAAAGATTGTGGCCCGAAAATAGGGGATCACTGTACATTTCTCTTTGTTTCCTATTTATATTTCTATTTTGACGCCTCAATTTAGCATTATGGACAGGGAATGACCTAATCTAAGATCTGCACAAAAATATTTTGCCTTCAAATTCATACCGTGATCGTAGCATGCATGGACTCGACTCATATGACTGGGATTTCCATGAAAAAGATTGTGGGCCGAAAATGGGTGATCACTGTACATTTCTCTTCTGTTTCCTATTTATATTTATATTTTACCTCCTCAATTAACATTATGGACAGGCAAAGACCAAATCTAAGATCTGCACAAAAATATTTTGCTTTCAAATTCATACCGTGATCGTAGCATGCATGGACTCGACTCATACGACTGGGATTTCCATGAAAAGGATTGTGGGCCGAAAATGCTTGATAACTGTACATTTCTCTTCTGTTTCCTATTTATATTTCTCTTTTACCATATGAATTTAGCATTATGGACAGGGAGAGACCTAATCTAAGTACTGCACAAAAATATTTTGCCTTCAAATTCATACCGTTATGGTAGCATGCATGGAATCGACTCATATGACTGGGATTTCCATGAAAAAGATTGTGGGCCGAAAATGGGTGATCACTGTATATTTCTCTTCTGTTTCCTATTCATATTTCTATTTTACCTCCTCAATTTAGCATTATCGACAGGGAAAGACCTGATCTAAAATCTGCACATAAATATTTTGCCTTCAAATTCATACCGTGATCGTAGCATGCATGGACTCGACTCATATGACTAGGATTTCCATGAAAAAGATTGTGGGCAGAAAATGGGTGATCACTGTACATTTCTCTTCTGTTTCCTATTTATATTTATATTTTACCTCCTCAATTTAGCATTATGGACAGGGAAAGACCAAATCTAAGATCTGCACAAAAATATTTTGCTTTCAAATTCATACCGTGATCGTAACATGCATGGACTCGACTCATATGACTGGGATTTCCTTGAAAAAGATTGTGGGCTGAAAATGGGTGATCTCTGTACATTTCTCTTCTGTTTCCTATTTATATTTATATTTTACCTCCTCAATTTAGCATTATGGACAGGGAAAGACCTGATCTAAGATCTGCACAAAAATATTTTGCCTTCAAATTCATACCGTGATCGTAGCATGCATGGACTCGACTCATATGACTGGGATTTCCATGAAAAAGATTGTGGGCCGAAAATGGGTGATCACTGTACATTTCTCTTCTGTTTCCTATTTATATTTCTCTTTTACCACATCAATTTAGCATTATGGACAGGGAAAGACCTAATCTAAATTCTGCACAAAAATATTTTGCCTTCAAATTCATACCGTGATGGTAGCATGCATGGACTCGACTCATATGACTGGGATTTCCATGAAAAAGATTGTGGACCGAAAATGGGTGATCACTGTACATTTCTCTTCTGTTTCCTATTCATATTTCTATTTTACCTCCTCAATTTAGCATTATCGACAGGGAAAGACCTAATCTAAGATCTGCACAAAAATATTTTGCCTTCAAATTCATACCGTGATCGTAGCATACATGGACTCGACTCATATGACTGGGATTTCCATGAAAAAGATTGTGGGCCGAAAATGGTTGATCACTGTACATTTCTCTTCTGTTTCCTATTTATATTTATATTTTACCTCCTCAATTTAGCATTATGGACAGGGAAAGACCTAATCTAAGATCTGCACAAAAATATTTTGCCTTCAAATTCATACCGTGATCGTAGCATTCATGGACTCGACTCATATGACTGGGATTTCCATGAAAAAGATTGTGGGCCGAAAATGGGTGATCACTGTATATTTCTCTTCTGTTTCCTATTCATATTTCTATTTTACCTCCTCAATTTAGCATTATCGACAGGGAAAGACCTAATCTAAGATCTGCACAAAAATATTTTGCCTTCAAATTCATACCGTGATCGTAGCATGCATGGACTCGACTCATATGACTAGGATTTCCATGAAAAAGATTGTGGGCCGAAAATGGGTGATCACTGTACATTTCTCTTCTGTTTCCTATTCATATTTCTATTTTACCTCCTCAATTTAGCATTATCGACAGGGAAAGACCTAATCTAAGATCTGCACAAAAATATTTTGCCTTCAAATTCATACCGTGATCGCAGCATGCATGGACTCGACTCATATGACTGGGATTTCCATGAAAAAGATTGTGGGCCGAAAATGGTTGATCACTGTACATTTCTCTTCTGTTTCCTATTTATATTTATATTTTACCTCCTCAATTTAGCATTATGGACAGGGAGAGACCTAATCTAAGATCTGCACAAAAATATTTTGCCTTCAAATTCATACCGTGATCGTAGCATTCATGGACTCGACTCATATGACTGGGATTTCCATGAAAAAGATTGTGGGCCGAAAATGGTTGATCACTGTACATTTCTCTTCTGTTTCCTATTCATATTTCTATTTTACCTCCTCAATTTAGCATTATCGACAGGGAAAGACCTAATCTAAGATCTGCACAAAAATATTTTGCCTTCAAATTCATACCGTGATCGTAGCATTCATGGACTCGACTCATATGACTGGGATTTCCATGAAAAAGATTGTGGGCCGAAAATGGGTGATCACTGTATATTTCTCTTCTGTTTCCTATTCATATTTCTATTTTACCTCCTCAATTTAGCATTATCGACAGGGAAAGACCTAATCTAAAATCTGCACAAAAATATTTTGCCTTCAAATTCATACCGTGATCGTAGCATGCATGGACTCGACTCATATGACTAGGATTTCCATGAAAAAGATTGTGGGCCGAAAATGGGTGATCACTGTACATTTCTCTTCTGTTTCCTATTTATATTTATATTTTACCTCCTCAATTTAGCATTATGGACAGGGAAAGACCTAATCTAAGATCTGCACAAAAATATTTTGCCTTCAAATTCATACCGTGATCGTAGCATTCATGGACTCGAATCATATGACTGGGATTTCCATGAAAAACATTGTGGGCCGAAAATGGGTGATCACTGTATATTTCTCTTCTGTTTCCTATTCATATTTCTATTTTACCTCCTCAATTTAGCATTATGGACAGGGAAAGACCTAATCTAAGATCTGCACAAAAATATTTTGCCTTCAAATTCATACCGTGATCGTAGCATGCATGGACTCGACTCATATGACTGGGATTTCCATGAAAAAGATTGTGGGCCGAAAATGGGTGATCACTGTACATTTCTCTTCTGTTTCCTATTTATATTTATATTTTACCTCCTCAATTTAGCATTATGGACAGGGAAAGACCTAATCTAAGATCTGCACAAAAATATTTTGCTTTCAAATTCACACCGTGATGGTAGCATGCATGGACTCGACTCATACGACTGGGATTTCCATGAAAAAGATTGTGGGCCGAAAATGGGTGATCACTGTACATTTCTCTTCTGTTTCCTATTTATATTTCTATTTTACCTCCTCAATTTAGCATTATCGACAGGGAAAGACCTAATCTAAGATCTGCACAAAAATATTTTGCCTTCAAATTCATACCGTGATCGTAGCATGCATGGACTCGACTCATATGACTAGGATTTCCATGAAAAAGATTGTGGGCCGAAAATGGGTGATCACTGTACATTTCTCTTCTGTTTCCTATTCATATTTCTATTTTACCTCCTCAATTTAGCATTATCGACAGGGAAAGACCTAATCTAAGATCTGCACAAAAATATTTTGCCTTCAAATTCATACCGTGATCGTAGCATGCATGGACTCGACTCATATGACTGGGATTTCCATGAAAAAGATTTTAGGCCAAAAATGGGAGATCACTGTACATTTCCCTTCTGTTTCCTATTTATATTTCTATTTTACCTCCTCAATTTAGCATTATGGACAGGGAAAGACCTAATCTAAATTCTGCAAAAAAGTATTTTCCCTTCAAATTCCTACCGTGATCGTAGCATGCATGGACTCGACTCATATGACTGGGATTTCCATGAAAAAGATTGTGGGCCGAAAATCGGTGATCACTGTACCTTTCTCTTCTGTTTCCTATTACTAATTCTATTTTACTTCCGTAATTTAGCATTATGGACATGGAAAGACCAAATCTAAGATCTGCAAAAAATATTTTGCCTTCAAATTCATACCGTGATCGTAGCATGCATGGACTCGACTCATATGACTAGGATTTCCATGAAAAAGATTGTGGGCCGAAAATGGGTGATCACTGTACATTTCTCTTCTGTTTCCTATTTATGTTTATATTTTATTTCCTTAATTTAGCATTATGGACAGGGAAAAACTTAATCTAAGATCTGCAAAAAAATATTTTGCCTTGAAATTCATACCGTGATCGGAGCATGCATGGACTCAACTCATATGACTGGGATTTCCATGAAAAAGATTGTGGGCAGAAAATGGGTGATCACTGTACATTTCCCTTCTGTTTCCTATTTATATTTCTATTTTACCTCCTCAATTTAGCATTATGGACAGGGAAAGACCTAATCTAAGATCTGCACAAAAATATTTTACCTTCAAATTCATACCGTGGTCGTAGCATGCATGGACTCAAGTCATATGACTGGGATTTCCATGAAATAGATTGTGGGCACAAAATGGGTGATCACTGTACATTTCTCTTCTGTTTCCTATTTATATTTCTATTTTACCTCCTCAATTTAGCATTACTGACAGGGAAAGACCTAATCTAAGATCTGCAAAAAAATATTTTGCCTTCAAATTCATACCGTGATCGTAGCATGCATGGACTCGACTCATATGACTGGGATTTCCATGAAAAAGATTGTGGGCCGAAAATGGGTGATCACGGTACATTTCTCTTCTGTTTCCTATTTATATTTATATTTTACCTCCTCAATTTAGCATTATGGACAGGGAAAGACCACATCTAAGATCTGCAAAGAAATATTTTGCCTTGAAATTTATACCGTGATCGTAGCATGCATGGACTCGACTCATATGACTGGGATTTGCATGAAAAAGATTGTGGGCCGAAAATGGGTGATCACGGTACATTTCTCTTCTGTTTCCTATTTATATTTATATTTTACCTTCTCAATTTAGCATTATGGACAGGGAAAGACCACATCTAAGATCTGCAAAAAATATTTTGCCTTGAAATTTATACCGTGATCGTAGCATGCATGGACTCGACTCATATGACTGGGATTTGCATGAAAAAGATTGTGGGCCGAAAATGGGTGATCACTGTACATTTCTCTTCTGTTTCCTATTTATATTTATATTTTACCTCCTCAATTTAGCATTATGGACAGGGAAAGACCACATCTAAGATCTGCAAAGAAATATTTTGCCTTGAAATTTATACCGTGATCGTAGCATGCATGGACTCGACTCATATGACTGGGATTTCCATGAAAAAGATTGTGGGCCGAAAATGGGTGATCACTGTACATTTCTCTTCTGTTTCCTATTTATATTTATATTTTACCTCCTCAATTTAGCATTATGGACAGGGAAAGACCACATCTAAGATCTGCAAAAAAATATTTTGCCTTGAAATTCATACCGTGATCGGAGCATGCATGGACTCAACTCATATGACTGGGATTTCCATGAAAAAGATTGTGGGCAGAAAATGGGTGATCACTGTACATTTCCCTTCTGTTTCCTATTTATATTTCTATTTTACCTCCTCAATTTAGCATTATGGACAGGGAAAGACCTAATCTAAGATCTGCACAAAAATATTTTACCTTCAAATTCATACCGTGGTCGTAGCATGCATGGACTCAAGTCATATGACTGGGATTTCCATGAAATAGATTGTGGGCACAAAATGGGTGATCACTGTACATTTCTCTTCTGTTTCCTATTTATATTTCTATTTTACCTCCTCAATTTAGCATTATTGACAGGGAAAGACCTAATCTAAGATCTGCAAAAAAATATTTTGCCTTCAAATTCATACCGTGATCGTAGCATGCATGGACTCGACTCATATGACTGGGATTTCCATGAAAAAGATTGTGGGCCGAAAATGGGTGATCACGGTACATTTCTCTTCTGTTTCCTATTTATATTTATATTTTACCTCCTCAATTTAGCATTATGGACAGGGAAAGACCACATCTAAGATCTGCAAAGAAATATTTTGCCTTGAAATTTATACCGTGATCGTAGCATGCATGGACTCGACTCATATGACTGGGATTTGCATGAAAAAGATTGTGGGCCGAAAATGGGTGATCACGGTACATTTCTCTTCTGTTTCCTATTTATATTTATATTTTACCTTCTCAATTTAGCATTATGGACAGGGAAAGACCACATCTAAGATCTGCAAAAAATATTTTGCCTTGAAATTTATACCGTGATCGTAGCATGCATGGACTCGACTCATATGACTGGGATTTGCATGAAAAAGATTGTGGGCCGAAAATGGGTGATCACTGTACATTTCTCTTCTGTTTCCTATTTATATTTATATTTTACCTCCTCAATTTAGCATTATGGACAGGGAAAGACCACATCTAAGATCTGCAAAGAAATATTTTGCCTTGAAATTTATACCGTGATCGTAGCATGCATGGACTCGACTCATATGACTGGGATTTCCATGAAAAAGATTGTGGGCCGAAAATGGGTGATCACGGTACATTTCTCTTCTGTTTCCTATTTATATTTATATTTTACCTCCTCAATTTAGCATTATGGACAGGGAAAGACCACATCTAAGATCTGCAAAGAAATATTTTGCCTTGAAATTTATACCGTGATCGTAGCATGCATGGACTCGACTCATATGACTGGGATTTGCATGAAAAAGATTGTGGGCCGAAAATGGGTGATCACGGTACATTTCTCTTCTGTTTCCTATTTATATTTATATTTTACCTTCTCAATTTAGCATTATGGACAGGGAAAGACCACATCTAAGATCTGCAAAAAATATTTTGCCTTGAAATTTATACCGTGATCGTAGCATGCATGGACTCGACTCATATGACTGGGATTTGCATGAAAAAGATTGTGGGCCGAAAATGGGTGATCACTGTACATTTCTCTTCTGTTTCCTATTTATATTTATATTTTACCTCCTCAATTTAGCATTATGGACAGGGAAAGACCACATCTAAGATCTGCAAAGAAATATTTTGCCTTGAAATTTATACCGTGATCGTAGCATGCATGGACTCGACTCATATGACTGGGATTTCCATGAAAAAGATTGTGGGCCGAAAATGGGTGATCACGGTACATTTCTCTTCTGTTTCTTATTTGTATTTATATTTTACCTCCTCAATTTAGCATTATGGAAAGGGAAAGACCAAATCTAAGATCTGCAAAAAAATATTTTGCCTTCAAATTCATACCGTGATCGTAGCATGCATGGACTCGACTCATATGACTGGGATTTCCATGAAAAAGATTGTGGGCCGAAAATGGGTGATCATGGTACATTTCTCTTCTGTTTCCTATTTATATTTATATTTTACCTCCTCAATTTAGCATTATGGACAGGGAAAGACCACATCTAAGATCTGCAAAGAAATATTTTGCCTTGAAATTTATACCGTGATCGTAGCATGCATGGACTCGACTCATATGACTGGGATTTCCATGAAAAAGATTGTGGGCCGAAAATGGGTGATCACGGTACATTTCTCTTCTGTTTCTTATTTGTATTTATATTTTACCTCCTCAATTTAGCATTATGGACAGGGAAAGACCTAAACTAAAATCTGCACAAAAATATTTTGCCTTCAAATTCATACCGTGATCGTAGCATGCATAGACTCGACTCATATGACTGGGATTTCCATGAAAAATATTGTGGTCAGAAAATGGCTGATCACTGTACATTTCTCTTCTGTTTCCTATTTATATTTATATTTTATTTCCTTAATTTAGCATTATGGACAGGGAAAGACCTAATCTAAGCACTGCAAAAAAATATTTTGCCTTGAAATTCATACCGTGATCGGAGCATGCATGGACTCGACTCATATGACTGGGATTTCCATGAAAAAGATTGTGGGCAGGAAATGGGTGATCACTGTACATTTCTCTTCTGTTTCCTATTTATATTTATATTTTATTTCCTTAATTTAGCATTATGGACAGGGAAAAACTTAATCTAAGATCTGCAAAAAAATATTTTGCCTTCAAATTCATACGATGATCATAGCATGCATGGACTCAACTCATATGACTGGGATTTCCATGAAAAAGATTGTGGGCAGAAAATGGGTGATCACTGTACATTTCTCTTCTGTTTCCTATTTATATTTTTATTTTAACTCCTCAATTTAGCATTATGGACAGGGAAAGACCTAATCTAAAATCTGCAAAAAAATATTTTGCCTTCAAATTCATACCGTGATCGGAGCATGCATGGACTCAACTCATATGACTGGGATTTCCATGAAAAAGATTGTGGGCAGAAAATGGGTGATCACTGTACATTTCCCTTCTGTTTCCTATTTATATTTCTATTTTACCTCCTCAATTTAGCATTATGGACAGGGAAAGACCTAATCTAAGATCTGCACAAAAATATTTTACCTTCAAATTCATTCCGTGGTCGTAGCATGCATGGACTCAAGTCATATGACTGGGATTTCCATGAAATAGATTGTGGGCACAAAATGGGTGATCACTGTACATTTCTCTTCTGTTTCCTATTTATATTTCTATTTTACCTCCTCAATTTAGCATTATGGACAGGGAAAGACCTAATCTAAGATCTGCAAAAAAATATTTTGCCTTCAAATTCATACCGTGATCGTAGCATGCATGGACTCGACTCATATGACTGGGATTTCCATGAAAAAGATTGTGGGCCGAAAATGGAAGATCACGGTACATTTCTCTTCTGTTTCCTATTTATATTAATATTTTACCTCCTCAATTTAGCATTATGGACAGGGAAAGACCACATCTAAGATCTGCAATGAAATTTTTTGCCTTCAAATTCATAACGTGATCGTAGCATGCATAGACTCGACTCATATGACTGGGATTTCCATGAAAAAGATTGTGGGCCGAAAATGGGTGATCACTGTACATTTCTCTTCTGTTTCTTATTTATGTTTATATTTTACCCCCTCAATTTAGCATTATTGACAGGGAAGGACCTAATCTAAGATCTGCAAAAAAATATTTTGCCTTCAAATTCATACCGTGATCGTAGCATGCATAGACTCGACTCATATGACTGGGATTTCCATGAAAAAGATTGTGGGCAGAAAATGGGTGATCACTGTACATTTCTATTCTGTTTCCTATTCATATTTCTATTTTACCTCCTCAATTTAGCATTATGGACAGGGAAAGACCTAATCTAAGATCTGCAAAAAAATATTTTGCCTTGAAATTCATACGATGATCGTAGCATGCATGGACTCAACTCATATGACTGGGATTTCCATGAAAAAGATTGTGGCCAGAAAATGGGTGATCACTGTACATTTCTCTTCTGTTTCCTATTTATATTTTTATTTTAACTCCTCAATTTAGCATTATGGACAGGGAAAGACCTAATCTAAAATCTGCAAAAATATATTTTGCCTTCAAATTCATACCGTGATCGTAGCATGCATGGACTCGACTCATATGACTGGGATTTCCATGAAAAAGATTGTGGGCAGAAAATGGGTGATCACTGTACATTTCCCTTCTGTTTCCTATTTATATTTCGATTTTACCTCCTCAATTTAGCATTATGGACAGGGAAAGACCTTATCTAAGATCTGCACAAAAATATTTTACCTTCAAATTCATACCGTGATCGTAGCATGCATGGACTCAACTCATATGACTGGGATTTCCATGAAATAGATTGTGGGCACAAAATGGGTGATCACTGTACATTTCTCTTCTGTTTCCTATTTATATTTATATTTAACTCCTCAATTTAGCATTATGGACAGGGAAAGACCTAATGTAAGATCTGCAAAAGTATATTTTGCCTTCAAATTCATAACGTGATCGTAGCATGCGTGGACTCGACTCATATGCCTGGGATTTCCATGAAAAAGATTGTGGGCAGAAAATGGATGATCGCTGTACATTTCTCTTCTGTTTCCTATTTATATTTCTATTTAACTCCTCAATTTAGCATTATGGACAGGGAAAGACCTAATGTAAGATCTGCAAAAGTATATTTTGCCTTCAAATTCATAACATGATCGTTGCATGCGTGGACTCGACTCATATGACTGGGATTTCCATGAAAAAGATTGTGGGCAGAAAATGGGTGATCACTGTACATTTCCCTTCTGTTTCCTATTTATATTTCTATTTTACCTCCTCAATTTAGCATTATGGACAGGGAAAGACCTAATCTAAGATCTGCACAAAAATATTTTACCTTCAAATTCATACCGTGGTCGTAGCATGCATGGACTCAAGACATATGACTGGGATTTCCATGAAATAGATTGTGGGCACAAAATGGGTGATCACTGTACATTTCTCTTCTGTTTCCTATTTATATTTCTATTTTACCTCCTCAATTTAGCATTATGGACAGGGAAAGACCTAATCTAAGATCTGCAAAAAAATATTTTGCCTTCAAATTCATACCGTGATCGTAGCATGCATGGACTCGACTCATATGACTGGGATTTCCATGAAAAAGATTGTGGGCCGAAAATGGGTGATCACGGTACATTTCTCTTCTGTTTCCTATTTATATTAATATTTTACCTCCTCAATTTAGCATTATGGACAGGGAAAGACCTAATCTAAGATCTGCACAAGAATATTTTGCCTTCAAATTCATACCGTGATCGTAGCATGTATGGACTCGACTCATATGACTGGGATTTCCATGAAAAAGATTGTGGGCAGAAGATGGGTGATCACTGTACATTTCTCTTCTGTTTCCTATTTATATTTTAGCTCCTCAATTTAGCATTGTGGACAGGGAAAGACCTAATCTAAGCTCTGCACAAAAATATTTTGCCTTCAATTTCATACCTTGATCGTAGCATGCATGGACTCGAGTCATATGACTGGGATTTCCATGAAAAAGATTGTGGGCAGAAAATGGGTGATCACTGTACATTTCTCTTCTGTTTCCTATTTATATTACTATTGTACCTCCTCAATTTAGCATTATGGACAGGGAAAGACTTAATGTAAGCTCAGCACAAAAATATTTTGCCTTCAATTTCATACCGTGATCGTAGCATGTATAGACTCGACTCATATGACTGGGATTTCCATGAAAAAGATTGTGGGCAGAAGATGGGTGATCACTGTACATTTCTCTTCTGTTTCCTATTTATATTTGTATTGTACCTCCTCAATTTAGTATTATGGACAGGGAAAGACCTATTCTAAGCTCAGAACAAAAATATTTTGCCTTCAAATTCATACCGTGATCGTAGCATGCATGGACTCGACTCATATGACTGGGATTTCCATGAAAAAGATTGTGGTCAGAAGATGGTGATCACTGTACATTTCTCTTCTGTTTCCTATTTATATTTATATTTTACCTCCTCAATTTAGCATTATGGACAGGGAAAGACCTAATCTAAAATCTGCACAAAAATATTTTGCCTTCAAATTCATACCGTGATCGTAGCATGCATGGACTCGACTCATATGACTGGGATTTCCATGAAAAAGATTGTGGGCCGAAAATGGGTGATCACTGTACATTTCTCTTCTGTTTCCTATTTATATTTGTATTGTACCTCCTCAATTTAGCATTATGGACAGGGAAAGACCTAATCTAAGCTCAGCACAAAAATATTTTGCCTTCAAATACATACCGTGATCGTAGCATGCATAGACTCGACTCATATGACTGGGATTTACATGAAAAAGATTGTGGGCAGAAGATGGGTGATCACTGTACATTTCTCTTCTGTTTCCTATTTATATTTCTATTTTACCTCCTCAATTTTGCATTATGGACAGGGAAAGACCTAATCTAATCTCTGCACAAAAATATTTTGCCTTCAATTTCATACCGTGATCGTAGCATGCATGTACTCGACTAATATGACTCGGATTTCCATGAAAAAGATTGTTGGCCGAAAATGGGTGATCACTGTACATTTCTCTTCTGTTTCCTATTTATATTTATATTTTACCTCCTCAATTTAGCATTGTGGACAGGGAAAGACCTAATCTAAGCTCTGCACAAAAATATTTTGCCTTCAATTTCATACCGTGATCATAGCATGTATAGACTCGACTCATATGACTGGGATTTCCATGAAAAAGATGGTGGGCAGAAGATGGGTGATCACTGTACATTTCTCTTCTGTTTCCTATTTATATTTATATTTTACCTCCTCAATTTAGCATTGTGGACAGGGAAAGACCTAATCTAAGCTCTGCACAAAAATATTTTGCCTTCAATTTCATACCGTGATCGTAGCATGCATGGACTCGACTCATATGACTGGGATTTCCATGAAAAAGATTGTGGCCCGAAAATAGGTGATCACTGTACATTTCTCTTTGTTTCCTATTTATATTTATATTTTGACTCCTCAATTTAGCATTATGTACAGGGAAAGACCTAATCTAAGCACAGCACAAAAATATTTTGCCTTCAAATACATACCGTGATCGTAGCATGCATAGACTCGACTCATATGACTGGGATTTACATGAAAAAGATTGTGGGCAGAAGATGGGTGATCACTGTACATTTCACTTCTGTTTCCTATTTATATTTATATTTTACCTCCTCAATTTAGCATTGTGGACAGGGAAAGACCTAATCTAAGCTCTGCACAAAAATATTTTGCCTTCAATTTCATACCGTGATCGTAGCATGCATGGAATCGACTCATATGACTGGGATTTCCATGAAAAAGATTGTGGGCCGAAAATGGGTGATCACTGTACATTTCTCTTCTGTTTTCTATTTAAATTTCTACTTTACCTCCTCAATTTATCATTATGGACAGGGAAAGACCTAATCTAAGATCTGCACAAAAATATTTTGCCTTCAATTTCATACCGTGATCGTAGCATGTATAGACTCGACTCATATGACTGGGATTTCCATGAAAAAGATTGTGGGCAGAAGATGGGTGATCACTGTACATTTCTCTTCTGTTTCCTATTTATATTTATATTTTACCTCCTCAATTTAGCATTGTGGACAGGGAAAGACCTAATCTAAGCTCTGCACAAAAATATTTTGCCTTCAATTTCATACCGTGATCGTAGCATGCATGGACTCGACTCATATGACTGGGATTTCCATGAAAAAGATTGTGGCCCGAAAATAGGTGATCACTGTACATTTCTCTTTGTTTCCTATTTATATTTAGACTCCTCAATTTAGCATTATGGACAGGGAAAGACCTAATCTAAGCACAGCACAAAAATATTTTGCCTTCAAATTCATACCGTGATCGTAGCATGCATAGACTCGACTCATATGACTGGGATTTACATGAAAAAGATTGTGGGCAGAAGATGGGTGATCACTGTACATTTCTCTTCTGTTTCCTATTTATATTTATATTTTACCTCCTCAATTTAGCATTATGGACAGGGAAAGACCTAATCTAAGCTCTGCACAAAAATATTTTGCCTTCAAATTCATACCGTGATCGTAGCATGCATGAACTCGACTCATATGACTGGGATTTCCATGAAAAAGATTGTGGGCAGAAAATTGGTGATCACTGTACATTTCTCTTCTGTTTCCTATTTATATTTCTATTTTACCTCCTCAATTTAGCATTATGGACAGGGAAAGACCTAATCTAAGATCTGCACATAAATATTTTGCCTTCAAATTCATACCGTGATCGTAACATGTATGGACTCGACTCATATGACTGGGATTTCCATGAAAAAGATTGTGGGCAGAAGATGGGTGATCACTGTACATTTCTCTTCTGTTTCCTATTTATATTTATATTTTACCTCCTCAACTTAGCATTATGGACAGTGAAAGACCTAATCTAAGCTCTGCACAAAAATATTTTGCCTTCAATTTCATACCATGATCGTAGCATGCATGGAATCGACTCATATGACTGGGATTTCCATGAAAAAGATTGTGGGCAGAAAATGGGTGATCACTGTACATTTCTCTTCTGTTTCCTATTTATATTTATATTTTACCTCCTCAATTTAGCATTATGGACAGGGAAAGACCTAATCTAAGCTCTGCACAAAAATATTTTGCCTTCAATTTCATACCGTGATCGTAGCATGCATGGACTCGACTCATATGACTGGGATTTCCATGAAAAAGATTGTGGGCCGAAAATGGGTGATCACTGTACATTTCTCTTCTGTTTCCTATTTATATTTATATTTTACCTCCTCAATGTAGCATTATGGACAGGGAAAGACCTAATCTAAAATCTGCACAAAAATATTTTGCCTTCAAATTCATACCTTGGTCGTAGCATGCATGGACTCGACTCATATGACTGGGATTTCCAAGAAAAAGATTGTGGGCCGAAAATGGGTGATCAATGTACATTTCTCTTCTGTTTCCTATTTATATTTCTATTTTACCTCCTCAATTTAGCATTATGGTCAGGGAAAGACATAATCTAAGATCTGCACAAAAATATTTTGCCTTCAAATTCATACCGTGATCGTAGCATGCATGGACTCGACTCATATGACTGGGATTTCCATGAAAAAGATTGTGGGCCGAAAATGGGTTATCACTGTACATTTCTCTTCTGTTTCCTATTTATATTTATATTTTACCTCCTCAATTAACATTATGGACAGGGAAAGACCAAATCTAAGATCTGCACAAAAATATTTTGCTTGCAAATTCATACCGTGATCGTAGCATGCATGGACTCGACTCATACGACTGGGATTTCCATGAAAAATATTGTGGGCCGAAAATGGGTTATCACTGTACATTTCTCTTCTGTTTCCTATTTATATTTATATTTTACCTCCTCAATTAACATTATGGACAGGGAAAGAACAAATCTAATATCTGCACAAAAATATTTTGCCTTCAAATTCATACCGTGATCGTAGCATGCATGGACTCGATTCATATGACTGGGATTTCCATGAAAAAGATTGTGGGCCGAAAATGGGTGATCACTGTACATTTCTCTTCTGTTTCCTATTTATATTCATATTTTACCTCCTGAATTTAGCATTATGGACAGGGAAAGAACAAATCTAAGATCTGCACAAAAATATTTTGCCTTCAAATTCATACCGTGATCGTAGCATGCATGGACTCGACTCATATGACTGGGATTTCCATGAAAAAGAGTGTGGGCCGAAAATGGGTGATCAATGTACATTTCTCTTCTGTTTCCTATTTATATTTCTATTTTACCTCCTCAATTTAGCATTATGGACAGGGAAAGACCTAATCTAAGATCTGCACAAAAATATTTTGCCTTCAAATTCATACCGTGATCGTAGCATGCATGGACTCGACTCATATGACTGGGATTTCCATGAAAAAGATTGTGGGCCGAAAATGGGTGATCACTGTACATTTCTCTTCTGTTTCCTATTCATATTTCTATTTTACCTACTCAATTAACATTATGAACAGGGAAAGACCAAATCTAAGATCTGCACAAAAATATTTTGCTTTCAAATTCATACCGTGATGGTAGCATGCATGGACTCGACTCATACGACTGGGATTTCCATGAAAAAGATTGTGGGCCGAAAATGGGTGATCACTGTACATTTCTCTTCTGTTTCCTATTTATATTTATATTTTACCTCCTCAATTTAGCATTATGGACAGGGAAAGAACAAATCTAAGATCTGCACAAAAATATTTTGCCTTCAAATTCATACCGTGATCGTAGCATGCATAGACTCGACTCATATGACTCGGATTTCCATGAAAAAGATTGTGGGCAGAAGATGCGTGATCACTGTACTTTTCTCTTCTGTTTCCAATTTATCTTTATATTTTACCTCCTCAATTTAGCATTATGGACAGGGAAAGAACAAATCTAAGATCTGCACAAAAATATTTTGCCTTCAATTTCATACCGTGATCGTAGCATGCATGGACTCGACTCATATGACTGTGATTTCCATGAAAAAGATTGTGGGCCGAAAATGGGTGATCACTGTACATTTCTCTTCTGTTTCCTATTTATATTTATATTTTCCCTCCTAAATTTAGCATTATGGAGAGGGAAAGACCTAATCTAAAATCTGCGCAAAAATATTTTGCCTTCAAATTCATACCGTAATCGTAGCATGCATGGACTCGACTCATATGACTGGGATTTCCATGAAAAAGATTATGGGCAGAAAATGGGTGATCACTGTACATTTCTCTTCTGTTTCCTATTATATTTCTATTTTACTTCCTCAATTTAGCATTATGGACAACGAAAGACCTAATCTAAAATCTACAAAAAAATATTTTGCCTTCTAATTCATACCATGATCGTAGCATGCATGGACTCGTCTCATATGACTGGGATTTCAATGAAAAAGATTGTGGGCAGAAAAAGGGTGATCACTGTACATTTCTCTTCTGTTTCCTATTTATGTTTCTATTTTAACTCCTTAATTTAGCATTATGGTCAGGGAAAGACCTAATCTAAGATCTGCAAAAAAATATTTTCCTTCAAATTCATACCGTGATCGTAGCATGCATGGACTCGACTCATATGACTGGGATTTCCATGAAAAAGATTATGGGCAGAAAATGGGTGATCACTGTACATTTCTCTTCTGTTTCCTATTTATATTTATATTTTGATTCCTCAATTTAGCATTATGGACAGGGAATGACCTAATCTAAGGTCTGCACAAAAATATTTTGCCTTCAAATTCATACCGTGATTGTAGCATGCATGGACTCGACTCATATGACTGGGATTTCCATGAAAAAGATTGTGGGCTGAAAATGGGTGATCACTGTACATTTCTCTTCTGTTTCCTATTTATATTTATATTTTACCTGCTCAATTAACATTATGGACAGTCAAAGACAAAATCTAAGATCTGCACAAAAATATTTTGCTTTCAAATTCATACCGTGATGGTAGCATGCATGGACTCGACTCATACGACTGGGATTTCCATGAAAAAATTGTGGGCCGAAAATGGTTGATCACTGTACATTTCTCTTCTGTTTCCTATTCATATTTATATTTATATTTTACCTCCTCAATTTAGCATTATCGACAGGGCAAGACCAAATCTAAGATCTGCACAAAAACATTTTGCCTTCAAATTCATACCGTGATCGTAGCATGCATGGACTCGACTCATATGACTGGGATTTGAATGAAACAGATTGTGGGCCGAAAAGGGGTGATCACTGTACATTTCTCTTCTGTTTGCTATTTATATTTCTATTTTACCTCCTCAATTTAGCATTATGGCCAGGGAAAGACATAATCTAAGCTCTTCACAAAAATATTTTGCCTTCAAATTCATACCGTGATCGTAGCATGCATGGACTCGACTCATATGACTCGGATTTCCATGAAAAAGATTGTGGGCCGAAAATGGGTGATCACTGTACATTTCTCTTCTGTTTCCTATTTATATTTCTATTTTCCCTCCTCAATTTAGCATTATGGACAGGGAAAGACCTAATCTAAGATCTGCACAAAAATATTTTGCCTTCAAATTCATACCGTGATCGTAGCATGCATGGACTCAACTCATATGACAGGGATTTCCATGAAAAAAATGTGGGCCGAAAATGGTTGATCACTGTACATTTCTCTTCTGTTTCCTATTTATATTTCTCTTTTACCACCTCAATTTAGCATTATGGACAGGGAAAGACCTAATCTAATTTCTGCACAAAAATATTTTGCCTTCAAATTCATGCCGTGATCGTAGCATGTATGGACTCGAATCATATGACTGGGATTTCCATGAAAAAGAGTGTGGCCGAAAATTGGTGATCACTGTACATTTCTCTTCTGTTTCCTATTTATATTTATATTTTACCTCCTCAATTTAGCATTATGGCCAGGGAAAGACCTAATCTAAACTCTTCACAAAAATATTTTGCCTTCAAATTCATACCGTGATCGTAGCATGCATGGACTCAACTCATATGACTGGGATTTCCATGAAAAAGATTTTGGGCCGAAAATGGGTGATCACTATACATTTCTCTTCTGTTTCCTATTTATATTTCTATTTTACCTCCTCAATTTAGCATTATGGACAGGGAAAGGCCTAATCTAAAATCTGCACAAAAATATTTTGCCTTCAAATTCATACCGTGATCGTAGCATGCATGGACTCGACTCATATGACTGGGATTTCCATGAAAAAGATTGTGGGCCGAAAATGGGTGATCACTGTACATTTCTCTTCTGTTTCCTATTTATATTTATATTTTACCTCCTCAATTTAGCATTATGGACAGGGAAAGACCTAATCTAAGATCAGCACAAAAATATTTTGCCTTCAAATTCATACCGTGATCGTAGCATGCATGGACTCGACTCATATGACTGGGATTTCCATGAAAAAGATTGTGGGCCGAAAATGGGTGATCACTGTACATTTCTCTTCTGTTTCCTATTTATATTTATATTTTACCTCCTCAATTTAGCATTATGGACAGGGAATGACCTAATCTAAGATCTGCACAAAAATATTTTGCCTTCAAATTCATACCGTGATCGTAGCATGCATGGACTCGACTCATATGACTGGGATTTCCATGAAAAAGATTGTGGGCCGAAAATGGGTGATCACTGTACATTTCTCTTCTGTTTCCTATTTATATTTATATTTTACCTCCTCAATTTAGCATTATGGACAGGAAAAGACCTAATCTAAGATCTGCACAAAAATATTTTGCCTTCAAATTCATACCGTGATCGTAGCATGCATGGACTCGACTCATATGACTGGGATTTCCATGAAAAAGATTGTGGGCCGAAAATGGGTTATCACTGTACATTTCTCTTCTGTTTCCTATTTATATTTATATTTTACCTCCTCAATTTAGCATTATGGACAGGGAAAGACCTAATCTAAGTTCTGCACAAAAATATTTTGCTTTCAAATTCATACCGTGATGGTAGCATGCATGGACTCGACTCATACGACTGGGATTTCCATGAAAAATATTGTGGGCCGAAAATGGGTGATCACTGTACATTTCTCTTCTGTTTCCTATTTATATTTATATTTTACCTCCTCAATTTAGCATTATGGAGAGGGAAAGACCTAATCTAAGTTCCGCACAAAAATATTTTGCCTTCAAATTCATACCGTGATCGTAGCATGCATGGACTCGACTCATACGACTGGGATTTCCATGATAAAGATTGTGGGCCGAAAATGCTTGATAACTGTACATTTCTCTTCTGTTTCCTATTTATATTTATATTTTACCTCCTCAATTTAGCATTATGGCCAGGGAAAGACCTAATCGAAGCTCTTCACAAAAATATTTTGCCTTCAAATTCATACCGTGATCGTAGCATGCATGGACTCGACTCATATGACTGGGATTTCCATGAAAAAGATTGTGGGCCGAAAATGGGTGATCACTGTACATTTCTCTTCTGTTTCCTATTCATATTTCTATTTTACCTCCTCAATTTAGCATTATCGACAGGGAAAAACCTAATCTAAGATCTGCACAAAAATATTTTGCCTTCAAATTCATACCGTGATCGTAGCATGCATGGACTCGACTCATATGACTTGGATTTCCATGAAAAAGATTGTGGGCCGAAAATGGGTGATCACTGTACATTTCTCTTCTGTTTCCTATTTATATTTATATTTTACCTCCTCAATTAACATTATGGTAAGGGAAAGACCAAATCTAAGATCTGCACAAAAATATTTTGCCTTCAAATTCATACCGTGATCGTAGCATGCATGGACTCGACTCATACGACTGGGATTTCCATGATAAAGATTGTGGGCCGAAAATGCTTGATAACTGTACATTTCTCTTCTGTTTCCTATTTATATTTATATTTTACCTCCTCAATTTAGCATTATGGCCAGGGAAAGACCTAATCGAAGCTCTTCACAAAAATATTTTGCCTTCAAATTCATACCGTGATCGTAGCATGCATGGACTCGACTCATATGACTGGGATTTCCATGAAAAAGATTGTGGGCCGAAAATGGGTGATCACTGTACATTTCTCTTCTGTTTCCTATTCATATTTCTATTTTACCTCCTCAATTTAGCATTATCGACAGGGAAAAACCTAATCTAAGATCTGCACAAAAATATTTTGCCTTCAAATTCATACCGTGATCGTAGCATGCATGGACTCGACTCATATGACTTGGATTTCCATGAAAAAGATTGTGGGCCGAAAATGGGTGATCACTGTACATTTCTCTTCTGTTTCCTATTTATATTTATATTTTACCTCCTCAATTAACATTATGGTAAGGGAAAGACCAAATCTAAGATCTGCACAAAAATATTTTGCCTTCAAATTCATACCGTGATCGTAGCATGCATGGACTCGACTCATATGACTGGGATTTCCATGAAAAAGATTGTGGGCCGAAAATGCTTGATAACTGTACATTTCTCTTCTGTTTCCTATTTATATTTCTCTTTTACCACATCAATTTAGCATTATGGACAGGGAAAGACCAAATCTAAGATCTGCACAAAAATATTTTGCTTTCAAATTCATACCGTGATGGTAGCATGCATGGACTCGACTCATACGATTGGGATTTCCATGAAAAAGATTGTGGGCCGAAAATGGGTGATCACTGTACATTTCTCTTCTGTTTCCTATTTATATTTATATTTTACCTCCTCAATTTAGCATTATGGCCAGGGAAAGACCTAATCTAAGCTCTTCACAAAAATATTTTGCCTTCAAATTCATACCGTGATCGTAGCATGCATGGACTCGACTCATATGACTGGGATTTCCATGAAAAAGATTGTGGGCCGAAAATGGGTGATCACTGTACATTTCTCTTCTGTTTCCTATTTATATTTCTATTTTACCTCCTCAATTTAGCATTATGGCCAGGGAAAGACCTAATCTAAGATCTGCACAAAAATATTTTGCCTTCAAATTCATACCGTGATCGTAGCATGCAAGGACTCGACTCATACGACTGGGATTTCCATGAAAAAATTGTGGGCCGAAAATGGTTGATCACTGTACATTTCTCTTCTGTTTCATATTTATATTTCTCTTTTACCACCTCAATTTATCATTATGGACAGCGAAAGACCTAATCTAAGATCTGCACAAAAATATTTTGCCTTCAAATTCATACCGTGATCGTAGCATGCATGGACTCGACTCATATGACTGGGATTTCCATGAAAAAGATTGTGGCCCGAAAACAGGTGATCACTGTACATTTCTCTTTGTTTCCTATTTATATTTATATTTTGACTCCTCAATTTAGCATTATGGACAGGGAATGACCTAATCTAAGATCTGCACAAAAATATTTTGCTTTCAATTCATACCGTGATCGTAGCATGCATGGACTCGACTCATACGACTGGGATTTCCATGAAAAAGATTGTGGGCCGAAAATGCTTGATAACTGTACATTTCTCTTCTGTTTCCTATTTATATTTATATTTTACCTCCTCAATTTAGCATTATCGACAGGGCAAGACCAAATCTAAGATCTGCACAAAAATATTTTGCCTTCAAATTCATACCGTGATCGTAGCATGCATGGACTCGACTCATATGACTGGGATTTCCATGAAAAAGTTTGTGGGCCGAAAATGGGTGATCACTGTACATTTCTCTTCTCTTTCCTATTTATATTTCTATTTTACCTCCTCAATTTAGCATTATGGCCATGGAAAGACCTAATCGAAGCTCTTCACAAAAATATTTTGCCTTCAAATTCATACCGTGATCGTAGCATGCATGGACTTGACTCATATGACTGGGATTTCCATGAAAAAGTTTGTGGGCCGAAAATGGGTGATCACTGTACATTTCTCTTCTCTTTCCTATTTATATTTATATTTTACCTCCTCAATTTAGCATTATGGACAGGGAAAGACCTAATCTAAGATCTGCACAAAAATATTTTGCTTTCAAATTCATACCGTGATGGTAGCATGCATGGACTCGACTCATACGACTGGGATTTCCATGAAAAAGATTGTGGGCCGAAAATGGGTGATCACTGTACATTTCTCTTCTGTTTCCTATTTATATTTATATTTTACCTCCTCAATTTAACATTATGGACATGGAAAGACCAAATCTAAGATCTGCACAAAAATATTTTGCTTTCAAATTCATACCGTGATGGTAGCATGAATGGACTCGACTCATACGACTGGGATTTCCATGAAAAAGATTGTGGGCCGAAAATGGGTGATCACTGTACATTTCTCTTCTGTTTCCTATTTATATTTATATTTTACCTCCTCAATTTAGCATTATGGACAGGGAAAGACCTAATCTAAGATCTGCACAAAAATATTTTGCCTTCAAATTCATACCGTGATCGTAGCATGCATGGACTCGACTCATATGACTGGGATTTCCATGAAAAAGATTGTGGGCAGAAAATGGGTGATCACTGTACATTTCTCTTCTGTTTCCTATTTATATTTATATTTTACCTCCTCAATTTAGCATTATCGACAGGGAAAGACCTAATCTAAGATCTGCACAAAAATATTTTGCCTTCCAATTCATACCGTGATCGTAGCATGCATGGACTCGACTCATATGACTGGGATTTCCATGAAAAAGATTGTGGGCCGAAAATGGGTTATCACTGTACATTTCTCTTCTGTTTCCTATTTATATTTATATTTTACCTCCTCAATTTAGCATTATGGACAGGGAAAGACCTAATCTAAGATCTGCACAAAAATATTTTGCTTTCAAATTCATACCGTGATGGTAGCATGCATGGACTCGACTCATACGACTGGGATTTCCATGAAAAAGATTGTGGGCCGAAAATGGGTTATCACTGTACATTTCTCTTCTGTTTCCTATTTATATTTCTATTTTACCTCCTCAATTTAGCATTATGGACAGGGAAAGACCTAATCTAAGATCTGCACAAAAATATTTTGCCTTCAAATTCATACCGTGATCGTAGCATGCATGGACTCGACTCATATGACTGGGATTTCCATGAAAAAGATTGTGGGCAGAAAATGGGTGATCACTGTACATTTCTCTTCTGTTTCCTATTTATATTTATATTTTACCCTCTCAATTTAGCATTATGGACAGGGAAAGACCAAATCTAAGACCTGCACAAAAATATTTTGCCTTCAAATTCATACCGTGATCGTAGCATGCATGGACTCGACTCATATGACTGGGATTTCCATGAAAAAGATTGTGGGCCGAAAATGGGTGATCACTGAACATTTCTCTTCTGTTTCTTATTTATATTTATATTTTACCTCCTCAATTTAGCATTATGGACAGGGAAAGACCTAATCTAAGATCAGCACAAAAATATTTTGCCTTCAAATTCATACCGTGATCGTAGCATGCATGGACTCGACTCATATGACTGGGATTTCCATGAAAAATATTGTGGGCCGAAAATGGGTTATCACTGTACATTTCTCTTCTGTTTCCTATTTATATTTATATTTTACCTCCTCAATTTAGCATTATGGACAGGGAAAGACCTAATCTAAGATCTGCACAAAAATATTTTGCTTTCAAATTCATACCGTGATGATAGCATGCATGGACTCGACTGATACGACTGGGATTTCCATGAAAAAGATTGTGGGCCGAAAATGGGTGATCACTGTACATTTCTCTTCTGTTTCCTATTTATATTTATATTTTACCTCCTCAATTTAACATTATGGACAGTGAAAGACCTAATCTAAGATCTGCACAAAAATATTTTGCTTTCAAATTCATACCGTGATGGTAGCATGCATGGACTTGACTCATACGACTGGGATTTCCATGAAAAAGATTGTGGGCCGAAAATGGGTGATCACTGTACATTTCTCTTCTGTTTCCTATTTATATTTCTATTTTACCTCCTCAATTTAACATTATGGACAGGGAAAGACCTAATCTAAGATCTGCACAAAAATATTTTGCCTTCAAATTCATACCGTGATCGTAGCATGCATGGACTCGACTCATATGACTGGGATTTCCATGAAAAAGATTGTGGGCCGAAAATGGGTGATCACTGTACATTTCTCTTCTGTTTCCTATTTATATTTCTATTTTACCTCCTCAATTTAGCATTATGGACAGGGAAAGACCAAATCTAAGATCTGCACAAAAATATTTTGCTTTCAAATTCATACCGTGATGGTAGCATGAATGGACTCGACTCATACGACTGGGATTTCCATGAAAAAGATTGTGGGCCGAAAATGGGTGATCACTGTACATTTCTCTTCTGTTTCCTATTTATATTTATATTTTACCTCCTCAATTTAACATTATGGACATGGAAAGACCAAATCTAAGATCTGCACAAAAATATTTTGCTTTCAAATTCATACCGTGATGGTAGCATGAATGGACTCGACTCATACGACTGGGATTTCCATGAAAAAGATTGTGGGCCGAAAATGGGTGATCACTGTACATTTCTCTTCTGTTTCCTATTTATATTTATATTTTACCTCCTCAATTTAGCATTATCGACAGGGAAAGACCTAATCTAAGATCTGCACAAAAATATTTTGCCTTCAAATTCATACCGTGATCGTAGCATGCATGGACTCGACTCATATGACTGGGATTGCCATGAAAAAGATTGTGGGCCGAAAATGGGTTATCTCTGTACATTTCTCTTCTGTTTCCTATTTATATTTATATTTTACCTCCTCAATTAACATAATGGACAGGGAAAGACCAAATCTAAGATCTACAAAAAAATATTTTGCTTTCAAATTCATACCGTGATCGTAGCATGCATGGACTCGACACATACGACTGGGATTTCCATGAAAAAGATTGTGGGCCGAAAATGGGTGATCACTGTACATTTCTCTTCTTTTTCCTATTTATATTTATATTTTAGCTCCTCAATTTAGCATTATGGACAGGGAAAGAACAAATCTAAGATCTGCACAAAAATATTTTGCCTTCAAATTCATACCGTGATCGTAGCATGCATGTACTCGACTCATATGACTGGGATTTCCATGAAAAAGATTGTGGGCCGAAAATGGGTGATCACTGTACATTTCTCTTCTGTTTCCTATTTATATTTATATTTTACCTCCTCAATTAACATTATGGACAGGGAAAGACCAAATCTAAGATCTGCACAAAAATATTTTGCTTTCAAATTCATACCGTGATCGTAGCATGCATGGACTCGACACATACGACTGGGATTTCCATGAAAAAGATTGAGGGCCGAAAATGGGTGATCACTCTACATTTCTCTTCTGTTTCCTATTTATATTCATATTTTACCTCCTGAATTTAGCATTATGGACAGGGAAAGAACAAATCTAAGATCTGCACAAACATATTTTGCCTTCAAATTCATACCGTGATCGTAGCATGCATGGACTCGACTCATATGACTGGGATTTCCATGAAAAAGATTGTGGGCCGAAAATGGGTAATCACTGTACATTTCTCTTCTGTTTCCTATTTATATTTATATTTTACCTCCTCAATTTAGCATTATGGACAGGGAAAGACCTAATCTAAGATCAGCACAAAAATATTTTGCCTTCAAATCCATACCGTGATCGTAGCATGCATGGACTCGACTCATATGACTGGGATTTCCATGAAAAAGATTGTGGGCCGAAAATGGGTGATCACTGTACATTTCTCTTCTGTTTCCTATTTATATTTATATTTTACCTCCTCAATTTAGCATTATGGACAGGGAAAGACCTAATCTAAGATCTGCACAAAAATATTTTGCCTTCAAATTCATACCGTGATCGTAGCATGCATGGACTCGACTCATATGACTGGGATTTCCATGAAAAAGATTGTGGGCAGAAAATGGGTGATCACTGTACATTTCTCTTCTGTTTCCTATTTATATTTCTATTTTACCTCCTCAATTACCATTATGGACAGGGAAAGACCAAATCTAAGGTTTGCACAAAAATATTTTGCCTTCAAATTCATACCGTGATCGTAGCATGCATGGACTCGACTCATATGACTGGGATTTCCTTGAAAAAGATTGTGGTCCGAAAATGGGTTATCACTGTACATTTCTCTTCTGTTTCCTATTTATATTTATATTTTACCTCCTCAATTAACATTATGTACAGTGAAAGACCAAATCTAAGATCGGCACAAAAATATTTTGCTTTCAAATTCATACCATGATCGTAGCATGCATGTACTCGACTCATACGACTGGGATTTCCATGAAAAAGATTGTGGGCCGAAAAAGGGTTATCACTGTACATTTCTCTTCTGTTTCCTATTTATATTTCTATTTTACCTCCTCAATTTAGCATTATGGACAGTGAAAGACCTAATCTAAGATCTGCACAAAACTATTTTGCCTTCAAATTCATACCGTGATCGTAGCATGAATGGACTCGACTCATATGACTGGGATTTCCATGACAAAGATTGTGGGCAGAAAATGGGTGATCACTGTACATTTCTCTTCTGTTTCCTATTTATATTTCTATTTTACCTCCTCAATTTAGCATTATGGACAGGGAAAGACCTAATCTAAAATCTGCACATAAATATTTTGCCTTCAAATTCATACCGTGATCGTAGCATGCATGGACTCGACTCATATGACTGGGATTTCCATGAAAAAGATTGTGGGCCGAAAATGGGTTATCACTGTACATTTCTCTTCTGTTTCCTATTTATATTTATATTTTACCTCCTCAATTAACATTATGGACAGGGAAAGACCAAATCTAAGATCTGCACAAAAATATTTTGCTTTCAAATTCATACCGTGATCGTAGCATGCATGGACTCGACACATACGACTGGGATTTCCATGAAAAAGATTGTGGGCCGAAAATGGGTGATCACTGTACATTTCTCTTCTGTTTTCTATTCATATTTCTATTTTACCTCCTCAATTAACATTATCGACAGGGAAAGACCAAATCTAAGATCTGCACAAAAATATTTTGCTTTCAAATTCATACCGTGATGGTAGCATGCATGGACACGACTCATACGACTGGGATTTCCATGAAAAAGATTGTGGGCCGAAAATGGGTGATCACTGTACATTTCTCTTCTGTTTCCTATTTATATTTATATTTTACCTCCTCAATTTAGCATTATGGACAGGGAAAGAACAAATCTAAGATCTGCACAAAAATATTTTGCCTTCAAATTCATACCGTGATCGTAGCATGCATGGACTCGACTCATATGACTGGGATTTCCATGAAAAAGATTGTGGGCCGAAAATGGGTGATCACTGTACATTTCTCTTCTGTTTCCTATTTATATTTATATTTTACCTCCTCAATTTAGCATTATGGACAGGAAAAGACCTAAACTAAGATCTGCACAAAAATATTTTGCCTTCAAATTCATACCGTGATCGTAGCATGCATGGACTCGACTCATATGACTGGGATTTCCATGAAAAAGATTGTGGGCCGAAAATGGGTGATCACTGTACATTTCTCTTCTGTTTCCTATTCATATTTCTATTTTACCTCCTCAATTTAGCATTATCGACAGGGAAAGACCTAATCTAAGATCTGCACAAAAATATTTTGCCTTCAAATTCATACCGTGATCGTAGCATGCATGGACTCGACTCATATGACTGGGATTTCCATGAAAAAGATTGTGGGCCGAAAATGGGTGATCACTGTACATTTCTCTTCTGTTTCCTATTTATATTTCTATTTTACCTCCTCAATTTAGCATTATGGACAGGGAAAGACCTAATCTAAAATCTGCACATAAATATTTTGCCTTCAAATTCATACCGTGATCGTAGCATGCATGGACTCGACTCATATGACTGGGATTTCCATGAAAAAGATTGTGGGCCGAAAATGGGTTATCACTGTACATTTCTCTTCTGTTTCCTATTTATATTTATATTTTACCTCCTCAATTAACATTATGGACAGGGAAAGACCAAATCTAAGATCTGCACAAAAATATTTTGCTTTCAAATTCATACCGTGATGGTAGCATGCATGGACTCGACTCATACGACTGGGATTTCCATGAAAAAGATTGTGGGCCGAAAATGGGTGATCACTGTACATTTCTCTTCTGTTTCCTATTTATATTTATATTTTACCTCCTCAATTTAGCATTATGGACAGGGAAAGAACAAATCTAAGATCTGCACAAAAATATTTTGCCTTCAAATTCATACCGTGATCGTAGCATGCATGGACTCGACTCATATGACTGGGATTTCCATGAAAAAGATTGTGGGCCGAAAATGGGTGATCACTGTACATTTCTCTTCTGTTTCCTATTTATATTTCTATTTTACCTCCTCAATTTAGCATTATGGACAGGAAAAGACCTAAACTAAGATCTGCACAAAAATATTTTGCCTTCAAATTCATACCGTGATCGTAGCATGCATGGACTCGACTAATATGACTGGGATTTCCATGAAAAAGATTGTGGGCCGAAAATGGGTGATCACTGTACATTTCTCTTCTGTTTCCTATTCATATTTCTATTTTACCTCCTCAATTTAGCATTATCGACAGGGAAAGACCAAATCTAAGATCTGCACAAAAATATTTTGCCTTCAAATTCATACCGTGATCGTAGCATGCATGGACTCGACTCATATGACTGGGATTTCCATGAAAAAGATTGTGGGCCGAAAATGGGTGATCACTGTACATTTCTCTTCTGTTTCCTATTTATATTTCTATTTTACCTCCTCAATTTAGCATTATGGACAGGGAAAGGCCTAATCTAAAATCTGCACAAAAATATTTTGCCTTGAAATTCATACAGGTAATCGTAGCATGCATGGACTCGACTCATATGACTGGGATTTCCATGAAAAATATTGTGGGCCGAAAATGGGTGATCACTGTACATTTCTCTTCTGTTTCCTATTTATATTTAACCTCCTCAATTTAGCATTATGGACAGGGAAAGACCTAATCTAAAATCTGCACAAAAATATTTTGCCTTCAAATTCATACCGTGATCGTAGCATGCATGGACTCGACTCATATGACTAGGATTTCCATGAAAAAGATTGTGGGCCGAAAATGTGTGATCACTGTACATTTCTCTTCTG
This sequence comes from Acanthosepion lycidas, assembly GCA_963932145.1. Taxonomy (NCBI): domain Eukaryota; kingdom Metazoa; phylum Mollusca; class Cephalopoda; order Sepiida; family Sepiidae; genus Acanthosepion; species Acanthosepion lycidas. Next base: position 158,319 of record CAWVQA010000852.1, read on the forward strand.
TTTCCTATTTATATTTCTATTTTACCTCCTCAATTTAGCATTATGGACAGGGAAAGACCTAATCTAAGATCTGCACAAAAATATTTTGCCTTCAAATTCATACCGTGATCGTAGCATGCATGGACTCGACTCATATAACTGGGATTTCCATGAAAAAGATTGTGGGCAGAAAATGGGTGATCACTGTACATTTCTCTTCTGATACTATTTATATTTATATTTTACCTCCTCAATTTAGCATTATGGACAGGGAAAGACCTAATCTAAGATCTGCACAAAAATATTTTGCCTTCAAATTCATACCGTGATCGTAGCATGCATGGACTCGACTCATATGACTGGGATTTCCATGAAAAAGATTGTGGGCAGAAAATGGGTGATCACTGTACATTTCTCTTCTGTTTCCTATTTATATTTATATTTTACCTCCTCAATTTAGCATTATGGACAGGGAAAGACCTAATCTAAAATCTGCACAAAAATATTTTGCCTTCAAATTCATACCGTGATCGTAGCATGCATGGACTCGACGCATATGACTAGGATTTCCATGAAAAAGATTGTGGGCCGAAAATGTGTGATCACTGTACATTTCTCTTCTGTTTCCTATTTATATTTCTATTTTACCTCCTCAATTTAGCATTATGGACAGGGAGAGACCAAATCTAATATCTGCACAAAAATATTTTGCCTTCAAATTCATACCGTGATTGTAGCATGCATGTACTCGACTCATATGACTGGGATTTCCATGAAAAAGATTGTGGGATGAAAATGGGTGATCACTGTACATTTCTCTTCTGTTTCCTATTTATATTTATATTTTACCTCCTCAATTTAGCATTATGGACAGGGAAAGACCTAATCTAAGATCTGCACAAAAATATTTTGCCTTCAAATTCATACCGTGATCGTAGCATGCATGGACTCGACTCATATGACTAGGATTTCCATGAAAAAGATTGTGGGCAGAAAATGGGTGATCAATATACATTTCTCTTCTGTTTCCTATTTATATTTATATTTTACCTCCGCAATTTAGCATTATGGACAGGGAAAGACCTAATCTAAGATCTGCACAAAAATATTTTGCCTTCAAATTTATACCGTGATCGTAGCATGCATGGACTCGACTCATATGACTAGGATTTCCATGAAAAAGATTGTGGGCCGAAAATGGGTGATCAGTGTATATTTCTGTTCTGTTTCCTATTCATATTTCTATTTTACCTCCTCAATTTAGCATTATGGCCAGGGAAAGATCTAATCTAAGCTCTTCACAAAAATATTTTGCCTTCAAATTCATACCGTGATCGTAGCATGCATGGACTCGACTCATATGACTGGGATTTCCATGAAAAAGATTGTGGGCCGAAAATGGGTGATCACTGTACATTTCTCTTCTGTGTCCTATTTATATTTATATTTTACCTCCTCAATTTAGCATTATGGACAGGTAAATAACAAATCTAAGATCTGCACAAAAATATTTTGCCTTCAAATTCATACCGTGATCGTAGCATGCATGGACTCGACTCATATGACTGGGATTTCCATGAAAAAGATTGTGGGCCGAAAATGGGTGATCACTGTACATTTCTCTTCTGTTTCCTATTTATATTTATATTTTACCTCCTCAATTTAGCATTATGGACAGGAAAAGACCTAAACTAAGATCTGCACAAAAATATTTTGCCTTCAAATTCATACCGTGATCGTAGCATGCATGGACTCGACTAATATGACTGGGATTTCCATGAAAAAGATTGTGGGCCGAAAATGGGTGATCACTGTACATTTCTCTTCTGTTTCCTATTCATATTTCTATTTTACCTCCTCAATTTAGCATTATCGACAGGGAAAGACCAAATCTAAGATCTGCACAAAAATATTTTGCCTTCAAATTCATACCGTGATCGTAGCATGCATGGACTCGACTCATATGACTGGGATTTCCATGAAAAAGATTGTGGGCCGAAAATGGGTGATCACTGTACATTTCTCTTCTGTTTCCTATTTATATTTATATTTTACCTCCTCAATTTAGCATTATGGATAGGGAAAGACCTAATCTAAGATCTGCACAAAAATATTTTGCCTTCAAATTCATACCGTGATCATAGCATGCATGGACTCGACTCATACGACTGGGATTTCCATGAAAAAGATTGTGGGCCGAAAATGGGTGATCACTGTATATTTCTCTTCTGTTTCCTATTCATATTTCTATTTTACCTCCTCAATTTAGCATTATCGACAGGGAAAGACCTAATCTAAGATCTGCACAAAAATATTTTGCCTTCAAATTATTACCGTGATCATAGCATGCATGGACTTGACTCATATGACTGGGATTTCCATGAAAAAGATTGTGGGCCGAAAATGGGTGATCACTGTACATTTCTCTTCACTTTCCTATTTATATTTATATTTTACCTCCTCAATTTAGCATTATGGCCAGGGAAAGATCTAATCTAAGCTCTTCACAAAAATATTTTGCCTTCAAATTCATACCGTGATCGTAGCATGCATGGACTCGACTGATATGACTGGGATTTCCATGAAAAAGGTTGTGGGCCGAAAATGGGTGGTCACTGTACATTTCTCTTCTGTTTCCTATTTATATTTCTATTTTACCTCCTCAATTTAGCATTATGGACAGGGAAAGACCTAATCTAAGATCTGCACAAAAATATTTTGCCTTCAAATTCATACTGTGATCGTAGCATGCATGGACTCGACTCATATGACTGGTATTTCCATGAAAAAGATTGGCGGCCGAAAATGGGTTATCACTGTACATTTCTCTTCTGTTTCCTATTTATATTTATATTTTACCTCCTCAATTAACATTATGGACAGGGAAAGACCAAATCTAAGATCTGCACAAAAATATTTTGCTTTCAAATTCATACTGTGATGGTAGCATGCATGGACTCGACTCATACGACTGGGATTTCCATGAAAAAGATTGTGGGCCGAAAATGGTTGTTCACTGTACATTTCTCTTGTGTTTCCTATTTATATTTCTCTTTTACCACCTCAATTTAGCATTATGGACAGGGAAAGACCTAATCTAAGATCTGCACAAAAATATTTTGCCTTCAAATTCATACCGTGATCGTAGCATGCATGGACTCGACTCATATGACTGGGATTTCCATGAAAAAGATTGTGGGCCGAAAATTGGGGATCACTGTACATTTCACTTTGTTTCCTATTTATATTTATATTTTGACTCCTCAATTTAGCATTATGGACAGGGAATGACCTAATCTAAGATCTGCACAAAAATATTTTGCCTTCAAATTCATACCGTGATTTTAGCATGCATGGACTCGACTCATATGACTTGGATTTCCATGAAAAAGATTGTGGGACGAAAATGGGTGATCACTGCACATTTCTCTTCTGTTTCCTATTTATATTTAACCTCCTCAATTTAGCATTATGGACAGGGAAAGACCTAATCTAAGATCTGCACAAAAATATTTTGCCTTCAAATTCATACCGTGATCGTAGCATGCATGGACTCGACTCATATGACTGGGATTTCCATGAAAAAGATTGTGGGCCGAAAATGGGTGATCACTGTACATTTCTCTTCTGTTTCCTATTTATATTTATATTTTACCTCCTCAATTTAGCATTATGGACAGGAAAAGACCTAAACTAAGATCTGCACAAAAATATTTTGCCTTCAAATTCATACCGTGATCGTAGCATGCATGGACTCGACTCATATGACTGGGATTTCCATGAAAAAGATTGTGGGCCGAAAATGGGTGATCACTGTACATTTCTCTTCTGTTTCCTATTCATATTTCTATTTTACCTCCTCAATTTAGCATTATCGACAGGGAAAGACCTAATCTAAGATCTGCACAAAAATATTTTGCCTTCAAATTCATACCGTGATCGTAGCATGCATGGACTCGACTCATATGACTGGGATTTCCATGAAAAAGATTGTGGGCCGAAAATGGGTGATCACTGTACATTTCTCTTCTGTTTCCTATTTATATTTCTATTTTACCTCCTCAATTTAGCATTATGGACAGGGAAAGACCTAATCTAAAATCTGCACATAAATATTTTGCCTTCAAATTCATACCGTGATCGTAGCATGCATGGACTCGACTCATATGACTGGGATTTCCATGAAAAAGATTGTGGGCCGAAAATGGGTTATCACTGTACATTTCTCTTCTGTTTCCTATTTATATTTATATTTTACCTCCTCAATTAACATTATGGACAGGGAAAGACCAAATCTAAGATCTGCACAAAAATATTTTGCTTTCAAATTCATACCGTGATGGTAGCATGCATGGACTCGACTCATACGACTGGGATTTCCATGAAAAAGATTGTGGGCCGAAAATGGGTGATCACTGTACATTTCTCTTCTGTTTCCTATTTATATTTATATTTTACCTCCTCAATTTAGCATTATGGACAGGGAAAGAACAAATCTAAGATCTGCACAAAAATATTTTGCCTTCAAATTCATACCGTGATCGTAGCATGCATGGACTCGACTCATATGACTGGGATTTCCATGAAAAAGATTGTGGGCCGAAAATGGGTGATCACTGTACATTTCTCTTCTGTTTCCTATTTATATTTCTATTTTACCTCCTCAATTTAGCATTATGGACAGGAAAAGACCTAAACTAAGATCTGCACAAAAATATTTTGCCTTCAAATTCATACCGTGATCGTAGCATGCATGGACTCGACTAATATGACTGGGATTTCCATGAAAAAGATTGTGGGCCGAAAATGGGTGATCACTGTACATTTCTCTTCTGTTTCCTATTCATATTTCTATTTTACCTCCTCAATTTAGCATTATCGACAGGGAAAGACCAAATCTAAGATCTGCACAAAAATATTTTGCCTTCAAATTCATACCGTGATCGTAGCATGCATGGACTCGACTCATATGACTGGGATTTCCATGAAAAAGATTGTGGGCCGAAAATGGGTGATCACTGTACATTTCTCTTCTGTTTCCTATTTATATTTCTATTTTACCTCCTCAATTTAGCATTATGGACAGGGAAAGGCCTAATCTAAAATCTGCACAAAAATATTTTGCCTTGAAATTCATACAGGTAATCGTAGCATGCATGGACTCGACTCATATGACTGGGATTTCCATGAAAAATATTGTGGGCCGAAAATGGGTGATCACTGTACATTTCTCTTCTGTTTCCTATTTATATTTAACCTCCTCAATTTAGCATTATGGACAGGGAAAGACCTAATCTAAAATCTGCACAAAAATATTTTGCCTTCAAATTCATACCGTGATCGTAGCATGCATGGACTCGACTCATATGACTAGGATTTCCATGAAAAAGATTGTGGGCCGAAAATGTGTGATCACTGTACATTTCTCTTCTGTTTCCTATTTATATTTCTATTTTACCTCCTCAATTTAGCATTATGGACAGGGAAAGACCTAATCTAAGATCTGCACAAAAATATTTTGCCTTCAAATTCATACCGTGATCGTAGCATGCATGGACTCGACTCATATAACTGGGATTTCCATGAAAAAGATTGTGGGCAGAAAATGGGTGATCACTGTACATTTCTCTTCTGATACTATTTATATTTATATTTTACCTCCTCAATTTAGCATTATGGACAGGGAAAGACCTAATCTAAGATCTGCACAAAAATATTTTGCCTTCAAATTCATACCGTGATCGTAGCATGCATGGACTCGACTCATATGACTGGGATTTCCATGAAAAAGATTGTGGGCAGAAAATGGGTGATCACTGTACATTTCTCTTCTGTTTCCTATTTATATTTATATTTTACCTCCTCAATTTAGCATTATGGACAGGGAAAGACCTAATCTAAAATCTGCACAAAAATATTTTGCCTTCAAATTCATACCGTGATCGTAGCATGCATGGACTCGACGCATATGACTAGGATTTCCATGAAAAAGATTGTGGGCCGAAAATGTGTGATCACTGTACATTTCTCTTCTGTTTCCTATTTATATTTCTATTTTACCTCCTCAATTTAGCATTATGGACAGGGAGAGACCAAATCTAATATCTGCACAAAAATATTTTGCCTTCAAATTCATACCGTGATTGTAGCATGCATGTACTCGACTCATATGACTGGGATTTCCATGAAAAAGATTGTGGGATGAAAATGGGTGATCACTGTACATTTCTCTTCTGTTTCCTATTTATATTTATATTTTACCTCCTCAATTTAGCATTATGGACAGGGAAAGACCTAATCTAAGATCTGCACAAAAATATTTTGCCTTCAAATTCATACCGTGATCGTAGCATGCATGGACTCGACTCATATGACTAGGATTTCCATGAAAAAGATTGTGGGCAGAAAATGGGTGATCAATATACATTTCTCTTCTGTTTCCTATTTATATTTATATTTTACCTCCGCAATTTAGCATTATGGACAGGGAAAGACCTAATCTAAGATCTGCACAAAAATATTTTGCCTTCAAATTTATACCGTGATCGTAGCATGCATGGACTCGACTCATATGACTAGGATTTCCATGAAAAAGATTGTGGGCCGAAAATGGGTGATCAGTGTATATTTCTGTTCTGTTTCCTATTCATATTTCTATTTTACCTCCTCAATTTAGCATTATGGCCAGGGAAAGATCTAATCTAAGCTCTTCACAAAAATATTTTGCCTTCAAATTCATACCGTGATCGTAGCATGCATGGACTCGACTCATATGACTGGGATTTCCATGAAAAAGATTGTGGGCCGAAAATGGGTGATCACTGTACATTTCTCTTCTGTGTCCTATTTATATTTATATTTTACCTCCTCAATTTAGCATTATGGACAGGTAAATAACAAATCTAAGATCTGCACAAAAATATTTTGCCTTCAAATTCATACCGTGATCGTAGCATGCATGGACTCGACTCATATGACTGGGATTTCCATGAAAAAGATTGTGGGCCGAAAATGGGTGATCACTGTACATTTCTCTTCTGTTTCCTATTTATATTTATATTTTACCTCCTCAATTTAGCATTATGGACAGGAAAAGACCTAAACTAAGATCTGCACAAAAATATTTTGCCTTCAAATTCATACCGTGATCGTAGCATGCATGGACTCGACTAATATGACTGGGATTTCCATGAAAAAGATTGTGGGCCGAAAATGGGTGATCACTGTACATTTCTCTTCTGTTTCCTATTCATATTTCTATTTTACCTCCTCAATTTAGCATTATCGACAGGGAAAGACCAAATCTAAGATCTGCACAAAAATATTTTGCCTTCAAATTCATACCGTGATCGTAGCATGCATGGACTCGACTCATATGACTGGGATTTCCATGAAAAAGATTGTGGGCCGAAAATGGGTGATCACTGTACATTTCTCTTCTGTTTCCTATTTATATTTATATTTTACCTCCTCAATTTAGCATTATGGATAGGGAAAGACCTAATCTAAGATCTGCACAAAAATATTTTGCCTTCAAATTCATACCGTGATCATAGCATGCATGGACTCGACTCATACGACTGGGATTTCCATGAAAAAGATTGTGGGCCGAAAATGGGTGATCACTGTATATTTCTCTTCTGTTTCCTATTCATATTTCTATTTTACCTCCTCAATTTAGCATTATCGACAGGGAAAGACCTAATCTAAGATCTGCACAAAAATATTTTGCCTTCAAATTATTACCGTGATCATAGCATGCATGGACTTGACTCATATGACTGGGATTTCCATGAAAAAGATTGTGGGCCGAAAATGGGTGATCACTGTACATTTCTCTTCACTTTCCTATTTATATTTATATTTTACCTCCTCAATTTAGCATTATGGCCAGGGAAAGATCTAATCTAAGCTCTTCACAAAAATATTTTGCCTTCAAATTCATACCGTGATCGTAGCATGCATGGACTCGACTGATATGACTGGGATTTCCATGAAAAAGGTTGTGGGCCGAAAATGGGTGGTCACTGTACATTTCTCTTCTGTTTCCTATTTATATTTCTATTTTACCTCCTCAATTTAGCATTATGGACAGGGAAAGACCTAATCTAAGATCTGCACAAAAATATTTTGCCTTCAAATTCATACTGTGATCGTAGCATGCATGGACTCGACTCATATGACTGGTATTTCCATGAAAAAGATTGGCGGCCGAAAATGGGTTATCACTGTACATTTCTCTTCTGTTTCCTATTTATATTTATATTTTACCTCCTCAATTAACATTATGGACAGGGAAAGACCAAATCTAAGATCTGCACAAAAATATTTTGCTTTCAAATTCATACTGTGATGGTAGCATGCATGGACTCGACTCATACGACTGGGATTTCCATGAAAAAGATTGTGGGCCGAAAATGGTTGTTCACTGTACATTTCTCTTGTGTTTCCTATTTATATTTCTCTTTTACCACCTCAATTTAGCATTATGGACAGGGAAAGACCTAATCTAAGATCTGCACAAAAATATTTTGCCTTCAAATTCATACCGTGATCGTAGCATGCATGGACTCGACTCATATGACTGGGATTTCCATGAAAAAGATTGTGGGCCGAAAATTGGGGATCACTGTACATTTCACTTTGTTTCCTATTTATATTTATATTTTGACTCCTCAATTTAGCATTATGGACAGGGAATGACCTAATCTAAGATCTGCACAAAAATATTTTGCCTTCAAATTCATACCGTGATTTTAGCATGCATGGACTCGACTCATATGACTTGGATTTCCATGAAAAAGATTGTGGGACGAAAATGGGTGATCACTGCACATTTCTCTTCTGTTTCCTATTTATATTTAACCTCCTCAATTTAGCATTATGGACAGGGAAAGACCTAATCTAAGATCTGCACAAAAATATTTTGCCTTCAAATTCATACCGTGATCGTAGCATGCATGGACTCGACTCATATGACTGGGATTTCCATGAAAAAGATTGTGGGCCGAAAATGGGTGATCACTGTACATTTCTCTTCTGTTTCCTATTTATATTTATATTTTACCTCCTCAATTTAGCATTATGGACAGGGAAAGACCTAATCTAAGATCTGCACAAAAATATTTTGCCTTCAAATTCATACCGTGATCATAGCATGCATGGACTCGACTCATACGACTGGGATTTCCATGAAAAAGATTGTGGGCCGAAAATGGGTGATCACTGTATATTTCTCTTCTGTTTCCTATTCATATTTCTATTTTACCTCCTCAATTTAGCATTATCGACAGGGAAAGACCTAATCTAAGATCTGCACAAAAATATTTTGCCTTCAAATTATTACCGTGATCGTAGCATGCATGGACTTGACTCATATGACTGGGATTTCCATGAAAAAGATTGTGGGCCGAAAATGGGTGATCACTGTACATTTCTCTTCACTTTCCTATTTATATTTATATTTTACCTCCTCAATTTAGCATTATGGCCAGGGAAAGATCTAATCTAAGCTCTTCACAAAAATATTTTGCCTTCAAATTCATACCGTGATCGTAGCATGCATGGACTCGACTCATATGACTGGGATTTCCATGAAAAAGGTTGTGGGCCGAAAATGGGTGGTCACTGTACATTTCTCTTCTGTTTCCTATTTATATTTCTCTTTTACCACATCAATTTAGCATTATGGACAGGGAAAGACCTAATCTAAATTCTGCACAAAAATATTTTGCCTTCAAATTCATACCGTGATGGTAGCATGCATGGACTCGACTCATATGACTGGGATTTCCATGAAAAAGATTGTGGGCCGAAAATGGGTGATCACTGTACATTTCTCTTCTGTTTCCTATTTATATTTATATTTTACCTCCTCAATTTAGCATTATGGACAGGGAAAGACCTAATCTAAGATCTGCACAAAAATATTTTGCCTTCAAATTCATACCGTGATCGTAGCATGCATGGACTCGACTCATATAACTGGGATTTCAATTAAAAAGATTGTGGGCCGAAAATGGGTGATCACTGTACATTTCTCTTCTGTTTCCTATTCATATTTCTATTTTACCTCCTCAATTTAGCATTATCGACAGGGAAAGACCTAATCTAAGATCTGCACAAAAATATTTTGCCTTCAAATTCATACCGTGATCGTAGCATTCATGGACTCGACTCATATGACTGGGATTTCCATGAAAAAGATTGTGGGCCGAAAATGGGTGATCACTGTATATTTCTCTTCTGTTTCCTATTCATATTTCTATTTTACCTCCTCAATTTAGCATTATGGACAGGGAAAGACCTAATCTAAGATCTGCACAAAAATATTTTGCCTTCAAATTCATACCGTGATCGTAGCATGCATGGACTAGACTCATATGACTGGGATTTCCATGAAAAAGATTGTGGGCCGAAAATGGGTGATCACTGTACATTTCTCTTCTGTTTCCTATTCATATTTCTATTTTACCTCCTCAATTTAGCATTATCAACAGGGAAAGACCTAATCTAAGATCTGCACAAAAATATTTTGCCTTCAAATTCATACCGTGATCGTAGCATGCATGGACTCGAATCATATGACTGGGATTTGCATGAAAAAGATTGTGGGCCGAAAATGGGTGATCACTGTACATTTATCTTCTGTTTCCTATTTATATTTATATTTTACCTCCTCAATTAACATTATGGACAGGGAAAGAACAAATCTAAGATCTGCACAAAAATATTTTGCCTTCAAATTCATACCGTGATCGTAGCATGCATGGACTCGACTCATATGACTGGGATTTCCATGAAAAAGATTGTGGGCCGAAAATGGGTGATCACTGTACATTTCTCTTCTGTTTCCTATTCATATTTCTATTTTACCTCCTCAATTTAGCATTATCAACAGGGAAAGACCTAATCTAAGATCTGCACAAAAATATTTTGCCTTCAAATTCATACCGTGATCGTAGCATGCATGGACTCGACTCATATGACTAGGATTTCCATGAAAAAGATTGTGGGCCGAAAATGGGTGATCACTGTACATTTCTCTTCTGTTTCCTATTTATATTTATATTTTACCTCCTCAATTTAGCATTATGGACAGGAAAAGACCTAATCTAAGATCTGCACAAAAATATTTTGCCTTCAAATTCATACCGTGATCGTAGCATGCATGGACTCGACTCATATGACTGGGATTTACATGAAAAAGATTGTGGGCCGAAAATGGGTGATCACTATACATTTCTCTTCTGTTTCCTATTTATATTTATATTTTACCTCCTCAATTTAGCATTATGGACAGGGAAAGACCTAATCTAAAATCTGCACAAAAATATTTTGCCTTCAAATTCATACCGTGATCGTAGCATGCATGGACTCGACTCATATGACTGGGATTTCCATGAAAAAGATTTGGGGCCGAATATGTGTGATCACTGTACATTTCTCTTTTGTTTCCTATTTATATTTCTATTTTACCTCCTCAATTTAGCATTATGGACAGGGAATGACCTAATCTAAAATCTGCACAAAAATATTTTGCCTTCAAATTCATGCCGTGATCATAGCATGCATGGACTCGACTCATATGACTGGGATTTCCATGAAAATATTGTGAGCCGAAAATAGGTGATCACTGAACATTTCTCTTCTGTTTCCTATTTATATTTATATTTTACCTCCTCAATTTAGCATTATGGACAGGGAACGACCTAATCTAAGATCTGCACAAAAATATTTTGCCTTCAAATTCATACCGTGATTTTATCATGCATGGAATTGACTCGTATGACTGGGATTTACATGAAAAAGATTGTGTGCAGAAAATGGGTGTCACTGTACATTTCTCTTCTGTTTCCTATTTATATTTCTATTTTCCTTCCTCAATTTAGCATTATGGACAGGGAAAGACCTAATCTAAGATCTGCACGAAAATGTTTTGCCTTCGAATTCATACCGTGATCGTAGCATGCATGGACTCGACTCATATGACTGGGATTTCCATAAAAAAGACTGTGAGCCGAAAATAGGTGATCACTGTACATTTCTCTTCTGTTTCCTATTTATATTTCTATTTTACCTCCTCAATTTAGCATTATGGACAGGGAAAGACCTAATCTAAGATCTGCACAAAAATATTTTGCCTTCAAATTCATACCGTGATCGCAGCATCCATGGACACGACTCATATGACTGGGATTTCCATGAAAAAGATTGTAAGCCGAAAATAGGTGATCACTGTACATTTCTCTTCTGTTTCCTATTTATATTTATATTTTGCCTCCTCAATTTAGCATTATGGACAGGGAAAGACTTAATCTAAGATCTGCACAAAAATATTTTGCCTTCAAATTCATACCGTGAACGTAGCATGCATGGACTCGACTCATATGACTGGGATTTCCATGAAAGAGAATGTAGGCCGAAAATGTGTGATCACTGTACATTTCTCTTCTGTTTCCTATTTATATTTCTATTTTACCTCCTCAATTTAGCATTATGGACAGGGAAAGACCTAATCTACGCTTTGCAAAAAATATTTTACTTTCAAAATCATACCGAGATCGTAGCATGCATGGACTCGACTCATATGACTGGGATTTCCATGAAATTATTTTGGGCCGAAAATGGGTGATCACTGTACATTTCTCTTCTGTTTCCTATTACTAATTCTATTTTACCTCCTCAATTTAGCATTATGGACAGGGAAAGACTTAATCTAAGATCTGCACAAAAATATTTCGCCTTCAAATTCATACCGTGATTGTAGCATGCATGGACTCGACACATATGACTGGGATTTCCATGTAAAAGATTGTGGCCGGAAATGGGTAATCACTGTACATTTCTCTTCTGTTTCCTATTTATATTTCTATTTTACCTCCTCAATTTAGTATTATGACCAGGAAAAGACTTAATCTAAGCTCTGCACAAAAATATTTTGCCTTCAAATTCATACCGTTATCGTAGCATGCATGGACTCGACTCATATGACTGGGATTTCCATGAAAAAGATTGTGGCCGAAAATAGGTGATCACTGTACATTTCTCTTTGTTTCCTATTTATATTTCTATTTTGACTCCTCAATTTAGCATAATGGACAGGGAATGGTCAAATCTAAGATCTGCACAAAAATATTTTGCCTTCAAATTCATACCGTGATCGTAGCATGCATGGACTCGACTCATATGACTGGGATTTCCATGAAAAACATTGTGGGCCGAAAATGGTTGATCACTGTACATTTCTCTTCTGTTTCCTATTTATATTTCTCTTTTACCACCTCAATTTAGCATTATGGACAGGGAAAGACCTAATCTAAGCTGTGCACAAAAATATTTTGCCTTCAAATTCATACCGTGATCGTAGCATGCATGGACTCGACTCATATGACTGGGATGTCCATGAAAAAGATCGTGGGCCGAAAATGGGTGATCACTGTACATTTCTCTTCTGGTTCCTATTTATATTTCTATTTTACCTCCTCAATTTAGCATTCTGGACAGGGAAAGACCAAATCTAAGATCTGTACAAAAATATTTTGCCTTCAAATTCATACCGTGATCGTAGCATGCATGGACTCGACTTATATGACTGGGATTTCCATGAAAAAGATTGTGGGCCGAAAATGGGTGATCACTGTACATTTCTCTTCTGTTTCCTATTGATAATTCTATTTTACCTCCTCAATTTAGCATTATGGACAGGGAAAGACCAAATCTAAGATCTGCACAAAAATATTTTGCCTTCAAATTCATACCGTGATCGTAGCATGCATGGACTCGACTCATACGACTGGGATTTCTATGAAAAAGATTGTGGGCCGAAAATGGGTGATCACTGTACATTTCTCTTCTGTTTCCTATTTATATTTCTCTTTTACCACCTCAATTTAGCATTATGGACAGGGAAAGACCTAATCTAAGATCTGCACAAAAATATTTTGTCTTCAAATTCATACCGTGATCGTAGCATGCATGGACTCGACTCATATGACTGGGATTTCCATGAAAAAGATTGTGGGCCGAAAATGGGTGATCACTGTACATTTCTCTTCTGTTTCCTATTCATATTTCTATTTTACCTCCTCAATTTAGTATTATGACCAGGAAAAGACTTAATCTAAGCTCTGCACAAAAATATTTTGCCTTCAAATTCATACCGTTATCGTAGCGTGCATGGACTCGACTCATATGACTGGGATTTCCATGAAAAAGATTGTGTCCCGAAAATAGGTGATCACTGTACATTTCTCTTTGTTTCCTATTTATATTTCTATTTTGACTCCTCAATTTGGAATTATGGACAGGGAATGACCTAACCTAAGATCTGCACAAAAATATTTTGCCTTCAAATTCATACCGTGATCGTAGCATTCATGGACTCGACTCATATGACTGGGATTTCCATGAAAAAGATTGTGGGCAGAAAATGGGTGATCACTGTACATTTCTCTTCTGTTTCCTATTTATATTTCTATTTTACCTCCTCAATTTAGCATTATGGACAGGGAAAGATCTAATCTAATATCTGCGCAAAAATATTTTGCCGTCAAATTCATACCGTGATCGTAGCATGCATGGACTCGACTCATATGACTGGGATTTCCATGAAAAAGATTGTGGGCCGAAAATGGGTGATCACTGTACATTTCTCTTCTGTTTCCTATTTATATTTATATTTTACCTCCTCAATTTAGCATTATGGCCAGGGAAAGACCCAATCTAAGCTCTTCACAAAAATATTTTGCCTTCAAATTCATACCGTGATCGTAGCATGCATGGACTCGACTCATATGACTGGGATTTCCATGAAAAAGATTGTGGGCCGAAAATGGGTGATCACTGTACATTTCTCTTCTGTTTCCTATTTATATTTATATTTTAATTCCTCAATTTAGCATTATGGACAGGGAAAGACCTAATCTAAAATCTGCACAAAAATATTTTGCCTTCAAATTCATACCGTGATCGTAGCATGCATGGACTCGAATCATATGACTAGGATTTCCATGAAAAAGATTGTGGGCAGAAAATGGGTGATCACTGTACATTTCTCTTCTGTTTCCAATTTATATTTATATTTTACCTCCTCAATTTAGCAATATCGACAGGGAAAGACCTAATCTAAGATCTGCACAAAAATATTTTGCCTTCAAATTCATACCGTGATCGTAGCATGCATGGACTCGACTCATATGACTGGGATTTCCATGAAAAAGATTGTGGGCCGAAAATGGGTGATCACTGTACATTTCTCTTCTGTTTCCTATTTATATATATATTTTAACTCCTCAATTTAGCATTATGGACAGGGAAAGACCTAATCTAAGCTCTGCACAAAAATATTTTGCCTTCAAATTCATACCGTGATCGTAGCATGCATGGACTCGACTCATATGACTGGGATTTCCATGAAAAAGATTGTGGGCGGAAAATGGGTGATCACTGTACATTTCTCTTCTGTTTCCTATTTATATTTATATTTTACCTCCTCAATTAACATTATGGACAGGCAAAGACCAAATCTAAGATCTACACAAAAATATTTTGCTTTCAAATTCATACCGTGATCGTAGCATGCATGGACTCGACTCATATGACTGGGATTTCCATGAAAAAGATTGTGGGCCGAAAATGGGTGATCACTGTACATTTCTCTTCTGTTTCCTATTTATATTTATATTTTACCTCCTCAATTTAGCATTATGAACAGGGAAAGACCTAATCTAAGCTCTTCACAAAAATATTTTGCCTTCAAATTCATACCGTGATCGTAGCATGCATGGACTCGACTCATATGACTGGGATTTCCATGAAAAAGATTGTGGGCCGAAAATAGGTGATCACTGTACATTTCTCTTCTGTTTCCTATTTATATTTATATTTTACCTCCTCAATTTAGCATTATGGACAGGGAAAGACCTAATGTAAGATCTGCACAAAAATATTTTGCCTTCAAATTCATACCGTGATCGTAGCATGCATGGACTCGACACATATGACTGGGATTTCCATGAAAAAGATTGTGGCCGAAAATTGGTGATCACTGTACATTTCTCTTCTGTTTCCTGTTTATATTTATATTTTACCTCCTCAATTTAGCATTATCGACAGGGAAAGACCTAATCTAAGATCTGCACAAAAATATTTTGCCTTCAAATTCATACCGTGATCGTAGCATGCATGGACTCGACTCATATGACTGGGATTTCCATGGAAAAGGATGTGGGCAGAAAATGGGTGATCACTGTACATTTCTCTTCTGTTTCCTATTTATATTTATATTTTACCTCCTCAATTTAGCATTATGGACAGGGAAAGACCTAATCTAAAATCTGCACAAAAATATTTTACCTTCAAATTCATACCGTGATCGTAGCATGCATGGACTCGACTCATATGACTGGGATTTCCATGAAAAAGATTGTGGGCCGAAAATAGGTGATCACTGTACATTTCTCTTCTGTTTCCTATTTATATTTATATTTTACCTCCTCAATTTAGCATTATGGACAGGGAAAGACCTAATCTAAAATCTGCACAAAAATATTTTGCCTTCAAATTCATACCGTGATCGTAGCATGCATGGACTCGACTCATATGACTGGGATTTCCATGAAATAGATTGTGGGCCGAAAATGGGTGATCACTGTACATTTCTCTTCTGTTTCCTATTTATATTTATATTTTACCTCCTCAATTTAGCATTATGGACAGGGAAAGACCTAAACTAAAATCTGCACAAAAATATTTTGCCTTCAAATTCATACCGTGATCGTAGCATGCATGGACTCGACTCATATGACTGGGATTTCCATGAAAAAGATTGTGGGCCGAAAATGGGTGATCACTATACATTTCTCTTCTGTTTCCTATTTATATTTCTATTTTACCTCCTCAATTTAGCATTATGAACAGGGAATGACCTAATCTAAGATCTGCACAAAAATATTTTGCTTTCAAATTCATACCGTGATGGTAGCATGCATGGACTCGACTCATACGACTGGGATTTCCATGAAAAAGATTGTGGGCCGAAAATGGGTGATCACTGTACATTTCTTTTCTGTTTCCTATTTATATTTCTATTTTACCTCCTCAATTTAGCATTATGGACAGGGAAAGACCTAATCTAAGATCTGCACAAAAATATTTTGCCTTCAAATTCATACCGTGATCGTAGCATGCATGGACTCGACTCATATGACTGGGATTTCCATGAAAAAGATTGTGGGCCGAAAATGGGTGATCACTGTACTTTTCTCTTCTGTTTCCTATTTATATTTCTATTTTACCTCCTCAATTTAGCATTATGGACAGGGAAAACCAAATCTAAGGTCTGCACAAAAATATTTTGCCTTCAAATTCATACCGTGATCGTAGCATGCATGGACTCGACTCATATGACTCGGATTTCTATGAAAAAGATTGTGGGCCGAAAATAGGTGATCACTGTATATTTCTCTTCTGTTTCCTATTTATATTTATATTTTACCTCCTCAATTTAGCATTATGGACAGGGAAAGACCTAATCTAAGATCTGCACAAAAATATTTTGCCTTCAAATTCATACCGTGATCGTAGCATGCATGGACTCGACACATATGACTGGGATTTCCATGTAAAAGATTGTGGCCGGAAATGGGTAATCACTGTACATTTCTCTTCTGTTTCCTATTTATATTTCTATTTTACCTCCTCAATTTAGTATTATGACCAGGAAAAGACTTAATCTAAGCTCTGCACAGAAATATTTTGCCTTCAAATTCATACCGTTATCGTAGCATGCATGGACTCGACTCATATGACTGGGATTTCCATGAAAAAGATTGTGGGCAGAAAATGGGTGATCACTGTACATTTCTCTTCTGTTTCCTATTTATATTTATATTTTACCTCCTCAATTTAGCATTATGGACAGGGAAAGACCTAATCTAAGATCTGCACAAAAATATTTTGCCTTCAAATTCATACCGTGATTGTAGCATGCATGGACTCGACTCATATGACTGGGATTTCCATGAAAAAGATTGTGGGCCGAAAATGGGTGATCACTGTACATTTCTCTTCTGTTTCCTATTCATATTTCTATTTTATCTCCTCAATTTAGCATTATGGACAGGGAAAGACCTAATCTAAGATCTGCACAAAAATATTTTGCCTTCAAATTCATACCGTGATCGTAGCATGCATGGACTCGACTCATATGACTGGGATTTCCATGAAAAAGATTGTGGCCCGAAAATAGGTGATCACTGTACATTTCTCTTTGTTTCCTATTTATATTTCTTTTTTGACTTCTCACTTTAGCATTATGGACAGGGAAAGACCAAATCTAAGATCTGCACAAAAATATTTTGCCTTCAAATTCATACCGTGATCGTAGCATGCATGGACTCGACTCATACGACTGGGATTTCCATGAAAAGGTTGTGGGCCGAAAATGGGTGATCACTGTACATTTCTCTTCTGTTTCCTATTTATATTTCTCTTTTACCACCTCAATTTAGCATTATGGACAGGGAAAGACCTAATCGAAGATCTGCACAAAAATATTTTGCCTTCAAATTAATACCGTGATCGTAGCATGCATGGACTCGACTCATATGACTGGGATTTCCATGAAAAAGATTGTAGGCCGAAAATGGGTGATCACTGTACATTTCTCTTCTGTTTTCTATTTATATTTATATTTTACCTCCTAAATTTAGCATTATGGACAGGGAAAGATCAAATCTAAGATCTGCACAAAAATATTTTGCCTTCAAATTCATACCCTGATCGTAGCATGCATGGACTCGACTCATATGACTGGGATTTCCATGAAAAAGATTGTAGGCCGAAAATGGGTGATCACTGTACATTTCTCTTCTGTCTCCTCTTTATATTTCTATTTTACTTTCTCAATTTAGCATTATGGACAAGGAAAGACCTAATCTATGCTCTGCACAAAAATATTTTGCCTTCAAATTCATAGCGTGATCGTAGCATGCATGGACTCGACTCATATGACTGGGATTTCCATGAAAAAGATTTGTGGCCGAAAATGTGTGATCACTGTACATTTCTCTTTTGTTTCCTATTTATATTTATATTTTACCTCCTCAATTTAGCATTATAGACAGGGAATGACCAAATCTAAGATCTGCAAAAAAATATTTTGCCTTCAAATTCATACCGTGATCGTAGCATGCATGGACTCGACTCATATGACTGGGATTTCCATGAAAATATTGTGAGCCGAAAATAGGTGATCACTGTACATTTCTCTTCTGTTTCCTATTTATATTTATATTTTACCTCCTCAATTTAGCATTATGGACAGGGAAAGACATAATCTAAGATCTGCACAAAAATATTTTGCCTTCAAATTCATACCGTGATTGTATCATGCATGGACTCGACTCATGTGACTGGGATTTCCATGAAAAAGATTGTGAGCCGAAAATAGGGGATCACTATACATTTCTCTTCTGTTTCCTATTTATATTTCTATTTTACCTCCTGAATTTAGCATTATGGACAGGGAAAGACCTAATCTAAGATCTGCACAAAAATATTTTGCCTTCAAATTCATACCGTGATCGCAGCATCCATGGACACGACTCATATGACTGGGATTTCCATGAAAGAGAATGTGGGCCGAAAATCTGTGATCACTGTACATTTCTCTTCTGTTTCCTATTTATATTTCTATTTTACCTCCTCAATTTAGCATTATGGACAGGGAAAGACCTAATCTACGCTTTGCAAAAAAATATTTTGCCTTCAAAATCATACCGTGATCGTGGCATGCATGGACTCGACTCATATGACTGGGATTTCCATGAAATAGATTGTGGGCAGAAAATGGGTGATCACTGTACATTTCTCTTCTGTTTCCTATTTATATTTATATTTTACCTCCTCATTTTTGCATTATAGACAGGGAAAAACCTAATCTAAGCTTTGCAAAAAAATATTTTGCCTTCAAATTCATACCGTGATCTTTGCCACATGGACTCGACGCATATGACTGGGATTTCCATGAAAAAGATTGTGGGTAGAAAATGGGTGATCACTGTACATTTCTCTTCTGTTTCCTATTTATATTTATATTTTACCTCCTCAATTTTGCATTATAGACAGGGAAAAACCTAATCTAAGCTTTGCAAAAAAATATTTTGCCTTCAAATTCATACCGTGATTGTATCATGCATGGACTCGACTCATATGACTGGGATTTCCATGAAAATATTGTGAGCCGAAAATAGCTGATCACTGTACATTTCTCTTCTGTTTCCTATTTATATTTATATTTTACCTCCTCAATTTAGCATTATGGACAGGGAAAAACCTAATCTAAGATCTGCACAAAAATATTTTGCCTTGAAATTCATTCCGTGATCGTAGCATGCATGGACTCGACTCATATGACTGGGATTTCCATGAAAAAGATTGTAGGCCGAAAATAGGTGATCACTGTACATTTCTCTTCTGTTTCCTATTTATATTTCTATTTTACCTCCTCAATTTAGCATTATGGACAGGGAAAGACCTAATCTAAGATCTGCACAAAAATATTTTGCCTTCAAATTCATACCGTGATCTTAGCATGCATGGACTCGACTCATATGACTGGGATTTCCATGAAAAAGATTGTGGGCCGAAAATAGGTGATCACTGTACATTTCTCTTCTGTTTCCTATTTATATTTATATTTTACCTCCTCAATTTAGCATTATGGACAGGGAAAGACCTAATCTAAGATCTGCACAAAAATATTTTGCCTTCAAATTCATACCGTGATCTCAGCATCCATGGACACGACTCATATGACTGGTATTTCCATGAAAGAGAATGTGGGCCGAAAATCTGTGATCACTGTACATTTCTCTTCTGTTTCCTATTTATATTTCTATTTTACCTCCTCAATTTAGCATTATGGACAAGGAAAGACCTAATCTACGCTTTGCAAAAAAATATTTTGCCTTCAAAATCATACCGTGATCGTAGCATGCATGGACTCGACTCATATGACTGGGATTTCCATGAAATAGATTGTGGGCAGAAAATGGGTGATCACTGTACATTTCTCTTCTGTTTCCTATTTATATTTATATTTTACCTCCTCAATTTTGCATTATAGACTGGGAAAAACCTAATCTAAGCTTTGCAAAAAAATATTTTGCCTTCAAATTCATACCGTGATCTTTGCCACATGGACTCGACGCATATGTCTGGGATTTCCATGAAAAAGATTGTGGGTCGAAAATGGGTGATCACTGTACATTTCTCTTCTGTTTCCTATTTATATTTATATTTTACCTCCTCAATTTAGCATTATGGATAGTGAAAGACCTAATGTAAGCTCTGCACAAAAATATTTTGCCTTCAAATTCATACCGTGATCGTAGCATGCATGAAGTCGACTCATATCACTGGGATTTCCATGAAAATATTGTGAGCCGAAAATAGCTGATCACTGTACATTTCTCTTCTGTTTACTATTTATATTTCTATTTTACCTCCTCAATTTAGCATTATGGACAGGGAAAGACCTAATCTAAGATCTGCACAAAAATACTTTGCCTTCAAATTCATACCGTGATCGTAGCATGCATGGACTCGACTCATATGACTGGGATTTCCATGAAAAAGATTGTGGGCAGAAAATGGGTGATCACTGTACATTTCTCTTCTGTTTCCTATTTATATTTCTATTTTACTTCCTCAATTTAGCATTATGGACAGGGAAAGACCTAATCTAAGATCTGCACAAAAATATTTTGCCTTCAAATTCATACCGTGATTGCAGCATCCATAGACACGACTCATATCACTGGGATTTCCATGAAAAAGATTGTAAGCCGAAAATAGGTGATCACTGTACATTTCTCTTCTGTTTCCTATTACTAAATCTATTTTACTTCCGTAATTTAGCATTATGGACAGGGAAAGACCAAATCTAAGATCTGCAAAAAAATATTTTGCCTTCAAATTCATACCGTGATCGTAGCATGCATGGACTCGACTCATATGACTGGGATTTCCATGAAAAAGATTGTGGGCCGAAAATGGGGGATCACGGTACATTTCTCTCCTGTTTCCTATTTATATTTCTATTTTACCTCCTCAATTTCGCATTATGGACAGGGAAAGACCTAATCTAAGCTCTGCAAAAAAATATTTTGCATTCAAAATCATACCGTGATCGTAGCATGCATGGACTCGACTCATATGACTGGGATTTCCATGAAAAAGATTGTTGGCCGAAAATGGGTGATCACTGTACATTTCTCTTCATTTTCCTATTTATATTTCTGTTTTACCTCCTCAATTTAGCATTATGGCAGGGAAAAACCTAATCTAAGCTCTGCAAAAAAATATTTTGCCTTCAAATTCATACCGTGATCGTAGCATGCATGGACTCGACTCATATGACTGGGATTTCCATGAAAAAGATTTTAGGCCAAAAATGGGAGATCACTGTACATTTCCCTTCTGTTTCCTATTTATATTTATATTTTACCTCCTCAATTTAGCCTTATGGACATGGAAAGACCAAATCTAAGATCTGCAAAAAAATATTTTGCCTTCAAATTCATACCGTGATGGTAGCATGCATGGACTCGACTCATATGACTGGGATTTCCATGAAAAAGATTGTGGGCCGAAAATGGGTGATCACTGTACATTTCTCTTCTGTTTCCTATTTATATTTATATTTTACCTCCTCAATTTAGCATTATGGACAGGGAAAGACCTCATCTAATATCTGTACAAAAATATTTTGCCTTGAAATTCATACCGTGATCGTAGCATGCATGGACTCGACTCATATGACTGGGATTTCCATGAAAAAGATTGTGGGCAGAAAATGGGTGATCACTGTACATTTCCCTTCTGTTTCCTATTTATATTTATATTTTACCTCCTCAATTTAGCATTATGGACAGGGAAAGACCTAATCTAAGATCTGCACAAAAATATTTTCCCTTCAAATTCATACCCTGATCGTAGCATGCATGGACTGAACTCATATGACTGGGATTTCCATGAAATAGATTGTGGGCACAAAATGGGTGATCACTGTACATTTCTCTTCTGTTTCCTATTTATATTTCTATTTACCTCCTCAATTTAGCATTATGGACAGGGAAAAACCTAATCTAAGATCTGCACAAAAATATTTTGCCTTCAAATTCATACCGTGATCGTAGCATGCATGGACTCGACTCATATGACTGGGATTTCCATGAAAAAGATTGTGGGCAGAAAATGGGTGATCACTGTACATTTCTCTTCTGTTTCCTATTCATATTTCTATTTTACCTCCTCAATTTAGCATTATGGACAGGGAAAGACCTAATCTAAGATCTGCAAAAAAATATTTTGCCTTGAAATTCATACGGTGAGCATAGCATGCATGGACTCGACTCATATCACTGGGATTTCCATGAAAAAGATTGTGGGCAGAAAATGGGTGATCACTGTACATTTCTCTTCGGTTTCCTATTTATATTTATATTTTAACTCCTCATTTTAGCATTATGGACAGGGAAAGACCTAATCTAAAATCTGCACAAAAATATTTTACCTTCAAATTCATACCGTGATCGTAGCATGCATGGACTCGACTCATATGACTGGGATTTCCATGAAAAAGATTGTGGGCAGAAAATGGGTGATCACTGTACATTTCTCTTCTGTTTCCTATTTATATTTATATTTTACCTCCTCAATTTAGCATTATGGACAGGGAAAAACCTAATCTAAGATCTGCACAAAAATATTTTGCCTTCAAATTCATACCGTGATCGTAGCATGCATGGACTCGACTCATATGACTGGGATTTCCATGAAAAAGATTGTGGGCAGAAAATGGGTGATCACTGTACATTTCCCTTCTGTTTCCTATTTATATTTATATTTTACCTCCTCAATTTAGCATTATGGTCAGGGAAAGACCTAATCTAAGATCTGCACAAAAATATTTTCCCTTCAAATTCATACCCTGATCGTAGCATGCATGGACTGAACTCATATGACTGGGATTTCCATGAAATAGATTGTGGGCACAAAATGGGTGATCACTGTACATTTCTCTTCTGTTTCCTATTTATATTTCTATTTACCTCCTCAATTTAGCATTATGGACAGGGAAAAACCTAATCTAAGATCTGCACAAAAATATTTTGCCTTCAAATTCATACCGTGATCGTAGCATGCATGGACTCGACTCATATGACTGGGATTTCCATGAAAAAGATTGTGGGCAGAAAATGGGTGATCACTGTACATTTCTCTTCTGTTTCCTATTCATATTTCTATTTTACCTCCTCAATTTAGCATTATGGACAGGGAAAGACCTAATCTAAGATCTGCAAAAAAATATTTTGCCTTGAAATTCATACGGTGAGCGTAGCATGCATGGACTCGACTCATATCACTGGGATTTGCATGAAAAAGATTGTGGGCCGAAAATGGCTGATCATTGTACATTTCTCTTCTGTTTCCTATTTATATTTCTATTTTACCTCCTCAATTTAGCATTATGGACAGGGAAAGACCTAATCTAAGATCTGCACAAAAATATTTTGCTTTCAAATTCATACCGTGATCGTAGCATGCATGGACTCGACTCATATGACTGGGATTTCCATGAAAAAGATTGTGGGCCGAAAATGGGTGATCACTGTACATTTCTCTTCTGTTTTCTTATTTATATTTCTATTTTACCTCCTTAATTTAGCATTATGGACAGGGAAAGACCTAATCTAAAATCTGCACAATAATATTTTGCCTTCAAATTCATACCGTGATCGTAGCATGAGTGGACTCGACTCATATGACTGGGATTTCACTGAAAAAGATTGTCGGCAGAAAATGGCTGATCACTGTACATTTCTCTTCTCTTTCCTATTTATATTTCTATTTTACCTCCTTAATTTAGCATTATGGACAGGTGTGACGGGTACACACCTGGCCCAGTGTCGAATCCTTTGTTTACGGCGCCAACTGTGACGTCGCTCCTCCTGGTCGCTCCTCCTGGTTCCAAGCATGCCGCTCCAACCTCTTGGTTAGATGATTACCAGCCTCGCCTTTCCCAATCCGCTTCCAATACCTGGTTGCTAAAGCACCTGTACTGATCTCCGGTCTGTCTACCCACGCTGTGTTTAGATCTTAGACAGACGGGACCAGCAGGGATTGGGCCGTATGCAAGTTGAGTCCGACGGGGGTGGCAAAACACAAGTAAAAGAAAAAAAAACTCACGAGACAAAAAATTACTGATAAAAAAAAAGGTGACAACCTTTTATATCTAATGTCCGTTACATAAAAAAAAATTGTTCTCATTCCCGACCCGCTCTGTGGACTATGGCACCAAGCTTCTATCATACAACTTAACGATTTCGAATTGTCTACTCTCCAGAATTGTGTATGTCGGAGTGTGGTTTAGTTCGACACTGGGGCTAATTTCTATCAATCATTTGCAGTTGATTCTTCTCTTCGACTTGAGTTGTATTTCTTCACTTCGATCTGGTTGGGTCGAATTCTGTTCTCGGCTGGGCTTGATTTTAACTTCTTCTTCTTCTTCTTCCGTCCAGTAACTCTTTGGCCTTGTCTTCGACTTGGCTGCAACTTCTCCGCGGCTTTCGAGTAATCTTCTTCTTCGTCGACTTAGATAGAACTTCTCTTGTCTTTGACTTGGGCCGGAAGGATTTCTTGTTTTCGACTTGGGCCGGAAGGATTTCTTGTTTTCGACTTGGGCTGGAAGGATTTCTTGTTTTCGACTTGGGCTGGAAGGATTTCTTGCCGCAACTCAGCCGCAACTCTCTGTCGTCCGAGGTGATCTCTTCTCGCTGCCGTCCGGGGCTGAACTCATTTTTTTGTCGATTGGGGTCCTGCTTTTATTGACGCCGCAGCAAACCGGGGTGGGTCTGTCGGCGTCAGGGCTCTCTCGATAATCCCAAAAGTCGCATTAGTTCTGATTTCCCATTATCGCTATTATTTTCACCCCTACTTCCTCACAGTGCCTCTGGGGGGAAGACGCATACCCATCTCTCCCGGTTTCTCGTATGTCAGGTGACCGTTTTCGACCAATGGTTCTTGATCGAGCATTCTCCCTCCTCTTTCCGCATATCATGTGACCGCTTTCGGCTAATGAGACTGTGGTGGGACGCCTCCCATCTCCAATCGGGCGTGGCTTACATCGTTCTTGTTCTAAAAAAAACAAAATCTAATTTGGCCTTTTTCATACGTACGAAAAATGATAATCTTGGCTTTTTCTCACCTGGGTTCTGTCAAAACAGCCTGCCGCTAATTAGATGTGACTTCAGGAAAGAATATTGGCGCTATCTGTGAGCCGAGACAATCGTTTTCTTTCCTTCTTTGTTTTTGGTCAGACCTGATAGTCAAAAATCTTAATTATCTGAATTGAAAATGTCTCCACTTCATCATTGTGGGGTTCCAATTTTTAACAGGTCAGAATCTGTATACAGTTCCACCGGTCACCACCTCAACACAAAAAAACACCTTTCCTCCGATTAAAATTTCGTTTCCATTGTTCTAAAAAGTCTTTATTGTTTCAGCCAACCTTAACAATTTCCATCCTACGCGGACATGGAATTAGTTCAAGTGCTTGACCTGATAATTTTGACACTTGTTAGGTGCTGGTCGTACGTGTGTGTTTTCGCTTACGACCTGGTTTCGTATTATGTTTCTGTCTTTCCTCTTCTTTTTGTTTTATTTTATTATCTCCAAACTCTATTTCCTCAACCAAATATAACAATTTCTATTTCCCTGGATTTCGGTCAGGTAATTTGACCTGATATATTTTGAAACCTGTCTTGTCTTAGTTTTACTTATGACCGGGTTTTGTTTTATCTATTCCTCTTTCTCTTTCTTTTTATTATTTTTTTTTTCTTCTTCTCTTTGGATCGCCTAAATACAGTTAGAGAATTATTCTCAAAAATCAATTATTCTTCATTTCTAAATAACTAACAACTGGTTAATAAACCGAAAAAAATTAAATCATATTTCTATGAATATCTCTTTTTAGTCTTTCTAAAAATGCAGGGTGCCACACAGGGAAAGACCTAATCTAAGCTCTGCAAAAAAATATTTTGCCTTCAAATTCATACCGTGATCGTAGCATGCATGGACTCGACTCATATGACTGGGATTTCCATGAAAAAGATTGTGAGCAGAAAATGGGTGATCACTGTACATTTCTCTTCTGTTTCCTATTCATATTTCTATTTTACCTCCTCAATTTAGCATTATGGACAGGGAAAGACCTAATCTAAGATCTGCAAAAAAATATTTTGCCTTCAAATTCATACTGTGATCGTAGCATGCATGGACTCGACTCATATGACTGGGATTTCCATGAAAAAGATTGTCGGCAGAAAATGGGTGATCACTGTACATTTCTCTTCTGTTTCCTATTTATATATATATTTTACTTCCTTAATTTAGCATTATGGACAGGGAAAGACCTAATCTAAGATCTGCAAAAAAATATTTTGCCTTCAAATTCATACCGTGATAATAGCATGCATGGACTCGACTCATATGACTGGGATTTCCATGAAAAAGATTGTGGGCAGAAAATGGGTGATCACTGTACATTTCTCTTCTGTTTCTTATTTATATTTCTATTTTACCTCCTCAATTTAGCATTATGGACAGGGAAAGACCTAATCTAAGATCTGCAAAAAAATATTTTGCCTTCAAATTCATAGCGTGATCGTAGCATGCATGGACTCGACTCATATGACTGGGATTTCCATGAAAAAGATTGTGGGCAGAAAATGGGTGATCACTGTACATTTCTCTTCTGTTTTCTATTTAGATTTCTATTTTAACTCCTCAATTTAGCATTATGGACAGGGAAAGACCTAATCTAAGCTCAGCACAAAAATATTTTGCCTTCAAATAGATACCGTGATCGTAGCATGCATAGACTTGACTCATATGACTGGGATTTCCATGAAAAAGATTGTGGGCAGAAGATGGGTGATCACTGTACATTTCTCTTCTGTTTCCTATTTATATTTATATTTTACCTCCTCAATTTAGCATTATGGACAGGGAAAGACCTAATCTAAGCTCTGCACAAAAATATTTTGCCTTCAATTTCATACCGTGATCGTAGCATGCATGGACTCGACTCATATGACTGGGATTTCCATGAAAAAGATTGTGGGCAGAAGATAGGTGATCACTGTACATTTCTCTTCTGTTTCCTATTTATATTTATATTTTACCTCCTCAATTTAGCATTATGGACAGGGAAAGACCTAATCTAAGCTCTGCACAAAAATATTTTGCCTTCAAATTCATACCGTGATCGTAGCATGCATGGACTCGACTCATATGACTGGGATTTCCATGAAAAAGATTGTGGGCAGAAGATAGGTGATCACTGTACATTTCTCTTCTGTTTCCTGTTTATATTTATATTTTACCTCCTCAATTTAGCATTATGGACAGGGAAAGACCTAATCTAAGATCTGCACAAGAATATTTTGCCTTCAAATTCATACCGTGATCGTAGCATGTATGGACTTGACTCATATGACTGGGATTTCCATGAAAAAGATTGTGGGCAGAAGATGGGTGATCACTGTACATTTCTCTTCTGTTTCCTATTTATATTTATATTTTACCTCCTCAATTTAGCATTATGGACAGGGAAAGACCTAATCTAAGCTCAGCAAAAAATATTTTGCCTTCAAATACATACCGTGATCGTAGCAATCATAGACTCGACTAATATGACTGGGATTTCCATGAAAAAGATTGTGGGCAGAAGATGGGTGATCACTGTACATTTCTCTTCTGTTTCCTATTTATATTTATATTTTACCTCCTCAATTTAGCATTATGGACAGGGAAAGACCAAATCTAAGGGCTGCACAAAAATATTTTGCCTTCAATTTCATACCGTGATCGTAGCATGCATGGACTCGACTCATATGACTGGGATTTCCATGAAAAAGATTGTGGGCAGAAGATGGGTGATCACTGTACATTTCTCGTCTGTTTCCTATTTATATTTATATTTTACCTCCTCAATTTAGCATTATGGACAGGGAAAGACCTAATCTAAGCTCTGCACAAAAATATTTTGCCTTCAAATTCATACCGTGATCGTAGCATGCATGGACTCGACTGATATGACTGGGATTTCCATGAAAAAGATTGTGGGCAGAAGATGGGTGATCACTGTACATTTCTGTTCTGTTTCCTATTTATATTTGTATTTTACCTCCTCAATTTAACATTATGGACAGGGAAAGACCTAATCTAAGCTCTGCACAAAAATATTTTGCCTTCAATTTCATACCGTGATCGTAGCATGCATGGACTCGACTCATATGACTGGGATTTCCATGAAAAAGATTGTGGGCAGAAGATGGGTGATCACTGTACATTTCTCTTCTGTTTCCTATTTATATTTATATTTTAGCTCCTCAATTTAGCATTATGGACAGGGAAAGACCTAATCTAAGCTCTGCACAAAAATATTTCGCCTTCAATTTCATACCGTGATCGTAGCATGCATGGACTCGACTCATATGACTGGGATTTCCATGAAAAAGATTGTGGGCAGAAGATGGGTGATCACTGTACATTTCTGTTCTGTTTCCTATTTATATTTGTATTTTACCTCCTCAATTTAACATTATGGACAGGGAAAGACCTAATCTAAGCTCTGCACAAAAATATTTTGCCTTCAATTTCATACCCTGATCGTAGCATGCATGGACTCGACTCATATGACTGGGATTTCCATGAAAAAGATTGTGGGCAGAAGATAGGTGATCACTGTACATTTCTCTTCTGTTTCCTATTTATATTTATATTTTACCTCCTCAATTTAGCATTATGGACAGGGAAAGACCTAATCTAAGCTCTGCACAAAAATATTTTGCCTTCAAATTCATACCGTGATCGTAGCATGCATGGACTCGACTCATATGACTGGGATTTCCATGAAAAAGATTGTGGGCAGAAGATAGGTGATCACTGTACATTTCTCTTCTGTTTCCTGTTTATATTTATATTTTACCTCCTCAATTTAGCATTATGGACAGGGAAAGACCTAATCTAAGCTCTGGTACAAAAATATTTTGCCTTCAAATTCATACCGTGATCGTAGCATGCATGGACTCGACTCATATGACTGGGATTTCCATGAAAAAGAATGTAGGCCGAAAATGGGTGATCACTGTACATTTCTCTTCTTTTTCCTATTCATATTTATATTTTACCTCCTCAATTTAGCATTATGGACAGGGAAAGACCTAATCTAAGATCTGCACAAGAATATTTTGCCTTCAAATTCATACCGTGATCGTAGCATGTATGGACTCGACTCATATGACTGGGATTTCCATGAAAAAGATTGTGGGCAGAAGATGGGTGATCACTGTACATTTCTCTTCTGTTTCCTATTCATATTTATATTTTACCTCCTCAATTTAGCATTATGGACAGGGAAAGACCTAATCTACGCTCTGCACAAAAATATTTCGCCTTCAATTTCATAACGTGATCGTAGCATGCATGGACTCGACTCATATGACTGGCATTTCCATGGAAAAGATTGTGGGCAGAAAATGGGTGATCACTGTACATTTCTCTTCTGTTTCCTATTTATATTTGTATTGTACCTCCTCAATTTAGCATTATGGACAGGGAAAGACTGAATATAAGCTCAGCACAAAAATATTTTGCCTTCCAATACATACCGTGATCGTAGCATGCATAGACTTGACTCATATGACTGGGATTTCCATGAAAAAGATTGTGGGCAGAAGAGGGGTGATCACTGTACATTTCTCTTCTGTTTCCTATTTATATTTATATTTTACCTCCTCAATTTAGCATTATGGACAGGGAAAGACTTAATCTAAGCTCTGCACAAAAATATTTTGCCTTCAATTTCATACCGTGATCGTAGCATGCATGGACTCGACTCATATGACTGGGATTTCCATGAAAAAGATTGTGGGCAGAAGATGGGTGATCACTGTACATTTCTCTTCTGTTTCCTATTTATATTTATATTTTACCTCCTCAATTTAGCATTATGGACAGGGAAAGACCTAATCTAAGCTCTGCACAAAAATATTTTGCCTTCAAATTCATACCGTGATCGTAGCATGCATGGACTCGACTCATATGACTGGGATTTCCATGAAAAAGATTGTGGGCAGAAGATGGGTGATCACTGTACATTTCTCTTCTGTTTCCTATTTATATTTGTATTTTACCTCCTCAATTGAACATTATGGACAGGGAAAGACCTAATCTAAGATCTGCACAAAAATATTTTGCCTTCAATTTCATACCGTGATCGTAGCATGCATGGACTCGAGTCATATGACTGGGATTTCCATGAAAAGATTGTGGGCAGAAGATGGGTGATCACTGTACATTTCTCTTCTGTTTCCTATTTATATTTGTATTGTACCTCCTCAATTTAGCATTATGGACAGAGAAAGACCTAATCTAAGGGCTGCACAAAAATATTTTGCCTTCAAATTCATACCGTGATCGTAGCATGCATGGACTCGACTCATATGACTGGGATTTCCATGAAAAAGAATGTAGGCCGAAAATGGGTGATCACTGTACATTTCTCTTCTTTTTCCTATTCATATTTATATTTTACCTCCTCAATTTAGCATTATGGACAGGGAAAGACCTAATCTAAGATCTGCACAAGAATATTTTGCCTTCAAATTCATACCGTGATCGTAGCATGTATGGACTCGACTCATATGACTGGGATTTCCATGAAAAAGATTGTGGGCAGAAGATGGGTGATCACTGTACATTTCTCTTCTGTTTCCTATTCATATTTATATTTTACCTCCTCAATTTAGCATTATGGACAGGGAAAGACCTAATCTACGCTCTGCACAAAAATATTTCGCCTTCAATTTCATAACGTGATCGTAGCATGCATGGACTCGACTCATATGACTGGCATTTCCATGGAAAAGATTGTGGGCAGAAAATGGGTGATCACTGTACATTTCTCTTCTGTTTCCTATTTATATTTGTATTGTACCTCCTCAATTTAGCATTATGGACAGGGAAAGACTGAATATAAGCTCAGCACAAAAATATTTTGCCTTCCAATACATACCGTGATCGTAGCATGCATAGACTTGACTCATATGACTGGGATTTCCATGAAAAAGATTGTGGGCAGAAGAGGGGTGATCACTGTACATTTCTCTTCTGTTTCCTATTTATATTTATATTTTACCTCCTCAATTTAGCATTATGGACAGGGAAAGACTTAATCTAAGCTCTGCACAAAAATATTTTGCCTTCAATTTCATACCGTGATCGTAGCATGCATGGACTCGACTCATATGACTGGGATTTCCATGAAAAAGATTGTGGGCAGAAGATGGGTGATCACTGTACATTTCTCTTCTGTTTCCTATTTATATTTATATTTTACCTCCTCAATTTAGCATTATGGACAGGGAAAGACCTAATCTAAGCTCTGCACAAAAATATTTTGCCTTCAAATTCATACCGTGATCGTAGCATGCATGGACTCGACTCATATGACTGGGATTTCCATGAAAAAGATTGTGGGCAGAAGATGGGTGATCACTGTACATTTCTCTTCTGTTTCCTATTTATATTTGTATTTTACCTCCTCAATTGAACATTATGGACAGGGAAAGACCTAATCTAAGATCTGCACAAAAATATTTTGCCTTCAATTTCATACCGTGATCGTAGCATGCATGGACTCGAGTCATATGACTGGGATTTCCATGAAAAGATTGTGGGCAGAAGATGGGTGATCACTGTACATTTCTCTTCTGTTTCCTATTTATATTTGTATTGTACCTCCTCAATTTAGCATTATGGACAGAGAAAGACCTAATCTAAGGGCTGCACAAAAATATTTTGCCTTCAAATTCATACCGTGATCGTAGCATGCATGGACTCGACTCATATGACTGGGATTTCCATGAAAAAGATTGTGGGCAGAAGATGGGTGATCACTGTACATTTCTCTTCTGTTTCCTATTTATATTTATATTTTACCTCCTCAATTTAGCATTATGGACAGGGAAAGACCTAATCTAAGCGCTGCACAAAAATATTTTGCCTTCAATTTCATACCGTGATCGTAGCATGCATGACTCGACTCATATGACTGGGATTTCCATGAAAAAGATTGTGGGCAGAAGATGGGTGATCACTGTACATTTCTCTTCTGTTTCCTATTTATATTTGTATTGTACCTCCTCAATTTAGCATTATGGACAGAGAAAGACCTAATATAAGCTCTACACAAAAATATTTTGCCTTCAAATTCATACCGTGATCGTAGCATGCATGGACTCGACTCATATGACTGGGATTTCCATGAAAAAGATTTTGGGCAGAGGATGGGTGATCACTGTACATTTCTCTTGTTTCCTATTTATATTTATATTTTACCTCCTCAATTTAACATTATGGACAGGGAAAGACCTACTCTAAGCTCAGCAAAAAATATTTTGCCTTCAAATACATACCGTGATCGTAGCATGCATAGACTCGACTAATATGACTGGGATTTCCATGAAAAAGATTGTGGGCAGAAGATGGGTGATCACTGTACATTTCTCTTCTGTTTCCTATTTATATTTATATTTTATCTCCTCAATTTAGCATTATGGACAGGGAAAGACCTAATCTAAGCGCTGCACAAAAATATTTTGCCTTCAATTTCATACCGTGATCGTAGCATGCATGGATTCGACTCATATGACTGGGATTTCCATGAAAAAGATTGTGGGCAGAAGATGGGTGATCACTGTACATTTCTCTTCTGTTTCCTATTTATATTTATATTTTACCTCCTCAATTTAGCATTATGGACAAAGAAAGACCTAATCTAAGCTCTGCACAAAAATATTTTGCCTTCAAATTCATACCGTGATCGTAGCATGAATGGACTCGACTGATATGACTGGGATTTCCATGAAAAAGATTGTGGGCAGAAGATGGGTGATCACTGTACATTTCTCTTCTGTTTCCTATTTATATTTCTCTTTTACCTCCCCAATTCAGCATTATGGACAGGGAAAGACCTAATCTAAGCTCTGCACAAAAATATTTTGCCTTCAATTTCATACCGTGATCGTAGCATGCATGGACTCGACTCATATGACTGGGATTTCCATGAAAAAGATTGTTGGCCGAAAATGGGTGATCACTGTACATTTCTCTTCTGTTTCCTATTTATATTTGTATTTTACCTCCTCAATTTATCATTATGGACAGGGAAAGACCTAATCTAAGATCTGCACAAAAATATTTTGCCTTCAAATACATACCGTGATCGTAGCATGCATAGACTCGACTAATATGACTGGGATTTCCATGAAAAAGATTGTGGGCAGAGGATGGGTGATCACTGTACATTTCTCTTCTGTTTCCTATTTATATTTATATTGTACGTCCTCAATTTAGCATTATGGACAGAGAAAGACCTAATATAAGCTCTGCACAAAAATATTTTGCCTTCAAATTCATACCGTGATTGTAGCATGCATGGACTCGACTCATATGACTGGGATTTCCATGAAAAAGATTGTGGGCAGAAGATGGGTGATCACTGTACATTTTTCTTCTGTTTCCTATTTATATTTCTATTTTACCTCCTCAATTTAGCATTATGGACAGGGAAAGACCTAATCTAAGCTCTGCATAAAAATATTTTGCCTTCAATTTCATACCGTGATCGTAGCATGCATGGACTCGACTCATATGACTGGGATTTCCATGAAAAAGATTGTGGGCAGAAGATGGGTGATCACTGTACATTTTTCTTCTGTTTCCTATTTATATTTGTATTGTACCTCCTCAATTTAGCATTATGGACAGGGAAAGACCTAATCTAAGCTCAGCACAAAAATATTTTGCCTTCAAATACATACCGTGATCGTAGCATGCATAGACTCGACTCATATGACTGGGATTTACATGAAAAAGATTGTGGGCAGAAGATGGCTGATAACTGTACATATCTCTTCTGTTTCCTATTTATATTTATATTTTACCTCCTCATTTTAGCATTATGGACAGGGAAAGACCTAATCTAAGCTCTGCACAAAAATATTTTGCCTTCAATTTCATACCGTGATCGTAGCATGCATGGACTCGACTCATATGACTGGGATTTCCATGAAAAAGATTGTTGGCCGAAAATTGGTGATCACTGTACATTTCTCTTCTGTTTCCTATTTATATTTGTATTTTACCTCCTCAATTTATCATTATGGACAGGGAAAGACCTAATCTAAGATCTGCACAAAAATATTTTGCCTTCAAATACATACCGTGATCGTAGCATGCATAGACTCGACTAATATGACTGGGATTTCCATGAAAAAGATTGTGGGCAGAGGATGGGTGATCACTGTACATTTCTCTTCTGTTTCCTATTTATATTTATATTTTACCTCCTCAATTTAGCATTATGGTCAGGGAAAGACCTAAAGTAAGCTCTGCACAAAAATATTTTGCCTTCAATTTCATACCGTGATCGTAGCATGCATGGACTCGACTCAAATGACTGGGATTTCCATGAAAAAGATTGTGGGCCGAAAATGGGTGATCACTGTACATTTCTCTTCTGTTTCCAATTTATATTTGTATTGTACCTCCTCAATTTAGCATTATGGACAGAGAAAGACCTAATATAAGCTCTGCACAAAAATATTTTGCCTTCAATTTCATACCGTGATCGTAGCATGCATGGACTCGACTCATATGACTGGGATTTCCATGAAAAAGATTGTGGGCAGAAGATGGGTGATCACTGTACATTTCTCTTCTGTTTCCTATTTATATTTATATTTTACCTCCTCAATTTAGCATTATGGACAGGGAAAGACCTAATCTAAGCTCTGCACAAAAATATTTTGCCTTCAATTTCATACCGTGATCGTAGCATGCATGGACTCGACTCATATGACTGGGATTTCCATGGAAAAGATTGTGGGCAGAAAATGGGTGATCACTGTACATTTCTCTTCTGTTTCCTATTTATATTTGTATTGTACCTCCTCAATTTAGCATTATGGACAGGGAAAGACTTAATCTAAGCTCAGCACAAAAATATTTTGCCTTCAAATACATACTGTGATCGTAGCATGCATAGACTTGACTCATATGACTGCGATTTCCATGAAAAAGATTGTGGGCAGAAGATGGGTGATCACTGTACATTTCTTTTCTGTTTCCTATTTATATTTATATTTTACCTCCTCAATTTAGCATTATGGACAGGGAAAGACTTAATCTAAGCTCAGCACAAAAATATTTTGCCTTCAAATACATACCGTGATCGTAGCATGCATAGACTCGACTAATATGACTGGGATTTCCATGAAAAAGATTGTGGGCAGAGGATGGGTGATCACTGTACATTTCTCTTCTGTTTCCTATATATATTTATATTGTACGTCCTCAATTTAGCATTATGGACAGAGAAAGACCTAATATAAGCTCTGCACAAAAATATTTTGCCTTCAAATTCATACCGTGATTGTAGCATGCATGGACTCGACTCATATGACTGGGATTTCCATGAAAAAGATTGTGGGCAGAAGATGGGTGATCACTGTACATTTTTCTTCTGTTTCCTATTTATATTTATATTTTACCTCCTCAATTTAGCATTATGGACAGGGAAAGACCTAATCTAAGCTCTGCATAAAAATATTTTGCCTTCAATTTCATACCGTGATCGTAGCATGCATGGACTCGACTCATATGACTGGGATTTCCATGAAAAAGATTGTGGGCAGAAGATGGGTGATCACTGTACATTTTTCTTCTGTTTCCAATTTATATTTGTATTGTACCTCCTCAATTTAGCATTATGGACAGGGAAAGACCTAATCTAAGCTCAGCACAAAAATATTTTGCCTTCAAATACATACCGTGATCGTAGCATGCATAGACTCGACTCATATGACTGGGATTTACATGAAAAAGATTGTGGGCAGAAGATGGCTGATAACTGTACATATCTCTTCTGTTTCCTATTTATATTTATATTTTACCTCCTCATTTTAGCATTATGGACAGGGAAAGACCTAATCTAAGCTCTGCACAAAAATATTTTGCCTTCAATTTCATACCGTGATCGTAGCATGCATGGACTCGACTCATATGACTGGGATTTCCATGAAAAAGATTGTTGGCCGAAAATTGGTGATCACTGTACATTTCTCTTCTGTTTCCTATTTATATTTGTATTTTACCTCCTCAATTTATCATTATGGACAGGGAAAGACCTAATCTAAGATCTGCACAAAAATATTTTGCCTTCAAATACATACCGTGATCGTAGCATGCATAGACTCGACTCATATGACTGGGATTTCCATGAAAAAGATTGTGGGCAGAAGATGGGTGATCACTGTACATTTCTCTTCTGTTTCCTATTTATATTTATATTTTACCTCCTCAATTTAGCATTATGGACAGGGAAAGACCTAATCTAAGCTCTGCACAAAAATATTTTGCCTTCAATTTCATACCGTGATCGTAGCATGCATGGACTCGACTCATATGACTGGGATTTCCATGGAAAAGATTGTGGGCAGAAAATGGGTGATCACTGTACATTTCTCTTCTGTTTCCTATTTATATTTGTATTGTACCTCCTCAATTTAGCATTATGGACAGGGAAAGACTTAATCTAAGCTCAGCACAAAAATATTTTGCCTTCAAATACATACCGTGATCGTAGCATGCATAGACTTGACTCATATGACTGCGATTTCCATGAAAAAGATTGTGGGCAGAAGATGGGTGATCACTGTACATTTCTCTTCTGTTTCCTATTTATATTTATATTTTACCTCCTCAATTTAGCATTATGGACAGGGAAAGACTTAATCTAAGCTCAGCACAAAAATATTTTGCCTTCAAATACATACCGTGATCGTAGCATGCATAGACTTGACTCATATGACTGCGATTTCCATGAAAAAGATTGTGGGCAGAAGATGGGTGATCACTGTACATTTCTCTTCTGTTTCCTATTTATATTTATATTTTACCTCCTCAATTTAGCATTATGGACAGGGAAAGACCTAATCTAAGCTCTGCACAAAAATATTTTGCCTTCAATTTCATACCGTGATCGTAGCATGCATGGACTCGACTCATATGACTGGGATTTCCATGAAAAAGATTGTGGGCAGAAGATGGGTGATCACTGTACATTTCTCTTCTGTTTCCTATTTATATTTATATTTTACCTCCTCAATTTAGCATTATGGACAGGGAAAGACCTAATCTAAGCTCTGCACAAAAATATTTTGCCTTCAATTTCATACCGTGATCGTAGCATGCATGGACTCGACTCATATGACTGGGATTTCCATGAAAAAGATTGTGGGCAGAAGATGGGTGATCACTGTACATTTCTCTTCTGTTTCCTATTTATATTTATATTTTACCTCCTCAATTTAGCATTATGGACAGGGAAAGACCTAATCTAAGCTCTGCACAAAAATATTTTGCCTTCAATTTCATACCGTGATCGTAGCATGCATGGACTCGACTCATATGACTGGGATTTCCATGAAAAAGATTGTAGGCCGAAAATGGGTGATCACTGTACATTTCTCTTCTGTTTTCTATTTATATTTATATTTTACCTCCTAAATTTAGCATTATGGACAGGGAAAGATCAAATCTAAGATCTGCACAAAAATATTTTGCCTTCAAATTCATACCCTGATCGTAGCATGCATGGACTCGACTCATATGACTGGGATTTCCATGAAAAAGATTGTAGGCCGAAAATGGGTGATCACTGTACATTTCTCTTCTGTCTCCTCTTTATATTTCTATTTTACTTTCTCAATTTAGCATTATGGACAAGGAAAGACCTAATCTATGCTCTGCACAAAAATATTTTGCCTTCAAATTCATACCGTGATCGTAGCATGCATGGACTCGACTCATATGACTGGGATTTCCATGAAATAGATTGTGGGCCGAAAATGGGTGATGATTGTACATTTCTCTTCATTTTCCTATTTATATTTATATTTTACCTACTCAATTTAGCATTATGGCAGGGAAAGACCTAATCTAAGCTCTGCAAAAAAATATTTTGCCTTCAAATTCATAGCGTGATCGTAGCATGCATGGACTCGACTCATATGACTGGGATTTCCATGAAAAAGATTTGTGGCCGAAAATGTGTGATCACTGTACATTTCTCTTTTGTTTCCTATTTATATTTATATTTTACCTCCTCAATTTAGCATTATAGACAGGGAATGACCAAATCTAAGATCTGCAAAAAAATATTTTGCCTTCAAATTCATACCGTGATCGTAGCATGCATGGACTCGACTCATATGACTGGGATTTCCATGAAAATATTGTGAGCCGAAAATAGGTGATCACTGTACATTTCTCTTCTGTTTCCTATTTATATTTATATTTTACCTCCTCAATTTAGCATTATGGACAGGGAAAGACATAATCTAAGATCTGCACAAAAATATTTTGCCTTCAAATTCATACCGTGATTGTATCATGCATGGACTCGACTCATGTGACTGGGATTTCCATGAAAAAGATTGTGAGCCGAAAATAGGGGATCACTATACATTTCTCTTCTGTTTCCTATTTATATTTCTATTTTACCTCCTGAATTTAGCATTATGGACAGGGAAAGACCTAATCTAAGATCTGCACAAAAATATTTTGCCTTCAAATTCATACCGTGATCGCAGCATCCATGGACACGACTCATATGACTGGGATTTCCATGAAAGAGAATGTGGGCCGAAAATCTGTGATCACTGTACATTTCTCTTCTGTTTCCTATTTATATTTCTATTTTACCTCCTCAATTTAGCATTATGGACAGGGAAAGACCTAATCTACGCTTTGCAAAAAAATATTTTGCCTTCAAAATCATACCGTGATCGTGGCATGCATGGACTCGACTCATATGACTGGGATTTCCATGAAATAGATTGTGGGCAGAAAATGGGTGATCACTGTACATTTCTCTTCTGTTTCCTATTTATATTTATATTTTACCTCCTCATTTTTGCATTATAGACAGGGAAAAACCTAATCTAAGCTTTGCAAAAAAATATTTTGCCTTCAAATTCATACCGTGATCTTTGCCACATGGACTCGACGCATATGACTGGGATTTCCATGAAAAAGATTGTGGGTCGAAAATGGGTGATCACTGTACATTTCTCTTCTGTTTCCTATTTATATTTATATTTTACCTCCTCAATTTTGCATTATAGACAGGGAAAAACCTAATCTAAGCTTTGCAAAAAAATATTTTGCCTTCAAATTCATACCGTGATTGTATCATGCATGGACTCGACTCATATGACTGGGATTTCCATGAAAATATTGTGAGCCGAAAATAGCTGATCACTGTACATTTCTCTTCTGTTTCCTATTTATATTTATATTTTACCTCCTCAATTTAGCATTATGGACAGGGAAAAACCTAATCTAAGATCTGCACAAAAATATTTTGCCTTGAAATTCATTCCGTGATCGTAGCATGCATGGACTCGACTCATATGACTGGGATTTCCATGAAAAAGATTGTGGGCCGAAAATAGGTGATCACTGTACATTTCTCTTCTGTTTCCTATTTATATTTCTATTTTACCTCCTCAATTTAGCATTATGGACAGGGAAAGACCTAATCTAAGATCTGCACAAAAATATTTTGCCTTCAAATTCATACCGTGATCTTAGCATGCATGGACTCGACTCATATGACTGGGATTTCCATGAAAAAGATTGTGGGCCGAAAATAGGTGATCACTGTACATTTCTCTTCTGTTTCCTATTTATATTTATATTTTACCTCCTCAATTTAGCATTATGGACAGGGAAAGACCTAATCTAAGATCTGCACAAAAATATTTTGCCTTCAAATTCATACCGTGATCTCAGCATCCATGGACACGACTCATATGACTGGTATTTCCATGAAAGAGAATGTGGGCCGAAAATCTGTGATCACTGTACATTTCTCTTCTGTTTCCTATTTATATTTCTATTTTACCTCCTCAATTTAGCATTATGGACAAGGAAAGACCTAATCTACGCTTTGCAAAAAAATATTTTGCCTTCAAAATCATACCGTGATCGTAGCATGCATGGACTCGACTCATATGACTGGGATTTCCATGAAATAGATTGTGGGCAGAAAATGGGTGATCACTGTACATTTCTCTTCTGTTTCCTATTTATATTTATATTTTACCTCCTCAATTTTGCATTATAGACTGGGAAAAACCTAATCTAAGCTTTGCAAAAAAATATTTTGCCTTCAAATTCATACCGTGATATTTGCCACATGGACTCGACGCATATGACTGGGATTTCCATGAAAAAGATTGTGGGTCGAAAATGGGTGATCACTGTACATTTCTCTTCTGTTTCCTATTTATATTTATATTTTACCTCCTCAATTTAGCATTATGGACAGGGAAAGACCTAATGTAAGCTCTGCACAAAAATATTTTGCCTTCAAATTCATACCGTGATCGTAGCATGCATGAAGTCGACTCATATCACTGGGATTTCCATGAAAATATTGTGAGCCGAAAATAGCTGATCACTGTACATTTCTCTTCTGTTTACTATTTATATTTCTATTTTACCTCCTCAATTTAGCATTATGGACAGGGAAAGACCTAATGTAAGCTCTGCAGAAAAATATTTTGCCTTCAAATTCATACCGTGATCGTAGCATGCATGAAGTCGACTCATATCACTGGGATTTCCATGAAAATATTGTGAGCCGAAAATAGCTGATCACTGTACATTTCTCTTCTGTTTACTATTTATATTTCTATTTTACCTCCTCAATTTAGCATTATGGACAGGGAAAGACCTAATGTAAGCTCTGCACAAAAATATTTTGCCTTCAAATTCATACCGTGATCGTAGCATGCATGAAGTCGACTCATATCACTGGGATTTCCATGAAAATATTGTGAGCCGAAAATAGCTGATCACTGTACATTTCTCTTCTGTTTACTATTTATATTTCTATTTTACCTCCTCAATTTAGCATTATGGACAGGGAAAGACCTAATGTAAGCTCTGCACAAAAATATTTTGCCTTCAAATTCATACCGTGATCGTAGCATGCATGAAGTCGACTCATATCACTGGGATTTCCATGAAAATATTGTGAGCCGAAAATAGCTGATCACTGTACATTTCTCTTCTGTTTCCTATTACTAAATCTATTTTACTTCCGTAATTTAGCATTATGGACAGGGAAAGACCAAATCTAAGATCTGCAAAAAAATATTTTGCCTTCAAATTCATACCGTGATCGTAGCATGCATGGACTCGACTCATATGACTGGGATTTCCATGAAAAAGATTGTGGGCCGAAAATGGGGGATCACGGTACATTTCTCTCCTGTTTCCTATTTATATTTATATTTTACCTCCTCAATTTCGCATTATGGACAGGGAAAGACCTAATCTAAGCTCTGCAAAAAAATATTTTGCATTCAAAATCATACCGTGATCGTAGCATGCATGGACTCGACTCATATGACTGGGATTTCCATGAAAAAGATTGTTGGCCGAAAATGGGTGATCACTGTACATTTCTCTTCATTTTCCTATTTATATTTCTGTTTTACCTCCTCAATTTAGCATTATGGCAGGGAAAAACCTAATCTAAGCTCTGCAAAAAAATATTTTGCCTTCAAATTCATACCGTGATCGTAGCATGCATGGACTCGACTCATATGACTGGGATTTCCATGAAAAAGATTTTAGGCCAAAAATGGGAGATCACTGTACATTTCCCTTCTGTTTCCTATTTATATTTATATTTTACCTCCTCAATTTAGCCTTATGGACATGGAAAGACCAAATCTAAGATCTGCAAAAAAATATTTTGCCTTCAAATTCATACCGTGATGGTAGCATGCATGGACTCGACTCATATGACTGGGATTTCCATGAAAAAGATTGTGGGCCGAAAATGGGTGATCACTGTACATTTCTCTTCTGTTTCCTATTTATATTTATATTTTACCTCCTCAATTTAGCATTATGGACAGGGAAAGACCTCATCTAATATCTGTACAAAAATATTTTGCCTTGAAATTCATACCGTGATCGTAGCATGCATGGACTCGACTCATATGACTGGGATTTCCATGAAAAAGATTGTGGGCAGAAAATGGGTGATCACTGTACATTTCCCTTCTGTTTCCTATTTATATTTATATTTTACCTCCTCAATTTAGCATTATGGACAGGGAAAGACCTAATCTAAGATCTGCACAAAAATATTTTCCCTTCAAATTCATACCCTGATCGTAGCATGCATGGACTGAACTCATATGACTGGGATTTCCATGAAATAGATTGTGGGCACAAAATGGGTGATCACTGTACATTTCTCTTCTGTTTCCTATTTATATTTCTATTTACCTCCTCAATTTAGCATTATGGACAGGGAAAAACCTAATCTAAGATCTGCACAAAAATATTTTGCCTTCAAATTCATACCGTGATCGTAGCATGCATGGACTCGACTCATATGACTGGGATTTCCATGAAAAAGATTGTGGGCAGAAAATGGGTGATCACTGTACATTTCTCTTCTGTTTCCTATTCATATTTCTATTTTACCTCCTCAATTTAGCATTATGGACAGGGAAAGACCTAATCTAAGATCTGCAAAAAAATATTTTGCCTTGAAATTCATACGGTGAGCATAGCATGCATGGACTCGACTCATATCACTGGGATTTCCATGAAAAAGATTGTGGGCAGAAAATGGGTGATCACTGTACATTTCTCTTCGGTTTCCTATTTATATTTATATTTTAACTCCTCATTTTAGCATTATGGACAGGGAAAGACCTAATCTAAAATCTGCACAAAAATATTTTACCTTCAAATTCATACCGTGATCGTAGCATGCATGGACTCGACTCATATGACTGGGATTTCCATGAAAAAGATTGTGGGCAGAAAATGGGTGATCACTGTACATTTCTCTTCTGTTTCCTATTTATATTTATATTTTACCTCCTCAATTTAGCATTATGGACAGGGAAAAACCTAATCTAAGATCTGCACAAAAATATTTTGCCTTCAAATTCATACCGTGATCGTAGCATGCATGGACTCGACTCATATGACTGGGATTTCCATGAAAAAGATTGTGGGCAGAAAATGGGTGATCACTGTACATTTCCCTTCTGTTTCCTATTTATATTTATATTTTACCTCCTCAATTTAGCATTATGGTCAGGGAAAGACCTAATCTAAGATCTGCACAAAAATATTTTCCCTTCAAATTCATACCCTGATCGTAGCATGCATGGACTGAACTCATATGACTGGGATTTCCATGTAATAGATTGTGGG
Source organism: Acanthosepion lycidas (assembly GCA_963932145.1). Classification (NCBI taxonomy): domain Eukaryota; kingdom Metazoa; phylum Mollusca; class Cephalopoda; order Sepiida; family Sepiidae; genus Acanthosepion; species Acanthosepion lycidas. The sequence goes on from CAWVQA010000852.1 coordinate 202,755, forward strand.
CACAAAATGGGTGATCACTGTACATTTCTCTTCTGTTTCCTATTTATATTTCTATTTACCTCCTCAATTTAGCATTATGGACAGGGAAAAACCTAATCTAAGATCTGCACAAAAATATTTTGCCTTCAAATTCATACCGTGATCGTAGCATGCATGGACTCGACTCATATGACTGGGATTTCCATGAAAAAGATTGTGGGCAGAAAATGGGTGATCACTGTACATTTCTCTTCTGTTTCCTATTCATATTTCTATTTTACCTCCTCAATTTAGCATTATGGACAGGGAAAGACCTAATCTAAGATCTGCAAAAAAATATTTTGCCTTGAAATTCATACGGTGAGCGTAGCATGCATGGACTCGACTCATATCACTGGGATTTGCATGAAAAAGATTGTGGGCCGAAAATGGCTGATCATTGTACATTTCTCTTCTGTTTCCTATTTATATTTCTATTTTACCTCCTCAATTTAGCATTATGGACAGGGAAAGACCTAATCTAAGATCTGCACAAAAATATTTTGCTTTCAAATTCATACCGTGATCGTAGCATGCATGGACTCGACTCATATGACTGGGATTTCCATGAAAAAGATTGTGGGCCGAAAATGGGTGATCACTGTACATTTCTCTTCTGTTTTCTTATTTATATTTCTATTTTACCTCCTTAATTTAGCATTATGGACAGGGAAAGACCTAATGTAAGACCTGCAAAAATATATTTTGCCTTCAAATTCATACCGTGATCGTAGCATGAGTGGACTCGACTCATATGACTGGGATTTCACTGAAAAAGATTGTCGGCAGAAAATGGCTGATCACTGTACATTTCTCTTCTCTTTCCTATTTATATTTCTATTTTACCTCCTTAATTTAGCATTATGGACAGGTGTGACGGGTACACACCTGGCCCAGTGTCGAATCCTTTGTTTACGGCGCCAACTGTGACGTCGCTCCTCCTGGTCGCTCCACCTGGCTCCAAGCGTGCCGCTCCAACCTCTTGGTTAGATGATTACCAGCCTCGCCTTTCCCAACCCGCTTCCAATACCTGGTTGCTAAAGCAACTGTACTGATCTCCGGTCTGTCTACCCACGCTGTGTTTAGATCTTAGACAGACGGGACCAGCAGGGATTGGGCCGTATGCAAGTTGAGTCCGACGGGGGTGGCAAAACACAAGTAAAAGAAAAAAAAACTCACGAGACAAAAAATTACTGATAAAAAAAAAGGTGACAACCTTTTATATCTAATGTCCGTTACATAAAAAAAAATTGTTCTCATTCCCGACCCGCTCTGTGGACTATGGCACCAAGCTTCTATCATACAACTTAACGATTTCGAATTGTCTACTCTCCAGAATTGTGTATGTCGGAGTGTGGTTTAGTTCGACACTGGGGCTAATTTCTATCAATCATTTGCAGTTGATTCTTCTCTTCGACTTGAGTTGTATTTCTTCACTTCGATCTGGTTGGGTCGAATTCTGTTCTCGGCTGGGCTTGATTTTAACTTCTTCTTCTTCTTCCGTCCAGTAACTCTTTGGCCTTGTCTTCGACTTGGCTGCAACTTCTCCGCGGCTTTCGAGTAATCTTCTTCTTCGTCGACTTAGATAGAACTTCTCTTGTCTTTGACTTGGTCCGGAAGGATTTCTTGTTTTCGACTTGGGCCGGAAGGATTTCTTGTTTTCGACTTGGGCTGGAAGGATTTCTTGTTTTCGACTTGGGCTGGAAGGATTTCTTGCCGCAACTCAGCCGCAACTCTCTGTCGTCCGAGGTGATCTCTTCTCGCTGCCGTCCGGGGCTGAACTCATTTTTTTGTCGATTGGGGTCCTGCTTTTATTGACGCCGCAGCAAACCGGGGTGGGTCTGTCGGCGTCAGGGCTCTCTCGATAATCCCAAAAGTCGCATTAGTTCTGATTTCCCATTATCGCTATTATTTTCACCCCTACTTCCTCACAGTGCCTCTGGGGGGAAGACGCATACCCATCTCTCCCGGTTTCTCGTATGTCAGGTGACCGTTTTCGACCAATGGTTCTTGATCGAGCATTCTCCCTCCTCTTTCCGCATATCATGTGACCGCTTTCGGCTAATGAGACTGTGGTGGGACGCCTCCCATCTCCAATCGGGCGTGGCTTACATCGTTCTTGTTCTAAAAAAAACAAAATCTAATTTGGCCTTTTTCATACGTACGAAAAATGATAATCTTGGCTTTTTCTCACCTGGGTTCTGTCAAAACAGCCTGCCGCTAATTAGATGTGACTTCAGGAAAGAATATTGGCGCTATCTGTGAGCCGAGACAATCGTTTTCTTTCCTTCTTTGTTTTTGGTCAGACCTGATAGTCAAAAATCTTAATTATCTGAATTGAAAATGTCTCCACTTCATCATTGTGGGGTTCCAATTTTTAACAGGTCAGAATCTGTATACAGTTCCACCGGTCACCACCTCAACACAAAAAAACACCTTTCCTCCGATTAAAATTTCGTTTCCATTGTTCTAAAAAGTCTTTATTGTTTCAGCCAACCTTAACAATTTCCATCCTACGCGGACATGGAATTAGTTCAAGTGCTTGACCTGATAATTTTGACACTTGTTAGGTGCTGGTCGTACGTGTGTGTTTTCGCTTACGACCTGGTTTCGTATTATGTTTCTGTCTTTCCTCTTCTTTTTGTTTTATTTTATTATCTCCAAACTCTATTTCCTCAACCAAATATAACAATTTCTATTTCCCTGGATTTCGGTCAGGTAATTTGACCTGATATATTTTGAAACCTGTCTTGTCTTAGTTTTACTTATGACCGGGTTTTGTTTTATCTATTCCTCTTTCTCTTTCTTTTTATTATTTTTTTTTCTTCTTCTCTTTGGATCGCCTAAATACAGTTAGAGAATTATTCTCAAAAATCAATTATTCTTCATTTCTAAATAACTAACAACTGGTTAATAAACCGAAAAAAATTAAATCATATTTCTATGAATATCTCTTTTTAGTCTTTCTAAAAATGCAGGGTGCCACACAGGGAAAGACCTAATCTAAGCTCTGCAAAAAAATATTTTGCCTTCAAATTCATACCGTGATCGTAGCATGCATGGACTCGACTCATATGACTGGGATTTCCATGAAAAAGATTGTGAGCAGAAAATGGGTGATCACTGTACATTTCTCTTCTGTTTCCTATTCATATTTCTATTTTACCTCCTCAATTTAGCATTATGGACAGGGAAAGACCTAATCTAAGATCTGCAAAAAAATATTTTGCCTTCAAATTCATACTGTGATCGTAGCATGCATGGACTCGACTCATATGACTGGGATTTCCATGAAAAAGATTGTGGGCAGAAAATGGGTGATCACTGTACATTTCTCTTCTGTTTCCTATTTATATTTATATTTTACCTCCTCAATTTAGCATTATGGACAGGGAAAGACCTAATCTAATATCTGCAAAAAAATATTTTGCCTTCAAATTCATACCGTGATTGTAGCATGCATGGACTCGACTCATATGACTGGGATTTCCATGAAAAAGATTGTGGGCAGAAAATGGGTGATCACTGTACATTTCTCTTCTGTTTCCTATTTATATTTCTATTTTACCTCCTTAATTTAGCATTATGGACAGGGAAAGACCTAATCTAAGATCTGCAAAAAAATATTATGCCTTCAAATTCATACCGTGATCGTAGTATGCATGGACTCGACTCATATGACTGGGATTTCCATGAAAAAGATTGTCGGCAGAAAATGGGTGATCACTGTACATTTCTCTTCTGTTTCCTATTTATATATATATTTTACTTCCTTAATTTAGCATTATGGACAGGGAAAGACCTAATCTAAGATCTGCAAAAAAATATTTTGCCTTCAAATTCATACCGTGATCATAGCATGCATGGACTCGACTCATATGACTGGGATTTCCATGAAAAAGATTGTGGGCAGAAAATGGGTGATCACTGTACATTTCTCTTCTGTTTCTTATTTATATTTCTATTTTACCTCCTCAATTTAGCATTATGGACAGGGAAAGACCTAATCTAAGATCTGCAAAAAAATATTTTGCCTTCAAATTCATAGCGTGATCGTAGCATGCATGGACTCGACTCATATGACTGGGATTTCCATGAAAAAGATTGTGGGCAGAAAATGGGTGATCACTGTACATTTCTCTTCTGTTTTCTATTTAGATTTCTATTTTAACTCCTCAATTTAGCATTATGGACAGGGAAAGACCTAATCTAAGCTCAGCACAAAAATATTTTGCCTTCAAATAGATACCGTGATCGTAGCATGCATAGACTTGACTCATATGACTGGGATTTCCATGAAAAAGATTGTGGGCAGAAGATGGGTGATCACTGTACATTTCTCTTCTGTTTCCTATTTATATTTATATTTTACCTCCTCAATTTAGCATTATGGACAGGGAAAGACCTAATCTAAGCTCTGCACAAAAATATTTTGCCTTCAATTTCATACCGTGATCGTAGCATGCATGGACTCGACTCATATGACTGGGATTTCCATGAAAAAGATTGTGGGCAGAAGATAGGTGATCACTGTACATTTCTCTTCTGTTTCCTGTTTATATTTATATTTTACCTCCTCAATTTAGCATTATGGACAGGGAAAGACCTAATCTAAGCTCTGCACAAAAATATTTTGCCTTCAAATTCATACCGTGATCGTAGCATGCATGGACTCGACTCATATGACTGGGATTTCCATGAAAAAGATTGTGGGCAGAAGATGGGTGATCACTGTACATTTCTCTTCTGTTTCCTATTTATATTTCTATTTTACCTCCTCAATTTAGCATTATGGACAGGGAAAGACCTAATCTAAGCTCAGCAAAAAATATTTTGCCTTCAAATACATACCGTGATCGTAGCAATCATAGACTCGACTAATATGACTGGGATTTCCATGAAAAAGATTGTGGGCAGAAGATGGGTGATCACTGTACATTTCTCTTCTGTTTCCTATTTATATTTATATTTTACCTCCTCAATTTAGCATTATGGACAGGGAAAGACCTAATCTAAGGGCTGCACAAAAATATTTTGCCTTCAATTTCATACCGTGATCGTAGCATGCATGGACTCGACTCATATGACTGGGATTTCCATGAAAAAGATTGTGGGCAGAAGATGGGTGATCACTGTACATTTCTCTTCTGTTTCCTATTTATATTTATATTTTACCTCCTCAATTTAGCATTATGGACAGGGAAAGACCTAATCTAAGCTCTGCACAAAAATATTTTGCCTTCAAATTCATACCGTGATCGTAGCATGCATGGACTCGACTGATATGACTGGGATTTCCATGAAAAAGATTGTGGGCAGAAGATGGGTGATCACTGTACATTTCTGTTCTGTTTCCTATTTATATTTGTATTTTACCTCCTCAATTTAACATTATGGACAGGGAAAGACCTAATCTAAGCTCTGCACAAAAATATTTTGCCTTCAATTTCATACCGTGATCGTAGCATGCATGGACTCGACTCATATGACTGGGATTTCCATGAAAAAGATTGTGGGCCGAAAATGGGTGATCACTGTACATTTCTCTTCTGTTTCTTATTTATATTTATATTTTACCTCCTCAATTTAGCATTATGGACAGGAAAAGACCTAATCTAAGCTCTGCACAAAAATATTTTGCCTTCAAATTCTTACCGTGATCGTAGCATGCATGGACTCGATTCATATGACTGGGATTTCCATGAAAAAGATTGTGGGCAGAAGATGGTGATCACTGTACATTTCTCTTCTGTTTCGTATTTATATTTCTATTTTACCTCCTCAATTTAGCATTATGGACAGGGAAACACCTAATCAAGTTCTGCACAAAAATATTTTGCCTTCAAATTCATACCGTGATCGTAGCATGCATTGACTCGACTCATATGACTGGGATTTCCATGAAAAAGATTGTGGGCCGAAAATGGGTGATCACTGTACATTTCTCTTCTGTTTCCTATTTATATTTCTATTTTACCTCCTCAATTTAGCATTATGGACAGGGAAAGACCGAATCTAAAATCTGCACAAAAATATTTTGCCTTCAAATTCATACCGTGATCGTAGCATGCATGGACTCGACTCATATGACTGGGATTTCCATGAAAAAGATTGTGGGCAGAAGATAGGTGATCACTGTACATTTCTCTTCTGTTTTCTATTTATATTTCTATTTTACCTCCTCAATTTAGCATTATGGACAGGGAAAGTCCTAATCTAAAATCTTCACAAAAATATTTTGCTTTCAAATTCATACCGTGATCGAAGCATGCATGGACTCGACTCATATGACTGGGATTTTCATGAAAAAGATTGTAGGGCGAAAATCGGTGATCACTGTACATTTCTCTTCTGTTTCCTATTTATATTTATATTTTACCTCCTCAATTTAGCATTATGGACAGGGAAAGATATTATCTAAGCTCTGCAGACAAATATTTTGCCTTCAAATTCATACCGTTATCGTAGCATGCATGGACTCGACTCATATGACTGGGATTTCCATGAAAAAGATTGTGGGCCAAAAATGGGTGATCACTGTACATTTCTCTTCTGTTTCCTATTTATATTTATATTTATATTTTACCTCCTAAATTTAGCATTATGGACAGGTAAAGACCTAATCTAAAATCTGCACAAAAATATTTTGCCTTCAAATTCATTCCGTGATTGTAGCATGCATGGAATCGACTCATATGACTGGGATTTCCATGAAAAAGATTGTGGGCCGAAAATGGGTGATCACTGTACAATTCTCTTCTGTTTCGTATTTATATTTCTATTTTACCTCCTCAATTTAGCATTATGGACAGGGAAAGACCTAATCAAGTTCTGCACAAAAATATTTTGTCTTCAAATTCATACCGTGATCGTAGCATGCATGGACTCGACTCATATGACTGGGATTTCCATGAAAAAGATTGTGGGCCGAAAATGGGTGATCACTGTACATTTCTCTTCTGTTTCCTATTTATATTTCAATTTTACCTCCTCAATTTAGCATTATGGACAGGGAAAGATCTAATCTAAGATCTGCACAAAAATATTTTGCTTTCAAATTCATACCGTGATCGTAGCATGCATGGACTCGACTCATATGACTTGGATTTAAATGAAAAAGATTGTGGGCAGAAAATGGGTGATCACTGTACATTACTCTTCTGTTTTCTATTTATATTTCTATTTTACCTTCTCAATTTAGCATTATGGACAGGGAAAGACCTAATCTAAGATCTGCACAAAAATATTTTGCCTTCAAATTCATACCGTGATCGTAGCATGCATGGACTCGACGAATATGACTGGGATTACCATGAAAAAGATTGTGGGCCAAAAATGGGTGATCACTGTACATTTCTCTTCTGTTTCCTATTTATATTTCTATTTTACCTCCTCAATTTAGCATTATGGACAGGGAAAGACCTAATCTAAAATCGGCACAAAAATATTTTGCCTTCAAATTCATACCGTGATCGTAGCATGCATGGACTTATATGACTGGGATTTCCATGAAAAAGATTGTGGGCAGAAAATGGGTGATCACTGTACATTTCTCTTCGGTTTCCTATTTATATTTATATTTTACTTCCTCAATTTAGCATTATGGACAGTGAAAGACCTAATCTAAGCTCTGCAGAAAAATATTTTGCCTTCAAATTCATACCGTGATCGTAGCATGCATGGAATCGACTCATATGACTTGGATTACCATGAAAAAGATTGTGGGCCGAAAATGGGTGATCACTGTACATTTCTCTTCTGTTTCCTATTTATATTTATATTTTACCTCCTCAATTTAGTATTATGGACAGGGAAAGACCGAATCTAAAATCTGCACAAAAATATTTTGCCTTCAAATTCATACCGTGATCGTAGCATGCATGGAGTCGAATCATATGACTGGGATTTCCATGAAAAAGATTGTGGGCCGAAAATGGGTGATCACTGTACATTTCTCTTCTGTTTCCTATTTATATTTCTATATTACCTCCTCAATTTAGCATTATGGACTGGGAAAGATCTAATCTAAAATCTGCACAAAAATATTTTGCCTTCAAATTCATACCGTGATCGTAGCATGCATGGACTCGACTCATATGACTGGTTGGTTGGTTGTTGGATTTAACGGCATGTCAACTCCTATTTGGGTCAATTTATGCCGAAGCCTTATTAATTTATGAATTTAAGTTGGTTATTTTGTATAAAAGGTTGAGAGGCTGTTGGGTTTCATAATCTGTGTTTTTTGGTATTACTTTTTCTTGTGACTATTTCTGATTGTGTATTTTAATATTTACATTCGTACATGCATATATATGTCTATAAGCACATACATAGACATTATTTGAAAGGATTATATTTTATTGAGGATCTTTATTTCCCTGAGAAAACTGTATATATTTTCTGTGTCTGTATTTTTGAATATTTCTTTTAACCCTTTTCCATTGAGATATTTTTGTCTTTTCCGGTTATGATTTTGCATTCCAATAGAATATGTTTAATTGTGATTAAGCTTCCACATCTACATTTTGGTGGATTTGTCTTTTTTAATATATAAGAATGGGTTAAGTATGTGTGTCCTATATGTATTCTGGTTATGACGACTTGTTTTTTTCCGAGTATTTCCAATATTATTTCCCCATTTTCCTATTTTAGGTTTAATTTGAAATAGTTTATTTCCGGTTTGGTTTTTCCATGAATTTTGCCACTTGTTTCTTATGTATTTATTTATTTTAGATTTTAAGTCTGTATATGGAATTTGAAGATTTTCGTCTATTGTCATTTTTAAAGATGATTTAGCAGCAATATCTGCCCTATCTCCTCCTCGGATGCCGACATGGCTAGGAATCCAGCAGAAGATGATATTTTTGCTTTTTTCCATTGAATGTAGTTTATATAGAAGACTTTGTATTAATGGATTTTCCAGTCTTTTCCCTTTTAGGGATGTTAATACAGATAATGAATCTGAGAAAATAATGTAGTTTTCTCCTTTGTTTTTTGATATGAAATTTAGTGCTAGTTTTATTGCGTAGGCTTCTGCACTGAAAATAGATGCTTCATTTGGCAACCGTTTTTTGATAATTGTTTTTTTAATTATTGCTGTGCTGCCTGTTTTTTCTTCGTCTTTTGAGCCGTCCGTGTAAATACTTTCGTAGTTTTGATATTTTTCTTTTATTTTTGAGAATTTTTCAATGTATATTGTGGGGTGTGTTTTTGATTTTGATAATTTGTTTAAACTTAATATTATGTTTGGATTTTTGATTATCCATGGTGGTATGTTTGATTGGTTGGTTTTAAGTATTTGATTAGATTGTATATTATTTTCTCGGATGATTCCTTCTATTCGGAATCCTAATGTTTTGATTTTATTTGTGTTAAGATTAAATTTCTCTTTGTGATTTGGTGTAAGTACACAATCGTGTGTGGGGTTAGAAGGACAGGAAGAGAGTTTTAGATAGTATTGAGTTGCTATTTTCTCCATTCTTAGTTGTAATGGGGGTTCGTTTGCCTCTACATGTAGACTCTCTATAGGTGAGGTGGGATAGGCTCCTAGAGCTATCCGAAGGCCTTCATGGTGTATTGTGTTTATTGTTTTCAGATAAGACTTTCTAGTTGATTGGTAGACCATGCTGCCATAGTCCAGTTTGGAGCGGATCAATGTTCTATAAAGTTTAAGAAGGGTTTCTTTGCTAGCTCCCCATTCTGTATGGGCTACTGTTCGCAGTAGTTGGAGAGCTTTAAAACATTTTGTTTTTAGGTAATTGATATGTGGTCTGAAGGTCAGTTTGCTGTCAAAGATCATTCCTAGAAATTTATATTGCTGAACTACTGGTATTTCTTCATTTCCTAGTTTTAGAGTTGGGTTATTGTGTAATTTTTTCATTTGGCAGAAGTGTACAGATTTTGTTTTTGTTTTTGATATTTTAAAACCGTTTTCAAGTGTCCATTTGTTTATTTGATGTAAGCATTGTTGAAGTTGTCTTTCTGCTGTGTTGAGGTTTCTCGATCTGTAATATATTGTAAAATCATCAACATAAAGGCTACAGTGTATTCCTGATTTGATGTTTTTTATTATGTCATTTATTTTTACTTTGAAAAGTGTAGGGGAGAGTACACTTCCCTGTGCTACTCCCTCTTCTTGCTTTTGATAATCAGAACGTGTAGCATCTATTTGTACTTGGAAGAGTCTATCTGTTAAAAATCCTTTTACAAAGTTTGGTAGTCGACCTCTTAATCCTAGTTTATGCAGATCTTTCATTATACCATGTTTCCAGGTTTGATCAAATGCTTTTTCTATATCAAAGAATATAGCTATTAGATGTTGTTTGTTTAAATTGGCCTCTCTTATGGCTGTTTCTAGTCTTATTATGTGATCTATTGTACTTCTTCCTTTATTATATCCGCATTGATATTTTGATGTGTTTTCCTTCTTCTAGAAACCAACTCATTCTGGCGTTGACCATTCGCTCCATTGTCTTACATAGACAGCTTGTTAATGCTATTGGTCGGTAACTTTGTGGGTTGTTTCCCTCTCTTCCTTCTTTGAGTATGGGAATAATTACTGATTCTCTCCATATTTTGGGAAATTTCCCAGTAGTCCAAATATTGTTAAAAATATTCAAAAGGTATTTCAGCGATTCTTGTGGTAGTTGTTTAATAAATTCATAGTGGATTTGGTCTGGGCCTACTGCTGTATTATGGGATTTTTTTAAGGCTTCTATTAGTTCTGCTTCGGTGAATAGATTGTTGTAGGCTTCTGTATTTTTAGATGTAAAATTTAGTTGGTTATTTATATCTTTTTGTTTACACTTTTGTAGGTTTTGATTTTTGCTCATTTTAGAGTTTTCTGCAAATGTCTCTGCTAGTAGATTTGCTATCTCTTTTTTGCTAGTTACTTTAGTGTTGTCCTTTTTAAGATGTATTATTGGGTATATTTGATTTTTCCCAGCTATTTTTCTCATCATTTCCCATATTGTCTTGGTTTTGGAATGTGTATTTAGGCTATTTACATATTTTTTCCAACATTCCCTTTTTGCTTCTTTAACAGTTTTCCGTGCTACTGCTTTGAGTTTTTTCATTTCAATCAAATTTTGGGTTGTGGGTTCCTTTTTGAATTTTCGCAATGCTGCTTCCCGGTTTCTGACTGCTTTTTGGCAGTTTTTGTCAAACCAGGGTTTAGTTTTTTTATAATTATTTTGCTTTTTTGGTATATTTTCTTAGGCAATGGTTATTAATGTTTTGGTAAAATATTCTATCGAGTTGTCTGTGTCTTTTGACTGTATCAGTAATTGTTTACATTTGTTTTTGAAACCCTCCCAGTTGGCTCTTTTCAGTTTCCATCTGACGGGGCCTATCTTTTCTTCCTTGGCAGGCTTTTGATTTTCTAGAATGATCGGGTAATGATCACTGCCACATGTGTCGCGATGTGTTTTCCATGTATAGTCCATACAAATTTCTGGATCGCATATACTTAAGTCTATTGACGATTCTGTTCCATTGGAGGGATTAAGGTAGGTTGAGGATTTATGATTTAATAGACATAAGTTATGGGTGTTAATTATTTCTTCCATTATTTTACCTTTAGTATCTATTTTTTTGCTATTCCATATAGGATTATGACTGTTAAAGTCTCCTAGTAAGATTCTGGGTTTAGGGAGTTGCTCCATCAAGTTGTTTATTTCTGTTGTATTTATTGGTTCCTGTGGGGGTATATAGATGGAAAGAATTGTGATGGTTTTATCTAGTGTCACTTGTGTTGCTATTGCTTGTAATTTAGTTTTAATGTGTACTTTACTTTGCGGTATGTCATTTCTAATCAATATTGACACTCCTCCATTAGCTCTATGTCCTGTATTGTGGTTATAGTGGTATTGTTTATAATTTTTAATTTTTAAGTTGGCATTTTCTTGTAAAAAAGTTTCCTGTAAGCAGATGACAGCTGGATACAGTAGTGACATAAGTATGAGTAGGTCATTGTAATTAGATTTTATTCCACGACAGTTCCATTGCAGGATCTTATGTGCCATGATTATACTTTCATTTTTTGGGGGTAAAGTTACCTGCTAGGTTTATATCATTTGTCCTCTTTAGTTTTTTTCCATCTCTTGAGTTTTTAGAAGCTTTGTCTTCAACTGCTTGTGGTATCCTTCGGTCAGATTTTTGGTTTTGTTTTGAATTTTGTTTATTTTCTTTCTCTTCTATTTCCATATATTCCATAGGCTCAAATTTATTTTCATTTGATATATTGATTCTTGATTTTGAATTAGATCTTGATCGGGTGCTTTCTTGCTCTGTTGTCATTTTTTTTTCTTTTTGTTTATTTTTCATTTTCTTAGTTTGGGAAGAAGAGGGTTCGCTGGAGTTTTGTTCTATGTTTTCTTTCCAAAGTTTTTTGCCTTCTTCTGGGTTTATTCCATTTGATCTGGATTGTTGAGTTTTATTTTGATCCAATTTAAGTTCAATTAAAAAGGTTTTTAATTCTTCGAGGAAAGCTTTTAATTCTTTGCATAAATTTGTTATTTCAATTGAACCTTTTATTTTATCTTCATTGTTTATTTTATTTGCTTTTTGTGCCATAGAAGCATAGGTGTTTTCTTTTATGTTATTTTTAACTTCTTTTCGTGCATCTGAGAAAGATATATTTTTTTTGTATTTTATTCTAATTATTTCTTTCTCCTGTTTATATATATTAAATATTTTGCCTTCAAATTCATACCGTAATCGTAGCATGCATGGACTCGACTCATATGACTGGGATTTCCATGAAAAAGATTGTGGGCAGAAAATGGGAGATCACTCGACGTTTCACTTCTATTTCCTGTTTATATTTCTATTTTACCTCCTCAATTTAGCATTATGGACAGGGAAAGACCTAATCTAAGATCTACAAAAATATATTTTGCCTTCAAATTCATAACGTGATCGTAGCATGGATGGACTCGACTCATATGACTGGGATTTCCATAAAAAAGATTGTGGGCCGAAAATGGGTGATCACTGTATATTTCTCTTCTTTTTCCTATTTATATTTCTCTTTTACCTCCTCAATTTAGCATTGTGGCCAGGGAAAGACCTAATCTAAGCTCTGCACAAAAATATTTTGCCTTCAAATTCATACCGTGATCGTAGCATGCATGGACTCGACTCATATGACTGGGATTTCCATGAAAAAGATTGTGGGCCGAAAATGGGTGATCACTGTACATTTCTCTTCTGTTTCCTATTTATATTTCTCTTTTACCTCCTCAATTTAGCATTATGGACAGGGAAAGACCTAATCTAAGATCTGCACAAAAGTATTTTGCCTTCAAATTCATACCGTGATTGTAGCATGCATGGATTCGACTCATATGACTGGGATTTCCATGAAAAAGATTGTGGGCCGAAAATGGGTGATCACTGTACATTTCTCTTCTGTTTCCTATTTATATTTCTATTTTACCTCCTCAATTTAGCATTATGGACAGGGACAGACCTAATCTAAGATCTGCAAAAAAATATTTTGCCTTCAAATTCATACCGGGATCGTAGCATGCATGGACTCGACTCATATGACTGGGATTTCCATGAAAAAGATTGTGGGCCGAAAATGGGTGATCACTCTACATTTCTCTTTTGTTTCCTATTTATATTTATATTTTACTTCCTCAATTTAGTATTATGGACGGGGAAAGACCTAATCTAAGATCTGCAAAAAAATATTTTGCCTTCAAATTCATACCGTGATCGTAGCATGCATGGACTCGACTCATATGACTGGGATGTCCATGAAAAATATTGTGGGCACAAAATGGGTGATCACTCTACATTTCTCCTCTGTTTCCGATTTATATTTATATTTTACTTCCTCAATTTAACATTATGGACAGGGAAAGACATAATCTAAGCTCTCCACAAAAATATTTTGCCTTCAAATTCATACCGTGATCGTAGCATGCATGGACTCGACTCATATGACTGGGATTTCCATGAAAAAGATTGTGGACACAAAATGGGTGATCACTGTACATTTCTCTTCTGTTTCCTATTTACTTTTCTATTTTACCTCCTCAATTTAGCATTAGGGAATGGGAAAGACATAATCTAAGTTCTGCACAAAAATAATTTACCTTCAAATTCATACCGTGATCGTAGCATGCATGGACTCGACTCATATGACTGGGTTTTCAATGAAAAAGATTGTGGACCGAAAATGGGTGATCACTGTACATTTCTCTTCTGTTTCCTATTTATATTTGTATTTTACCTTCTCAATTTAGCATTATGGACAGGGAAAGACTTAATCAAAGATCTGCACAAAAATATTTTGTCTTCAAATTCATACCGTGATCGTAGCATGCATAGACTCGACTCATATGACTGGGATTTCCATTAAAAAGATTGTGGGCCAAAAATGGGTGATCACTGTACATTTCTCTTCTGTTTCCTATTTATTTTTATATTTTACTTCCTTCATTTCGCATTATGGACAGGGAAAGACCTAATCTAAGCTCTGCACAAAAATATTTTGCCTTCAAATTCATACCGTGATCGTAGCATGCATGGATTCGACTCATAAGACTGGGATTTCCATGAAAAAGATTGTGCGCAGAAAATGGGTGATCACTGTGCATTTCTCTTCTGTTTCCTATGTATATTTCTATTTTACTTCCTTAATTTAACATTATGGACAGGGAAAGACCTAATCTAAGATCTTCAAAAAAATATTTTGCCTTCAAATTCATACTGTGATCGTAGCATGCATGGAATCGACTCATATGACTGGGATTTCCATGAATAAGATTCTGGGCAAAAAATGGGAGATCTCTGTGCATTTCTCTTCTGTTTCCTAATTATATTTATATTTTACTTCTTTAATTTAGCATTATGGACAGTGAAAGACCTAATCTAAGATCTTCAAAAAAATATTTTGCCTTCAAATTCATACCGTGATCGTAGAGTGCATGGACTCGACTCATATGACTGGGATTTCGATGAAAAAGATTGTGGGCACAAAATGGGTGATCATTGTGCATTTCTCTTCTGTTTCCTATTTATATTTATATTTTACTTCCTTAATTTAGCATTATGGACAGAGAATGACATAATCTAAGATCTGCAAAAAAATATTTTGCCTTCAAATTCATACAGTGATCGTAGCATGCATGTACTCGACTCATATGACTGGGATTTCGATGAAAAAGTTTGTGGGCAGAAAATGGGTGATCTCTGTGCATTTCTCTTCTGTTTCCTATTTATATTTATATTTTACTTCCTTAATTTAGCATTATGGACAGGGAAAGACCTAATCTAAAATCTGCAAAAAATATTTTGCCTTCAAATTCATACCATGATCGTAGCATGCATCGACTCGACTCATATGACTGGGATTTCCATGAAAAAGATTGTGGGCACAAAATGGGTGATCACTGTACATTTCTGTTCTGTTTCCTATTTCTATTTCTATTTAACTTCCTTAATTTAGCATTGTGGACAGGGAAAGACCTAATCTAAGATCTGCAAAAATATATTTTGCCTTCAAATTTATACCATGATCGTAGCATGCAAGGACTTGACTCATATGACTGGGATTTCCATGAAAAAGATTCTGGCCAGAAAATGGGTGATCACTGTTCATTTCTGTTCTGTTTCCTTTTTATATTTCTATTTTACCTCCTCAATTTAGCATTATGGCCAGGGAATGAACTAATCTAAGATCTGCACAAAAATATTTTGCCTTGAAATTCATGCGGTGATCGTAGCATGCATGGACTCGACTCATATGACTGGGATTTCCATGAAAAAGATTGTGGGCAGAAAATGGGTGATCACTGTACTTATCTCTTCTGTTTCCTATTTATATTTCAATTTAAGTCCTCAATTTAGCATTATGTACAGGGATAGACCTAATCTAAGATCTGCAAAAATATATTTTGCCTTCAAATTCATACCATGATCGTAGCATGCAAGGACTTGACTCATATGACTGGGATTTCCATGAAAAAGATTGTGGGCAGAAAATGGGTGATCACTGTACATTTCTCTTCTGTTTCCTATTTATATTTATATTTTACTTCCTTAATTTAGCATTATGGACAGGGAAAGACCTAATCTAAGATCTGCAAAAAAATATTTTGCCTTCAAATTCATACCGTGATCGTTGCATGCATGGAATCGACTCATATGACTGGGATTTCCATGAAAAAGATTGTGGGCCTTAATGGGTGATCTCTGTGCATTTCTCTTCTGTTTCCTATTTATATTTCTATTTTACTTCCTTAATTTGGCATTATGGACAGAGAATGACCTAATCTAAGCTCTGCACAAAAATATTTTGCCTTCAAATTCATACCGTGATCGTAGCATGCATTGACACGACTCATATGACTGGGATTTCGATGAAAAAGATTGTGCGCAGAAAATGGGTGATCACTGTACATTTCTCTTCTGTTTCTAATTTATATTTCTATTTTACCTCCTCAATTTAGCATTATGGACATGTAATGACCTAATCTAAGCTCTGCACAAAAATATCTGCCTTCAAATTCATACTGTGATCGTAGCATGTATGGACTCGACTCATATAACTGGGATTTCCATGAAAAAGATTGTGGGCAGAAGATGGTTGATCACTGTACATTTCTCTTCTGTTTCCTATTTATATTTATATTTTACCTCCTCAATTTAGCATTATGGACAGGGAAAGACCAAATCTAAGATCTGCAAAAAAATATTTTGCCTTCAAATTCATACCGTGATCGTAGTATGCATGGACTCGACTCATATGAGTGGGATTTCCAAAAAAAGATTGTGGGCCGAAAATGGGTGATCACTGTACATTTCTCTTCTGTTTCCTATTTATATTTCTATTTTACTTCCTCAATTTAGCATTATGGACAGGGAAAACCTAATCTAAGCTCTGCACAAAAATATTTTGCCTTCAAATTCATAACTTGATCAGAGCATGCATGGACTCGACTCATATGACTGGGATTTCCATGAAAAAGATTGTGGGCCGAAAATGGGTGATCACTGTACATTTCTCTTCTGTTTCCTATTTATATTTATATTTTACCTCCTCAATTTAGCATTATGGACAGGGAAAGACCTAATCTAAGCTCTGCACAAAAATATTTTGCCTACAAATTCTTACCGTGATCGTAGCATGCATGGACTCGACTCATATGACTGGGATTTCCATGAAAAATGTTGTCGGCCGAAAATGGGTGATCACTGTACATTTCTCTTCTGTTTCTTATTTATATTTATATTTTACCTCCTCAATTTAGCATTATGGACAGGGAAAGACCTAATCTAAGATCTGCACAAAAATATTTTGCCTTCAAATTCATACCGTGATCGTAGCATGCATGGACTCGACTCATATGACTGGGATTTCAATGAAAAAGATTGTGGGCCGAAAATGGGTGATCACTGTACATTTCTCTTCTGTTTCCTATTTACATTTATATTTTACCTCCTCAATTTAGCATTATGGAGAGGGAAGCCATAATCTAACATTTGCAAAAAAATATTTTGCCTTCAAATTCATAACGTGATCGTAGCATGCATGGACTCGACTCATAGGACTGGGTTTTCCATGAAAAAGATTGTGGGCTGAAAATGGATGATCACTATATATTTCTCTTCTATTTCCTATGAATATTTCTATTTTACCTCCTCAATTTAGCATTCTGGACAGGGATAGGCCTAATCTAAAATCGGCACAAAAATATTTTGCCTTCAAATTCATACCGAGACCATATCATGATTTGACTCGACTCATATGAATGGGATATCCATGAAAAATATTGTGGGCAGAAAATGGGTGATCAGTGTACATTTCTCTTCTGTTTCCTATTTATATTTTTTTTTACTTCCTCAATTTAGCATTATGTACAGGGAAAGACCTAATCTAAGATCTGCAAAAAAATATTTTACCTTCAAATTCATACCATGATCGTAGCATGCATGGACTCGACTCATATGACTGGGATTTCCATGAAAAAGATTCTAGACAGAAAATGGGTGATCAATGTACATTTCTCTTCTGTTTCCTATTTATATTTATATATTACTTCTTCAATTTAGCATTATGGACATGGAAAGACCAAATCTAAGATCTGCAAAAAAATATTTTGCCTTCAAATTCATACCGTGATCGTAGCATGCATGGACTCGACTCATATGACTGGGATTTCCATGAAAAAGATTGTTGGCCGAAAATGGGTGATCACTGTACATTTCTCTTCTGTTTCCTATTCATATTTATATTTTACCTCCTCAAATTAGCATAATGGAGAGGGAAAGACGTAATCTAAGCTCTGCACAAATTATTTTGACTTCAAATTCATACCGTGATCGTAGCATGCATGGACTCGACTCATATGACTGGGATTTCCATTAAAAAGATTGTCGGCCGAAAATGGGTGGTCACTGTACATTTCTCTTCTGTTTCCTATTTATATTTCTATCTTACCTCCTCAATTTAGCATTATGGACAGGGAAAGACCTAATCTAAGCTCTGCACAAAAATATTTTGCCTTCAAATTCAAGCCTTGATCGTAGCATGCATGGACTCGACTCATATGACTGGGATTTCCATGAAAAAGATTGTGGGCCGAAAATGGGTGATCACTGTACATTTCTCTTCTGTTTCCTATTTATATTTCTATCTTACCTCCTCAATTTAGCATTATGGACAGGGAAAGACCTAATCTAAGCTCTGCACAAAAATATTTTGCCTTCAAATTCATACCGTGATCGTAGCATGCATTGACACGACTCATATGACTGGGATTTCCATGAAAAAGATTGTGGGCCGAAAATAGCTGATCACTGTACATTTCTCTTCTGTTTCTAATTTATATTTCTATTTTACCTCCTCAATTTAGCATTATGGACATGTAATGACCTAATCTAAGCTCTGCACAAAAATATTTGCCTTCAAATTCATACTGTGATCGTAGCATGTATGGACTCGACTCATATAACTGGGATTTCCATGAAAAAGATTGTGGGCAGAAGATGGTTGATCACTGTACATTTCTCTTCTGTTTCCTATTTATATTTATATTTTACCTCCTCAATTTAGCATTATGGACAGGGAAAGACCAAATCTAAGATCTGCAAAAAAATATTTTGCCTTCAAATTCATACCGTGATCGTAGTATGCATGGACTCGACTCATATGAGTGGGATTTCCAAAAAAAGATTGTGGGCCGAAAATGGGTGATCACTGTACATTTCTCTTCTGTTTCCTATTTATATTTATATTTTACTTCCTCAATTTAGCATTATGGACAGGGAAAGACCTAATCTAAGCTCTGCACAAAAATATTTTGCCTTCACATTCCTACCGTGACCGTAGCATGAATGGACTCGACTCATATGACTGGGATTACCATGAAAAAGATTGTGGGCCGAAAATGGGTGATCACTGTATATTTCTCTTCTGTTTCCTATTTATATTTACATTTTACCTTCTCAATTTAGCATTATGGACAGGGAAAGACCTAATCTAAAATCTGCACAAAAAAATTTTGCCTTCAAATTCATACCGTGATCGTAGCATGCATGGACTTGACTCATATGACTGGGATTTCTATGAAAAATATTGTGGGCAGAAAATGGGTGATCACTCTACATTTCTCTTCTGTTTCATATTTATATTTCTATTTTATTTCCTCAATTTAGCATTATGGACAGGGAAAGACCTAATCTAAGTTCTGCAAAAAAATATTTTTCCTTCAAATTCATACCGTGATCGTAGCAGGCATGGACTCGACTCATATGACTGGGATTTCCATGACAAAATAAGTGGGCACAAAATGGGTGATCACTGTATATTTCTCTTCTGTTTCCTATTTATATTTCCATTTTACTTCCTTAATTTAGCATTATGGACAGGGAAGTTTAATCTAAGATTTCATATGAGATTTTTACTTCCTTAATTTAGCATTATGGACAGGGAAAGACCTAATCTAAGATCTGCAAAAAAATATTTTTCCTTCAAATTCATACCGTGATCGTAGCATGCATGGATTCGACTCATATGACTGGGACTTCCATGAAAAATATTCTGGGCAGAAAATGGGTGATCACTGTAAATTTCTCTTCTGTTTCCTATTTATATTTCTATTTAAATGCCTTAATTTAGCATTTTGGTCAGGGAAAGTCTTAATCTAAGCTCTGCAAAAAAATATTTTGCCTTCAAATTCCTACCCTGATCGTAGCATGCATGGATTCGACTCATATGACTGGGATTTCCATGAAAAAGATTGTGGGCAGAAAATGGGTGATCACTGTACATTTCTCTTCTGCTTCCTATTTATATATCTATTTTACTTCCTTAATTTATCATTATGGGCAGGGAAAGACCTAATCTAAAATCTGCAAAAAAATATTCTGCCTTCAAATTCATACGGTGATCTTAGTATGCATGGACTCGACTCATATGACTGGGATTTCAATGATAAAGATAGTGGGCACAAAATGGGTGATCACTGTATATTCCTCTTCTGTTTCCCATTTACATTTATATTTTACTTACTTAATTTAGCATTATGGACAGGCAAATACCTAATCTATGGTCTGCAAAAAAATATTTTGCTTTCAAATTCATACCGTCATCGTAGAATGCATGGACTCGACTCATATGACTGGGATTTCCATGAAAAAGATTGTGGGCAGAAAATGGGTGATCACTGTATATTTCTCTTCTGTTTCTTCTTACTATTTCTATTTTACTTCTTCAATTTAGCATTATGGACAGGGAAAGACCTAATCTAAAATCTGCAAAAAAATATTTTGCCTTCAATTTCATATCGTGATCGTAGCATTTATGTACTTGACTCATATGGCTGGGATTTCCATGAAAAAGATTGTGGGCAGAAAATGGGTGATCACTGTACATTTCTCTTCTGTTTCCTATTTATATTTATATTTTACCTCCTCAATTTAGCATTATGGTCAGGGAAAAACCTAATCTAAGATCTGCAAAAAAATACTTTGCCTTCAAATTCATACCGTGATCGTAGCATGCATGGACTCGACTCATATGAGAGGGATTTCCATGAAAAAGATTGTGGGCACAAAATGGGTGATGTACATTTCACTTCTGTTTCCCATTACTATTTCTATTTTACTTTCTCAATTTAGTATTATGGACAGGGAAAGGCCTAATCTAAAATCTGCAAAAAAATATTTTGCCTTCAAATTTATATCGTGATCGTAGCATGAATGGACTCGACTCATATGACTGGGATTTCCATGAAAAAGATAGTGGGCACAAAATGGGTGATCACTGTATATTTCTCTTCTGTTTCCTATTTATGTTTCTATTTATCTTCCTTAATTTAGTATTATGGACAGGGAAAGACCTAATCTAAGATCTGCAAAAAAATATTTTGCCTTCAAATTCATACCGTGAGCGTAGCATGCATGGACTTGAGTCATATGACTGGAATTTCCATGGAAAGATTGTGGGCAGAAAATTGGTGATTACTGTACATTTCTCTTCTGTTTCCTATTTATGTTTCTATTTAACTTCCTTAATTTAGTATTATGGACAGGGAAAGACCTAATCTAAGATCTGCAAAAAAAAATTTGCCTTCAAATTCATACCGTGATCGTAGCATGCATGGACTCGACTCATATGACTGGGATTTCCATGACAAAATAAGTGGGCACAAAATGGGTGACCACTGTATATTTCTCTTCTGTTTCCTATTTATATTTCCATTTTACTTCCTTAATTTAGCATTATGGACAGGGAAGTTTAATCTAAGATTTCATATGAGATTTTTACTTCCTTAATTTAGCATTATGGACAGGGAAAGACCTAATCTAAGATCTGCAAAAAAATATTTTGCCTTCAAATTCATACCGTTATCTTTTCGGACACCGTAAAGTGACAACGGTGACAGAAGTGACATGTTCGAAACTGCAGTTTGCCGCATGAAAGCGAACGAAAAATGCTTGTAGCCATGCACAGAGTGAGAGATTCCACACAATTTGATAACAATTAGGAAGAGAATCCAGCTACTGGAAAAAATTTATAAAGCAATGAATTGTGGAACGCCCCCTTAGGTTTGGTGCGCATGAAAATTTCAAGAAAGTCACTAACGCTAGGTCTCGATTCGTCGAAGTTCAGTCCCTCCCCACAGAAGCGACTGAAATAAACATTTGACTGATGGAGTCAGCAGGAAATTCCACACAATCTGACATCTATATCATGAGGATCCCCTAGAGAGGAAAAAGTAGATATGTGATCTCTTCGGGCTAATTGCTTTTCAGAAACTGTAAAGTGCCAACGGTGACAGCAGTGACATGGTCGAAGCTGCAGTTTGCCGCATGAAAGCGAACGAAAAATGCTCGTAGACATGCAAAGATTGAGAGATTCCACACAATTTGATACCAATTTGGAAGAGATTCCAGCTACTGGAAAAAATTTATATAGCAATGAATTGGGAGAGGACCCCCCAGTTTTGGTGCGCATGAAAATTCCAACAAAGTCACTAACGCTAGGTCCCGAATCTTCGAAGGTCACTCCCTCCCCACACAAGCGACTGAAGTAAACCTTTGTATGATGGAGTCAGCAGGAAATTCCCCACAATCTTACATCTATCTCATGAGGATCCCCTAGAGAGGAAAAAATAGAGATGCCATCTCTTCTAGCAAACCGCTTTTCGGACATTGTAAAGTGCCAACGGTGACAGCAGTGACATAGTCGAAGGTGCAGTTTCCGCATGAAAGCGAACAAAAAATGCTTGTAGCCATGCACAGAGTGAGAGATTCCACACAATTTGATACCAATTTGGAAGAGTTTCCAGCTACTGGTAAAAATTTATATAGCAATGAATTGTGGGAGGCACCCCCAGTTTTGGTGCGGATGAAAATACCACCAAATTCACTAACGCTCGGTCCCGAATCGTCGAAGGTCACTCCCTCCCCACAGCAGCGACTGAAATAAACCTTTGACTGATGTAGTCAGCAGGAAATTCCCCACAATCTGACATCTATCTCATGAGGATCCCCTAACGAGGAAAAAGTAGAAATGCGATCTCTTCGAGCAAACCGCTTTTCGGACACCGTAAAGTGCCAACGGTGACATCAGTGACATGGTCGAAGCTGCAGTTTGCCGCATGAAAGCGAACAAAAAATGCTTGTAGGCATGCACAGAGTGAGAGATTCCACACATTTTGATACCAATTTGGAAGAGAATCCAGCTACTGAAAAAAATTTATAAAGCAATGATTTGAGGGATTCCCCGCCAATGTTGGTGTGCATGAATATTCTAACAAATTTACTAACGCTAGGTCCCGAATCGTCAAAGGTCACTCCCTCCCCACACAATCGACTGAAATAAACCTTTGACTGATGGAATCACCAGGAAATTCCCCACAATCTGACATCTATCTCATGAGGTTCCCCTAGAGAGGTAAAAATAGAAATGCGATCTCTTCGAGCAAAACGCTTTTCAGACACCGTAAAGTGCCAACGGTGACAGCAGTAACATGGTCGAAGGTGAAGTTTGCCGCATGAAAGCGATCGAAAAATGCTTGTAGCCATGCACAGAGTGAGAGATACCACACAATTTGATACTAATTTGGAAGAGCTTCAAGCTACTGGAAAAAAGTTATAAAGCAATGAATTGGGGGAGGCCCCCCATTTTTGGTGCGCATGAAAATACCAACAAATTCACTAACGCTATGTCCCGTATCGTCGAAGGTCACTCCCTCCCCACACAAGCGACTGAAATAAACATTTGACTGATGGAGTCAGCAGGAAATTCCCCACAATCTGATATCTATCTCATGAGGATCCCCAAGATAGGAAAAAGTAGAAATTCGATCTCTTCGAGCAAACCGCTTTTCGGACACCGTAAAGTGCCAACGGTGACAGCAGTGACATGTTCGAAGCTGCAGTATGCCGCATGAAAGCGAACGAAAAATGCTTGTAGCCATGCACAGAGTGAGTGATTCCAGACAATTTGATACCAATTTGGAGGAGATTCCAACTACTGGAAAAATTTATAAAGCAATGAATTGGGGGAGGCCCCACAGTTTTGGTGCGCATGAAAATTCCAACAAATTCACTAACGCTAGGTCCCGAATCGTTGAAGGTCACTCCCTCCCCACACAAGCGACTGAAATAAACATTTGACTGATGGAGTCAGCAGGAAATTTCACACAATCTGACGTCTATTTCATTAGGATCCCCTAGAGAGGAAAAAGTAGAAATACGATCACTTAAAGCAAACCGCTTTTCGGAAACCGTAAAGTGCCAACGGTGACAGCAGTGACATGGTCGAACCTGCAGTTTGCCGCATGAAAGCGAACGAAAAATACTTGTAGCCATGCACAGAGTGAGATATTCCACAAATTTGATAACAATTTGGAAGAGGATCCAGCTACTGGAAAAAATTTATAAAGCAATGAATTGGGGGAGGGACCCCCCCCAGTTTTGGTGCGCATGAAAATTCCAAGAAATTCACTAACGCTAGGTCCCGAATCGTCGAATCTCACTCCCTCCCCACACGAGCGACTGAAATAAACCTTTGAATGATGGAGTCAGCAGGAAATTCCCCACAATCTGACATCTATCTCCTGAGGATCCCCTGGAGAGGAAAAAACTGAAATGTGATCTCTTTGAGCAAACCGCTTTTCGGACACCGTACTGTGACAGCAGTGACATGGTCGAAGCTGCAGTTTGCCGCATGAAAGCGAACAAATAATGCTTGTAGCCGTGGACAGAGTGAGAGATTCCAAACAATTTGATACCAATTTGGAAGATATTCCAGCTACTGGAAAAAATTTATAAAGCAATGAATTGGGGGAACCCCTGCCCAGTTTTGATGCGTATGCAAATACCAACAAATTCACTAACGCTAGGTCCCGAATCGTCGAAGGTCACTCACTCCCCAATCAAGCGACTGAAATAAACCTTTGACTGACGGAGTCAGCAGGAAATTCCCCACAATCTGACATCTCATGAGGATCCCCAAGAGAGGAAAAAGTAGAAATGGGATCTCTGCGAGTAAACCGCTTTTCGGACACCGTAAAGTGCCAACGGTGACAGCAGTGACATGGTCGAAGCTGCAGTTTGCCGAATGAAAGCGAACGAAAAATGCTTGTAGCCATGCACAGAGTGAGAGATTTCACACAATTTGATACCTATTTGGAAGAGATTCCAGCTACTGGAAAAAAATTATAAAGCAATGAATTGGGGGAGGGCCCCCCCCCGTTTTGGTGCGCATGAAAATTCCAACAAATTCACTAACGCTAGGTCCCGAATCGTCGAAGGTCACTCCCTCCCCACACAAGCGACTGAAATAAACATTTGACTGATGTAGTCAGCAGGAAATTCCCCACAATCTGACATCTATCTCATGAGGATCCACTGGAGAGGAAAAAATAGAAATGCGATCTCTTCGAGCAAACCGCTTTTCGGACACCGTACTGTGACAGCAGTGACATGGTCGAAGCTGCAGTTTGCCGCATGAAAGTGAATGAAAAATGCTTGTAGCCATGCAGAGAGTGAGAGATTCGGCAGAATTTGATACCAATTTGGAAGAGATTCCAGCTGCTGGAAAAAATTTATAATGCAATGTATTGGGCGTGGCCCCCCAGTTTTGGTCCACTTCCAACAAATTCACTAACGGTAGGTCCCGAATCGTTGAAGTTCACTCTCTCCCCACGCAATCGACTTAAATAATTATTTGACTCGTGGATTAAGCAAGAAATTCCTCATAATTTGATATCAATTTCATGAGGGTGCCCAAGAGTGGAGAAAGTTGAAATCTGATCTCTTCGAGAAAACTGCTTTTCGAACACCGTAAATTGCCAGCGGTGACAGCTGCGGCAAGTTCGAAGCTAGACTTTGCCCTGTAAAAGCTACTTAGAAATGCTTGTTGGCATGGACTGAGTCAGAGACTTCGCACAATTTAATACCAAGTTTGAAGAGATTTCATCTGCTGGAAAAAAAGTTATAAAGCAGGGAAATTGTGAGGGATCCCCTAGTTTTGGTCCGCATCAAAATTTCAACAAATTCACTAACACGAGGAACCATATCGTCGAACGACACTCCATCCCTACGCAATCGACGGAAATATTTCTTTGACTCATGGATTAAGCAGGAAATTCCTCACAATCTGATATCAATTTCATGAGGGTGCCCTAGAGTAGAAAAAGTTGAAATGCGATCTCTTCGAGCAAACCGCTTTTCGGACACCGTAAATTGCCAGCGTTGACACGATCAAAGCTAGACTTTGCACTGTAAAAGCTGCTGACAAATTCTTGTAGACATGGACAGAGTGAGAGATTTTGCACAATTTAATACCAATTTTGAAGAGATTTCATCTGCTGGAAAAAAGTTATAAAGCAGGGAAATGGTGAGGGATCCCCCAGTTTTGGTCCACTTCAAAATTCCGACAAATTCACTACATGAGGTCCCGTATCGTTGAACGTCACTCCCTCCCTACACAAGTGACTGAAATAATTCTTTGACTCATTGATTAAGCAGGAAATTCCTCACAATCTGATATCTATTTCATGAGGATCCCCTCGAGAGGAAAAACTTGAAATGGGATCTCCTTGAGCAAACCGCTTTTCGGACACTGTAAATTGTCCACGGTGACAGCAGCGACACACTCGAAGCTACACTTTGCACTATAAAAGCAAATGAAAAATGCTTGTAGACATCGACAGAGTGAGAGATTTCGCACAATTTAATACCAATTTTGAAGAGATTTCATCTGCTGGAAAAAATTTATAAAGCAGGGATATGGTGAGAGATCCCCCAGTTTTTGGTCCGCATGAAAATTCCAACAAATTCAATAACACAAGGTCCCGTATCCTCGAACATCACTCCCTCCCTACAGAAGTGACTGAAATAATTCTTTGACTCCTGCATTAAGCAGGAAATTCCACACAATGTGATATCTATTTTATGAGGGTTCCTTAGATGGGAAAAATTTGTATTGCAATCTTATCAAGCAAACCGGTTTCCGAACACTGTCAGTTATCAAAGGCCACAGCATCTACATGGTCGTTGCTGTATCGTGTCTATTAAACCTATTTTAAAATCATTCTAGACAGGCCTGTGTCGAGACATTCAGCCCAATTTAATATCAAAAATTGAAGTTATTTCACTTACTGGATAAAAGTTAAGTAGTGAAAATGTGTGATCACCCAGTTACGGTCCGCATGAAAAATCCCACAATTCTACTAACCCAAGTTACCGTATCATCTAAGGCCTTCTCTCCCTACTCAATCTACTTAAATAATTCTTTCATACATGGATTAAGCAAGAAATTCCGCTCAATCTCATATCTATTTTATGAGGGCTCCATAGAGGGGCAAAGTTCAAATGCAATCTTATCGAGCAAACCGGGTTTCGGACACTGTAAACTTTGAAAGGGCACAGCAGCGACATGGTCGATGCTTTACTTTGCTCTATTAAGCCAAATTTTAAATCCTTCAAGACAGGCATGAGTCGACAAATTCTGCACAATTTAATACTTGCACTAAAAGATTGCAATTGTTTTTTTTATTTTCTCATGTATCAAACTACATTAGAATCAATAATAAAATCAATATGAATAAAAATTTTGGAAAATACCATTTTTGAGGTTTCTATTACTAGTAGGGGCTAAAACCTCGATCTTCGATGTCTGATTTAAGGCTTATATCTTGCAAAAAATGATTGCAATTGTTTTTTTTCTTTTCTTACCCATCAAACCACATAAGAATCAATAATAAAATCCAAAAATAAAAAATTTTGGAAAATGGTATTTTTGAGGCTTCTCTTACTACTAGGGGCTAAAACCGCTATCTTCGATGTCTGATTTAAGGCATATATCTTGCATGAAAAGGATTGATATTGTTTTTTTTTTCTTTTCTTACTCATCTAACTACATTAGAATCAATAATAAAATGAATATGAATAAAAAGTTTTGGAAATTGGCATTTTTGAGGCTTCTATTACTATGAGGGTTTAAAACCGCTATCTTCCATGTCTTATTTAAGGCATATATCTTGCACGAATATGATTGCAATTGTTTTTTTCTTATCTTATGCATCTAACTACATAAGAATTAATAATAAAATCAATATGAATAAAAAATTTTGATCCCCCAGTTTTGGGCCTCATGAAAATCCCAACAAATCCACTAACACAAGTCGACGTATCATCAAACGCCACATTGTCCATACTTAAGCAACTGGGAAAATTCTTTTATACATGGATTAAGCAAGAAATTAAGAAGAAATGCAGACCCATTGAGCAAACCGGTTTTCGGACATCTTAATTGTTAAAGGACACAACAGTGACATTGTCAAAGCTGCACTTTGCTCGATTCAACCAAATGAAAAATCCTTGTAGACATGGATGTATTGATAAATTTCCTACAATACTAATTTTTAAAATATTTCATTTAATGGAAAAAGTGGGTTGACAACTCTAAAACTCTGTAGAATGCAGTGTGTATTATACAATGCACTGGCTGATAGGTTGAGTAGCACTGGCATTGAATTACATTGCCTTTCATTGTATCATTCTCATCATTTTATGTTGCCAGCAGACTCATTCATACATTACATTCGAGGTAACAACAGTTTCATGATGTTTTTTTCCTTTTTTTTTTTTTTTTTTGAATAATGTTAACCCTGTGCAAGGCTCAAAAGCCACTCAGTTTATGAGGATATATGGGGAAGATAACTGTTGACTCTAGACTCAAACAGGTTAAGCTTGTTGGGATTGGGTAAGCATTCTCTTGTGAGTCAAATCAACAAAGCAACATTTCATGGCATCTACAGCTAGACTTTTACATATTTTGTATTATGAGATATCTGACAGAGTCCTTTTCCACAAGTGCGGGAGGGTGAAATCATGCAGTGTACTGTTTATTCTAATGGTATTGGCAATTAATTATCACCATTATACTATTCTCACTCCCAAAGAAGGAAACCATCCACTATCCTATCCCAAATGTGTCAGTAATATCACAGTTTTATCTAATGGGTTACTAAGGAGTTTCTTGAATTAATCCAATATCCATGTGACTAATATAAATTAAGTTCTCTCTTATTGATATAGATTTGGTTAAAAGAGAATCCATTTTTCTGATGATGCTATTTCATTTTTTTCACTATTTTATCAAGTTCTTCCCATGATAATGCTGGGAGTGGCTTCAGACTTTTGAATATATATATATATTACAAGTAGACAAAATTCAATACCCCATAGGATAAAGAGCCATTTTACCCAGAACCAGCTTGTCAACACCAAGAAGTTAGATAAAGAAATGAATCAATGTTTTTGTAAATACGAAGAAAGAGGGGGGAAATTAACAACTAGGAGTAAATGTATTTAAAAAGACAAGCCCATTGTGGGTGAAATGGCTATATATCATATGGGGTATTGAATTTTATCTACAGTAATTCCTGTTTGCTTTATAATAAATATATTGAGATCTCTTCTTTGGATCAGTCTTAATATTTTATATTACGATGATTCACATGGATTACTTACTATATATATATATATATATATATTTAAAGTATGCTATATTTATGAGCTATAACTGCCTCAGCAAGTTGGCATAGTACTCACCATTGATGGTAACTCCTAAACCGTATTTGTCTGCAAACATTTATTGGTATTTTTTAAATAATCGTGTACATTTACACCAGAATGGAAATTTTCATTACAATTGGTTTCTGGGGCTTAATATGCAAATTTACTGAAAAATGACCCTGGATCTTTACTGACTGAGCATAAAAACACAATAATATTTGACTAATTAATTTAATGAAATTACTTATTATTCAACATTCTAGTATTATCACTTAATAAACATTAAAGAATTTAACACTGAAAAATGATGAGACCTCAAAAAACAGAAACGTGATTCTACAGAAGGATACTGAGGATACCAAGGACTGAATATGTAAGCAACAAGTAAGAATTAAGTTTTAAAGAAAATGGAAACCAGAAGGAAACTTATACTTAACATATGTTGATAGTTGAAATTTCCTTGGCACATAATGAGTAAAGAGGGCTTGGCAAATCTGATACTCGCAAGAAGGCAAGAGGGACAGAGGAAAACAATGTATAACCTATTTAGTAAGCTTGAGTAAATGGAACAAGGTTTAGGAGAAATAACAAAAAAATGAATTATTAAGAGCTATGAAGGATAGGAAGTTGTGGAAAGCCATGATTGCCTACATCATGAAGAGAGGAAGTCAGCTTTTAAGACATCCATTTTGCTATTAACTTCTTTCAAGGAATCTTTGAGTAGATTGTAACTTATAGCTTTATCATTTATTATTTCAGATCCTTGTTTCTCAGTTGGTGCTTTCATTCACATCAATGTTCCCTGAAAGAAAACAAGGTGTGCCCCACATTAACAGGACAGTAATTTATGGATCATTTTTATATTTAAAAAAATCTTTCTTTTTAAAAGTTAAAGACACCAAGCAATGTAATGTCTAAAAAAAAGAAATTAATGCTTATTTCAGGAGACCTCTGTATTATTTTCCTATTTTCAAATTTCATGATTAATGATTTCCTTATTAAAATTTAAAGTATGCCCCAGAATTTCAGTTATTCTACAAGTGTGTCCTGAATTAAAAAAAAAAATGTTTGTGAAATACAAAGAGTTTAGATTGGATTAAAGCTAAAAGTAACAAGACCTCAACAGAATCCAGAGATGGAAATAGGATATGATGGGTACTGATCTGGCATCTCATCTACTGTCAATTTCTCACAGATGTACCTTTGCTTCCCTCTGTCTTTTCTACAAGTATTTTCACAGCAACTGCTCTGATGAACTACTTTCTCTGGTTCCCAAACTGCATGAATTCAAGCATGCTACTAGGTTGAAATGATTAAATATAGCCGTCTCTTCTACTCGAATAGCTTCTTATCTTGCTCTTCCCATCTGTGGAACTCCCTTCCTCTTAGTTGCTTCCCTAATAGCTACAATCTTCAAATAGGCATATGTCAATAGACATGTTCTAATGCTTTGTTTCCCGTCTTTCTCTTTCTTCTTTCCTCAAACACACCACTTTACTCTTGCTCTCATTCACTGTACCACCTACGTGCTAGTAGGACTTCCACCTTGCATGGAGTGAAATGCTAAAAAAAACAACAAAAAAAACATACCCACCTTACAAGACACCAACATGCAGAGTCACCTGTCACTTTATTTTCTGATTGTATACACCAGCAAACATTTTCATGAAGAGGAGATGTGATGGTCGGATGAGCAAATCAAAACTGAAAATGCCATAAACAAAGGAAATTATTCAATTAATATTCTAGTATTAAAAAATCAAACTGCTGGATACATTCATCAAAATCAATAAATGGAACAGATCAATAGTTATATATGGTATCAGACTATTGATAAATGCAGGGCTAATATCATTCTTCAGTCAAACAAATTGCTAACAAAAATTGATTTCAATTGCTTCATCAATTTAGTTTTTGACTTTGGATTATTTTTATAATTATTTCAATTACATAACATTGTGTTTAATAAAATTCTAAATGTCAAATTTACCATTTATTTTTCATCTTGTAATTTAAATATGAATGTAATGACTGCTATTTTTTCTGTGACTTTCTTTATTTACAAAGTGTATTCCTTTTCCACAACTGTTCCTAAGTGATTCTAGTAATGCTTTGCAATTGCAAAGACAAGTTTGTCAGATGAACGACTACTTATTTCTCTACATATTTAACTATCCTGCTCAATTCCCCCCCCAACCCCATTGGTGGCACTCACAGAAGATCAGACAGGAAGAGTCTGATGCCTTGCTGTATGATTGCTACAAATTCATGGGTATAAATTGGATGCTAAAAATAAATGGTTATTATTCAGAGAAAAATAGATATTTTTTTTAGTGATGTGTATATAGTCCAAAAGGATATTAATATGCATACAAAATTTGATTAACCAATGATTAGCTGAGACAGCTTCTCTGTTGACCAATCAGAGAACAGAATTATGTAACTTTATCTTATACATGAATGTCCAGGTGCTACAACGTTATCAGCAGAGAAAATAGAATTAAAAAGTCAATTTGGTTCGGTTGTTTTTTTTATGAGTCAAATGGCTTGTTTAATATCAAAATCTAAATATTAAAAATTCAAATCATGAAATAATATCATTCTTTTGAATTATTTATAAATTAAAGAGAATGATTTTATTTCATGGTTAAATTATAATTACGTACCTGCATTTTTGAAACAAATAACCTAACAAAATCAAATAAGAAGTAAAAACTTGTTTCTCTTTTCAATAAATGAAATTAATCATACCAAATTGTTTTGTTTTTTTTATTTTAAAAATCTTTTTTGACAATCTGTGCCATGTTTTCAATTTTGCTATATGACCCGGAGAATAAATTTTTATTAATTTTACTATAAATATGTATCTTTCATACTTTTTTTTATGAAAATATATTGTTTGTGACCTTATGTATAAAGTACAGCTATACAGGGAGTTAACCATTTTTACCTATTCTTCTTACATGCCTCAACTTCAAACAGTAACCCTCTACATTGAGTAGCTCTTGAGCCTTGTTTTAGGTGAACAATTAGTTAAAAAAAATAATGTTAACAATAATTCAAATAAATTCAGTTCTTTCTTTAAATTATTTATGGAAGATTAAGCCATTTCATAAATACAAATGAAGGCAGCTAACATTTCTTCAGAAATATCAGTGTACATGTAGCCTGGTTTTTTAAGCTCCATTAAGTACCACATGGTTTATGGTTGAGTTTTCTTTTCATTCAACAGCAAAAACAAATGCCAACTGAATGTTTTATGCAATTTTTGTAGCACAAATCAATATTCTTTGCAAAAGTATATTGAGGAATATAACTGGAAGAGAATTTGCTTTTTTATCAAATGAAGGATTGTCAACAATTAATTTCCAATCCATTTTGTTTAATTCTAATCAGAGACTAACATTCAAAATACTTGTTTTGAAAAGCAAGTCAAATTAAGATGAAACAAAAAGAGGAAAACTAGAATTTTCAATGTTTAATAAAAATTCAATATTAATACTAATACTACTTGATGAAAAACAATAGAAATTAAAGAAGTCAAAATTGACTGATGACTGTCGATGCTTCATCTTATAAAAATTCCAGATAATATTACTACAAATACTAAGAGAGAGAAAAGCTGACAGAAATATTGTGGAGAAATTAACTGTTGGTCAGACAGCAAAGGAGAAGAGTATTTACCTTGTGTTGTTCAAATGCTTACTAAACAAAAGCTTGTTATTTTCTGTACTATCCCTTTAGAGTTACAGTGGTCACATGACAGGTTTACTATGTGATCCCTGAAGTTGCATAAAAAGAAGGGAAAAATCTTTTTTTTATTGCTAAATTTACCTTCTATATTTATACATCACAGAGAAGTGGCAATATATTTTGCAACTTGAGATAAGTGCTATTGCTCCCCCCTCTCTGCTCAACCTGACTAGTCTCCATTCGTTTTGGGGATTGGGAGCATTTTCTCAACAGTACTAATCAAAAATTAATATTGGTTGACAATATTTTATCTAATAAAGAATAAATCAATATTACCACCACCACTGCTAATACTAATAATAATAGTGGTAAAAATAATCGCAAATATGGCATCAAACATCCAAGGGGAAAATGTAAAAGTCTAATGGTTAAACTGGGTCTTTTGCCAACCACAAAAGTCCCAGCAGCTTAATCTGTAGAGCAGCAGCTGAACATAGATTTCCTCAAGTAAAAAGGTTGAAAGTAATATCTCACCTGGAGTCTATTCCTTATTTCCAATCCGTATTGTTTACTGCTGTGGTGAAAAGTAACATCAGATATCTATCAAAAATTAATAAAAGATAACATTCCTAAACATAATGCTTGAACTGAAAGTTTGAAACATAAACGGCATCTACTGATTTCAAATTTATGAAAAATTTCAAATGAAAAAGAGCCACTTGGTTAGATGGGCTGTAGACAGTGCAGAAAACAACTATCAACCACCGAGACTCTAAAAGTAATGTTTTTCCCCAAATGTTGTTTTTCATATTCCATAGATGTTAATATCACAAATCAATAGCAATAATGGATCTTTGTTTCTACCAGAAAATATCATCAGATGTTTAACAAGAATAGTGCTAGCACAGTTACTGAAGAAATTTAAAATATTTGCTTCATTTATGACTTGTAAAGGATTTTTATAGACGGTTTAAGAGCCATTCGAAGTAGAGGATTACTGAACGGTTGAAGGGTGTTATCACTAACATTTTTTGTCAAGATTTACAAACTATGTTTCATTCAATTTTGCAAACTACTGTAATTCCCCACGTATAATACGACTTCATCCATAATACGCACCCCTAAAATTTTTGACTGAAAATGTGGGGAAAATGCTTCTACACACGTAGAATACGCACCCCTTGTTTGGTAATCAACAAATTAACTTCTCCACACGTGTTCCGCAAAAGTAAAGGCCTTAACAGCGGAGAACAATGCTTAACTCAAATAACGCAACTTAATTATATTCTGGTTGGTCTTCCGTACTTTATAATTACAGCCCGGTTATAAGCACAAAATTACATTTCTTAATTACTGTGGATCTTCTGATTAGTCAAAATGATACAATTTACAACGCGCTAAAAAAGATCTATCTCATAAGGACACTTAGGAAAATCGATGGGGCTTTTAACTAATTTTATAATATTTTAATGTAAATCTATTATAACTAATAACTTTTAACTAATTTTATAATATTTAAATGTAAAATCTATTATCATTAAAGAAACAAATAATTGTATTAAAAATTCATTTTTCATCGAAAAAATTTTTTTGCTTACAGGATTTATTGTCCATATTCATAAAAACAACTAAAAGAAATAAAAGCATTTGAAATTAAATAATATCTTTGTTTTATTGGGTTTTGTATGTTACAATTCAGAGCTGATTTTCAGGTACGTTGGCTCCAATTAAAAACAAAAAAAGACATGCTTTGCATTCCTCAAAGCCCCATGCTTTTAATTTTTGTAATCACGGAACCCGATGCGATCGAATTTCTAGCGTTTTCATAAAATTAGTTGGGGGGGGGGGGTTGGTAATAAATATTTAAAAAAAATATTTCTACCATGACCTTAATAAAAAAAAACATTTATAATAATTTCGATCATCTGTGAATAGTTCCTGAAAGTTTCATTAACATCCGACAATTATTTCTATTTTTGCACGATTTTTCAAATTAATGTGTGTCATACCAAAAAAACGTGCTAAAAATTGTCTGTTATTTACTAGTTCCGCTGATACAAACAGAAACAAAGTTTTTTAATCAAAATTTAGTATGTTCTAAAAAGAAGGAAACATTTTTAAAAATAAAAAAAAAAAACTTTGGTCTTTCCTCTTAATAACATAAGCATTTAGACAATAAAATTTTGTTTTCGGCAAGATTGGCGTCTTTTTCATCAAGCTATGCTCTTTTTTTTAGCGATTTCGTGGAGGTACATAGTATAATACGACTTCATCCATAATACGCACCCCTAAAATTTTGGCTGAAAATGTGGGGAAAATGCTTCTACAAACGTAGAATACGCACCCCTTGTTTGGTAATCAAACCCCATAAACTGTACCTCCCCAATTTCATTACGGCCAGCGTTTCCTACTCTTATTAACAAAATGGTTATAAACATAGAATAATATTCTGATTTAGTTTTATAATAATTCTTATTTTATTTTACATTTCTAAGTATTGTTAGGTACATATGATAGTATTTAACATCCTTATGCGGTCGCAATCGCCGAATGTTTTTGTCAAATTGACGTCTGTTTGTGGTGAATAGTCATTTCGTAACTAAAATCAACCTATGAAAACGCAAATTTTGAAGATTTTTTTTTTGTTGCTGCGCATAATACGGACTCCTAATTTTGCTTAATTTTTTTTAGAAAAAAATGCGTATTATACATGGGGAAATTTGAATAAATTGATTTCTTTGGAAAAACCCTCTTTGTCAAAAACCCTACTTTGTGGTTATATAATTTCTCTAATTTTAGGACTTCATGGCAAACAATTTTTAACAGCGACGAATAAAAAATTCAACGCTGTTAATAACAAGAGGAACTAGATGATCAAATGTCTATGAAGTGTATTTAAAGTTTCAATTTTAAACAGTAATATTCAAAATTTAAAGAAAGGAAAAGAAGTTCGGTTACCTTCCGTAGTTGAAATTAAGTCTTTTTTCTGATCTCTCTTTTACTTGTTTTGATTTCTTCGTCTTCTCTTTTCTCAGCAAATAAAAACACCAGTTGAGGTTTGTTTTTGGTTTGATTTTTTCGGGTTTTTTTTTTTTGTTTTTGTTTTTAGTGGGGAGAGAGGGGGGTGTGGCTTATGACGAGTGACAAAGATTCCCCCGGCAACTCAAAAAAGTTTAACGAGAGAGGAAAAGTCTTTTCTTTTATACAGCTTCTATGGATGATCTTATTTCAGTCAACAGGGGTGACATTTGCACGAAGTCAGTAAGAGCTGACATCGCTAGCTCGTTAACTGAATGCTGTAAGTTCAATCCTTGCGCTAGGCAGTACATTTTATTATTTTTCTCTTCAACATCACATTCTATAATATTTCAAAATAAACAACATGTTCAGCAAGACATCAATTTTCTAAATTTCCTTTTACCATTATGAAAAGTCCATTTGAATTTCAAACTTTTAGACATTAATACATCGGAGTTACCATGTAAAAAAAAACAACTAATTAACTAATGTTTGTTATTTACTCCGAATTGTTATTTACTACAACAAATAATTTTATTTTTAAAATTTGCTGTTTTTCATCTGTTTAAAATAAATAATTCGGTACAGGCAGTTTTCACAGAATCTACATTATTTTTATTTATTTAGATAATTCTGTAGAACTTTTTCGGTTCTGCTTGACGTTAGTAGTGTAGTAATGGCAGGCGAGAACAATTGTTTTGAAGAAATATGAAGTAAGTTCGTTAACTAATAATATCAGTCCTAAAATATAGAAATTTATAACAAAAATAATATTTCTAAATTATTTAAACCCGCTTCTAAAAAAGGAGCTTATTCTTAGAAACCCAAATTCTTACATTTACTTTACGTAGATGACCCCTTCATACTCTGGTCAACCCAGGAAGAAGTTCAATTTCTCCTGAACCTAGTGAACTCAATAAGATCATCGAAACAGTTCCCAGTGGACAGAAAAAACGACATCAAACTCGCAAACTGCACTAATATCTCGAACAGAGCATAGCTTCAAGACATCTCTATACCGCAAGCCAACATTCACCGACCTATACCTCAACTTCAACTCCTAACAGGCATACAGTGTAAAGAAAGGAGTTGTCCGCTGCTTACAACATCGAGCAAAAGTCATAAGTGGTGATTCAGAGACATATGACCAAGAAATGGTCAGTAGAAGCAGTACTCTACAACGTAACAAAACAACTAATCTAGGTACATGACAGCAGCTCCTACAAACTGGGATAGAAGGATACAAGAGGATAACTATATTCAGAAAACAGCTTCGGTCAACTTATGTGAAGGGATTATCGGAAAAAAATACAAAAGATCTGAGATCTATATAACATCTGGACGACCTTCAAAAGTTTTTGAAAACTTCGCAGACACGTCTTTCGGTTAAGAAATAGAGGAGAACTTGATTGAGGACTATGTGTTCACCATCCCCTGCAGTTTTGGTAAGAAAGGAAAAACGGGCTGCTCCCTTAAGACTGCAAGAACATCGTAAAACCATAACACGAGGGGAAATAGAAAAATCTGGCGGAGCTGACCACATATGAAGGAAAAAGTGAGATCACCGCCCCTTGTTGTTTTACTTTTAAATGTAATTTTTTATCACAACATTTGTTGAAGCATGCGGCCCCCCAAAAAGTTTGGGAACCACTGCTCTAGCGGAACAAAACTTGTTAACAAAAAAGGAAAGGCCAGATAAACAGAATAAAGAAATATATATAAATATATATATATATATAACAATCAAGAATGATCTTAAACTGCAAATCACCACCATACCAATTTATTTTTTAATAACTTACCAACTTACCAGATACATTTTTGGTTTCCTTATTTTTATCAGATAGAAAAGAATGAAAGAATCTTTCTTGTTGGCCGTATTCAATATATTTATATATATATATATATATATATATATATATATACACATACATACATATATATATATTATATTGTTCGGGCTGTTGTCCTGATCTTTATTGCTATATTCACGAGGTTTCGGACGTTGTACGCTCAGGCCTTCTTCAGGTGATATACGCTAGAATTTCGAGCCAAACCACTTATTTAATCCATGGGGGTATATTGTTCTAATTCCACGTGTCATGAGTTTGGATATTAATTCGCAAGCCTCCAAGTTTGTTTTTATTTATTTATTTATTTTTCCTCTTTTGGATCCCTTAACCAACACTTTTATCCACACACAGGTGTCCTTAGAGACTTCAGAGAATTAATTTTGCGGACTTATAAACGTAATTGTACAATAAATACATACACACACACATATATATATATATTAGGTTGGTGCAAAAATAATTTCGTTTTCTAACATATGTTACTATGTGAGAAAACGAAATTATTTTTGCACCAACCAATATATATATATATATATATATATATATATATATATATATATATATATATATATATTACCAGAGCGCATATACAATTTTGTTATTGTTGTTTTTTTTACCAGCTCTCTGTATTACTGGTTCCCATATTTCATTCATGTCTATGCTTGGCCGAGATTTTTGTAGTCTGGCGCTGATTCCTTAAGTTTTTTGTATTTTCACTAATGTTCTCTATTATATCAAGTTAATCCCACAGAGGCAGGGATCTCCCTCTTCCCTTCATATATGATCAGCCATGCCTGATCTTCTTATTTTCCCTCGTGTTATGTCCTGACGGTGTTCCTGTAGTCTTATCTTCAGGCGACGGCCTGTTTGTCCTTCATATTTCTTGCCACAATTCCACGGGGTGATGTTACGCACAGTCCTTAATCTTGTTCTCCTTTATAGGTGGTCTTACTCGAAAGAGGTGTTTACGTAGTGTTGAACCACACCGGAAGGTTGCTCTAATGATATACAGACCACAGATCCTTTATACCTTTCCCAATAAACCATTTACATAGGGTGGGAAGACCGAGATTGGTTTCTGAGTGTTGTTATCATTTTGTACACTTCTTTCCCAGTTTATGGGGGATTTTTTCATCTACCCAAGGTAGTTATTACACTTTAGGCTACTGTTTATACTGACCATTTCTTGTTCATATGTCTCTGGATCGCCACATGACTTTTACTCGATATTGTAGGTTACTTTGTTGGGGGTCGAAGTTGAGGTATAGTTCGGTGAATGTTGGCTTGCGATAAAGGGATATCTTGAACCCAGGTTCTGATAAAGATATTAGTACATCCATCAATGCTAGTCTTTTTTGTTGATTTCTCTCTCCATTGTAAATTATATCAATGCATTTTTAGTCCACATGGCCAGCAGTATCTCTCTTGTCGACCTCTCTGCCTCCGAGCGAGAGAAACCCAGACGAGACTATGCCAAACGGCAAAGTATCGTCTAGGGAAGCAGACAACTTCCCGACCCCGAGTATGCAAGGTCTACCAGTAATTTTTGCCCAAACATACCCTCTCGGAGAGTCCCATGTTAAAAACCGACCTTGCACCACATCACACCTCGTGGTCGTGGTG
This sequence comes from Acanthosepion lycidas, assembly GCA_963932145.1. Taxonomy (NCBI): domain Eukaryota; kingdom Metazoa; phylum Mollusca; class Cephalopoda; order Sepiida; family Sepiidae; genus Acanthosepion; species Acanthosepion lycidas. Next base: position 242,513 of record CAWVQA010000852.1, read on the forward strand.
GTGGTGGTGGGGGGGTCTCGGATAAATGTCGAAGCAGTCGAATCGATCAGAGGATGGGTTTTCCCGTTGGAGGAGATGCTGCTGTAGTATCTATTCCGTGCTGGTGACTGTCCTCTCCCCACTGCCTGGACAGAATCCTCGAACTTGTTCCGTAAAATCTGTTCTGTAGTGGTGGGATAACCGACTATAACTAGCTCAGACCAGTTTTATCTAGTGGCCCGAGTGTTGACACACAAGTCCCCACGTTAAAACAAACTGACCTTGTGTCACATTTTGATTCAGTGGTGAGTCAAACGTAAATGCCCACAGGACTCTTAGAGTTTGTCGACCTTTCTATCTTCGGGCAGAATAGAACCTACGCCGAAGAGATAGAGAGCAACCCAAGCCCGTGTATAAGGGGTCTATGAGTAATTTTTACCCGAGCCTATGGGTTCGGAAAACTCCATGTAAAAAAGGCCTTGAGCTGCATATATATATATATATATATATATATTCTATTTTTGTAAATTTTTTAATAAAAATATTTTGTTTTAAATATATTTTTTCATAAAATAGTAAATGATAAATATCACATTGTAATTGGATCATATACTTTTATATTCTTATAAATAAACATTACTGAGTGAGTAGAAAGTGTATTCATTAATCGTGGCGTCAAAGGAATAACAGCTCTTTTGACCTCCCAGCAGACACCATCTTGATTCAGGGCAGCACTACTTCTTGAAGTAGGCCTCCGTGTCGAGTCTGATGTTCTTTTCTTATCAGAACAATCAGAGTTAATTTTTTGAGCTGCTGTGCCTTTGTAATCACAATTAGATTCATCCAACTCTTTCGGAATCCTCTGCACTGTCTTCAGATTGACATCTAAACACCATGAAATGTTCGTACTGAAGCTTCTGGTGCAAATGCCAAGCAATACATATTTCTGGCTGAGTGGATTGCGTCATGGTGCTCTTTTTCTCACTGGAAGTAGCCCTCATTAACATCGGGGAAAGCTAAAACAATATGCGAGTCCTTACGAAGTTGGTTCTTTATGTACGGTGCACCGGAGGAGATATCGTCGGATGGAAGAACGCAATTTGACTCCCAAAAATACAATTCGTTCCTTAAGGATTAGGGAATAAAAAAAAAATACATATCATCAGTACATTACCCTCAAAGTAATGGACGAGAGCAGAAGTGGTGATATTACCCGTCGTAGATATGCCAGACTACCAGACATCACAACCGCTTCCATCGATGACGAACCACCATACACCGCACTGAAAAGTATGGAAATAGACGAGCCGGGATGCGACGACAGGGTCTTGGACAAAATGGAAGTGGACGGAAGACAACCCACAATCGTATAACTGCCAACAAATCAGGGTCTACGGCGTAGTACAAAGGTATCACAACCACCTAGATTATTAACCCAACAAATGCGAGGACCGGCACATGATTACCCGTCCTATGAACACAATTCATAGGCCTTGTGGTCATGGGAGGGGGAGCATGTCGGGAAGAGAGGCCCACCGAAAAGATGAAATGAATAAAGTGATCACTGGTAAGAAAACCGGTGAAGGAAAAACAATGTAAATACCGAACAAGCAGCACTTACGAACATTCTGTTTGAACGACCGTCAAGAGAACAATACTCATGCTACATAGCTTTAATGGTGGCATGACCCACATGTACTCGCGTCCAGGGCTCCATTTCCTTTGGCCACAAGTGAATTTTAGTTTGCCTAAATTTCTTTATTTCTGCACACTTTGGGGTTTTTTTTTACCATGTTCTTCCACCCTCTTGAATAGCCTGGCCACCATGCTTACAATGTTAAACACATATGCGTAACCAATATACTTCCATGTATATCGTTGTGCACGGCTTTAATTAATTCTTTTCTCGGAGACTGTGGAGGTACTAGGATATCTTCATTACACATAATTTCTTTTTCTATCGTTGTGTCTTGATTCTTTAAAAGGTCTCTCGGTCATAGAGCAATTCTTCCATGTATTTCTCTTTATTTCTACCCATAATTCTATTCAACACTGGTCCCTGTCTATTTCCCAGCCTAAGCCCTTTTAAGGATAATACATCCATTTCTATCTAGTACAAAAAACTATCCGCAATATTTCCGATTACTTCAATATTTTTACTCCCAAACTTTAACCAAGATAATGCATCAACATACGGAATAGTATTTCCTTTAATATATACAATGTCAAAGTCAAACGACATCAGCCTAATCGTCCATATTAATATCCTTGCAGATTTGACATTTGGGAACTCTCTTCTGGTGTTGAATATAAATTCCAAAGGCTTATGATCAGATTTCAATAGAAATGTCCTACCCAGCAAAAAAAAAAAAAAAAAATCTAGCTCTTTCTTTGCTCCACACAATCGCTATTTCCTCCTCCTTGTCAATATTTAAATAATTCGCCTCCGTCAATGTTAGTTTTCCGGATAAGTACATTACAAGGTAATAACCCCATGTGACAACATTGCGGCTATAGCACAGTCACTGACATCAGTTTGTTAACGTCAATTTTTTCGCCGAGTCCAAAATTTTAACAACTCCTTTGTTTACGAGTGTTTTATTTTTTAATTTCTCGAAAGCAACCTCCTGTCTTTTTGTCCATTGAAATTCGGTATTCTTCTTCCTTATTTTGTTAAATCGTTCCACTATATCGCGGTAGATATCTGTTATAGAAATTGGTTAATCACAAAAAAGATTCTGACACTTATTTCTGGGTGCAGCTCTCTCTCAAATCTTACGAGTTTATCATCCAGCAATATACCATCTTTGGATATTTGATATCCTAAGTATGATTTTCCCAATTAAACTTGCATTTATCACGATTAATTGTCATACAGTCCTATTTAATTTTCTCAAACTTGCCCCGTTTTACTGTTTAGCGCTTCTTTTCTGCAAGCACCAATGCCAATATTGTCCTCATATACAATTATATTTTTAATCACCTCTAAAACATTTTCGATCGTTTTTTTGATTTTGTGTTTTAAATTTTTAACTCCAAACGTCCTTCTGTTTAATTCAATAATATGTTCATTTTGGTGACTTCTTGAAACTTGCTATCAATTGTTATCTGATTATATGCTGACTTGAAGTTAACTGTAGCAAATTATTTAATACCAGCAAACTCATGGTACGTTATTTCAGTGTTTGGCAGTGGCAATGAATCAGAACAGTTTTGGTGATTCACGCCAATCTTATAATTGCCACAAATTCTTAAATCTTCATTGTACTTGCATATCAGCACAGTGGATGAATCCTAACTGCTACCATCCTGGCTGACTTTTTCTAATATTCCTTGTTCCAACACATTTTCAGCTTAGTAACAACCAAGGGTAACATATGAGCATGAACTTTTCGGGCTTGAAAATACATTGGTTGATTGCTTTCTTTAAGCCGAATTCTCGTCTGTATCACTTTAATAATCCAGTATCCGCTTCTAGAATTCATGGAACTTACCAGCTTCGATGTATCCACTCTTCAATACCTAAAAGACCGTGAATTTTGATGTTTTCCACCCCTCAAAAAATACCCTTTGGTATGACAGGGAAGATATTACGGAATAAAAAAAGAGAAAGAGACTTAAAAAGAAAGAAAAAAAAACATAAAAAATTTAGTGCCTTTGATTTATTTTAAAAAAATTATCACATGTAGACACCATCCCTTCTTCCGACAGATTCCAATGATTATGTCTGAAAATAATGTATCAATTTATATTTTCAAAAATATTCCTTTTTCAAGTCCGAACTTCTTTTTCTAAAGAGGGAAATAATTTTACCTTGCAAAATCAGCGTAGACAGATAACTCATTTTTAAGACTTTCTTTTAATCTCTCATCTCTGGATATGATTAAAAATTAGAAAAGTTTTATACACAACAATTAAATAAAATCCTTGCTGATAACTTTTATTTCGATTTTAATTTTTGCAAGTAGGTAAAAATGAAGCATAATAAAAGATCTTAAATAATTTGTAAAAAAGGAAATAATCTCATTAGAGTCCAAATTGGGCCACAATTCCATTTATTATCTTTTTGAAGAATGCACAACTCCAAAGTATCTATTGTATCTGAACTATGTCTGGTTTTAGAGGTCCTGAACTGGCATCTCCGTATTCAGAAATGATAAGCTAAGCTCCCTATGCAATAATGGATCTGAAATGTTTTTAAAGTCATTATAATTGCACATTTAAAGAAGATAAAAAATATTTGATTGCTATTTCAACTTTTCACATCATAAACGTTTAATTCATTTCAAATTTGTTTTCGTTTTCTTGACGTTCAACTGATGTTTTAAAAATACAAACGAAAAACTAACGTATTTAAACTTATTGTTTTAAATATACATTTCTGATATGCTTTAAGTTTGGGCATCAAATATCTCGGAATTTTGTTTACTGTCTAAGCCTAAGAATAACTTATCCTTGATGACTGGCATCACATCACGTACATTTGAGTAGCGAAATTAAACCTCCTTTAAGTTTTACAATTTAAAAAAGCATTGAAACTTATCCATCTAATCACGCAAGGGTTATTTAATGGAAACAGTTGTTACCTGCCTTCCGCCAGACAACTTGGCTAGATTCAAAGACCTTGTTGGTATCCAGATAATTTCAACTCCAGATTACCTGATACATATTGCTGATCTCGATCTTCTTAATAAACACGCCAGTCAGTTATGTGCCATGCATGATACACGTTAGGCGATCATGTACCTATCGATACATGACTGATGAGGCAGATTTTTTCTCGCGGTAGGTTGCCATTTCTTTCTGCAGTAGATCAGATGCCATCCAAGGCTACAGAACCCGGTCTGTACTGATATTTACCCATAGCTTGGGAAGAAAGAGTGCATTCATACATTTCGCAAGGGAATTAACACGTAAGCGAATGTAATGGATTCAACTGGGAATTCGAGCTCGGTCCTCCGATTCAGTTAAGTGCCATGCGCGATACACTTTTAGGCGATCATGTATCTTTCGATACATGACTGATGAGGCAGATTTTTTTTTCTCGCAGTAGGTTGCCATTTCTTTTTGCAGTAGACCAGATGCCATCCAGGAATATAGAACCCGGTCTGTACTGCTATTTAACCATAGCTGGTGAGAAGAAGAGGATTCATATCTTTTCCAAGGGAATTCGAACTTGGCTCCAAGGCGCTATCAAATACTCCACCGTGCCTCTTGACTTATTACCAATATGACTGTTTCATTATTTAATTTTTCTTTTCCTTTCATTTTCCGATTTTTATTTCAGAAAAAGTTCTACAAAATTATTTTAAAAAGAATTTTTGCTGTCGCAGGAAATGAAACAAAAAAAAAACATCTTTATTAACTGAAATGAAATTTTGATACTTTAAATCAGGTGAACAAATATTGGTACGGTCAGATTTTATTATCAAAGTCAATGTTTTCTCCTCGAAATTCGTGTTAACCAACCAATGTTGGTAAGTTTCGGCATATGAATTTCAGTCTATGTAAAATGAACATTCTTTCATATCAACATATTTAATTAATAATTAATCAAATAAAGGTAAAAATAAATAAACAAAAATAAATAAATAAATAAATAAATAAAGGTAAAAATAGATTACTTTACTATCCTGGTTTTATCCGAAATAAATACTGCAGTCTGCATAGTTCTTAGATATTTTCCAAATAAATCAATCTCTAGATAGAAGGATAAAGACCGTTACAAAGTTAAAGTTATCATTTCTAATCGAATAGTAAGGATTACATGGGTCATTTATTGATTTATTAGCTCGCAGGTTTGAAAAGGCGGGTACAAAAAAGACTGATGACGTGCGGACAGGGGCGAATTCGACATGATCTTCTGTACTTGGCCCTGTCAAACCAAATCCTTGGAGAAATGGAAGGACTGAGACATTCCGCACAATTTAATACCAATTTTGAAGAGATTTCACCCACTGTAAAAAAATTACAAAGAAGTGAATTCTGAGCGATCCCCCAGTTTTGGACCGCAAGAAATTCCAACAAATTCACTAGCACAAGGTACCGCATTTTCGAATGTCACTCCTTCCCCACACAAGAGACTGAAATAATTCATTGACTCAAGGATTAAGCAGGGAATTCTGCAGAAACTGATATCAATTTCATAAGGATTCCCTGGAGAGGAAAAGTTCAAATGCGATCTCATCGAGAAAACTGCTTTTCCGACACCGTAATTTGTCAACGGGCACAGCAGCGACACGGTCGAAGCTGAACTTTGCCCTATAAAACCAAATGGAAAATCATTCTAGACATGGATGGACTGAGAAATTCCGCACAATTTAATACCAATTTTGAAGAGATTTCAGTTAATGTAAAAAAAGTTCTAAAGAAGTGAAAGGTGAGTGATCTCTCAGTTTCGGTCTGCATGAAAATTCCAACAAATTCACTAGCACAAGGTCCCCTATCATCGAAGGTCAATTGTCCCTACACAAGAGAGTTAAATAATTCTTTGATGCATAGTTTACGCAGGAAATACTGCACAATCTGATATCAATTTCATGAGAATTCCCTGGAGAGGAAAAAGTTGAAATGCGATCTCATCGAGCAAACCGCTTCTCGGACACCATAAATTGCAAAGAGTCACAGCAGAGACAAGGTCGAAGTATTACTTTGCTTATAAAACCAAATAAAAAAAACATGTAGACATGGATATACTGAGATAGTTCTCACATTTTAATATCAAATTTGAAGATATTTCAGCTAAAAATTTATAAAGGAGTGAAATGTGAGTGTTCCCCCGGTTTACGTACACATGAAAATTCCAACAAATTCACTAGCACAAGGGCCTGTATAGTCGAAGGTTACTCCCTCCCTACACAAGCAACTGAAATAATTCTTTAAAACATGGATTCAGCAGGAAATTCCTCACAATTTGATACCTATTTCATGAAGATCGCCTAGAGAGGACAAAGTTAGAGGCTTCCATTATTACTAGGGCCTAAAACTGCAATGTTCGATGCCTGATTTAAGGCATATGTCTTGCACGAAAAGGACTGCTATTGCTTTTTTTCTTTTCTTCTGCATCAAACTGTATAGGAATCAATAATAAAATGTGTACACATAAGACATTTTGGAAATTGGCATTTCTGAGGCTTCTATTACTACTAGGGCCTAAAACTGCAATGTTCAATGCCTGATTTAAGGCATATGACTAGCACGAAAAGGACTCCAATGGCTTTTTTCTTTCCTTATGCATCAAACTGTAAAGGAATCAATAATAAAATGTGTACAAATAAAACATTTTGGAAATTGGCATATTGTAGACTTCTATCACTACTAGAACCTAAAGGTGCAATGTTCGATGTCTGATTTAAGGCATATGTATTGCACGAAATACACTGCAATTGCTTTCTTCTTTTCTTATGCATCAAACTGTATAGGAATCAATAATAAAATGTGTACAACAAGAAATTTTGGAAATTGGCTTTTTGTGGCTTCTATTACTATTAGAGCCTAAAACAGCAATGTTCGATGTCTGATTTAAGGCATATGTCTTGCACGAAAAGCACTGCATTTGCTTTTTTCTTTTCTTATGCATCAACCTCTATAGGAATCAATAATAAAATGTGTACAAACAAGAAATTTTGGAAATTGTCATTTTTGAGGCTTCTATTATTACTAGGGCCTAAAACTGCAATGTTCGAAGTCTAATTTACGGCATATGTCTTGCACGAAAAGGACTGCAATAGCTTTTTTCTTTTCTTATGCATCAAGCTGTATAGGATTCAATAATAAAATGTGTACAAATAAGAAATTTTGGAAATTGGAATTTTTGAGGCTTCTATTACTACTAGGGCCTAAAACTGCAATGTTCAATGTCAGATTTAAGGCATATATCTTGCACGGAAAGGACAGCAATTGCTTTTTTCTTTTCTAATTCATCAAACTGTATAGGAATCAATAATAAAATGTGTACAAATAAAACATCTTGGAAATTGGCATTTCTGAGGCTTCTAGGGCCTAAAACTGCATTGTTCGAAGTCTTAAAAAGATTTAATTCATATGTCTAGCACGAAAAGGAATGCAATTGCTTTTTTCTTTTCTCATGCATCAAACTCTATAGGAATAAATAGTAAAATGTGTACAAATAAAAAAAATTGGAAATTGGCATTTTAAGGCTTCTATTACAATTTATAAAGCACTGAATTGGGGGAGGCCCCCCAGTTTTGGTCCGCATGAAAATTCCAACAAATTCACTAACGCTAGGTCCCGAATTGTCGAAGGTCACTCCCTCCCCACACAAGCGACTGAAATAATTCTTTGACCGATGGAGTCAGCAGGAAATTCCCCAAAATCTGACATCTATCTCATGAGGATCCCCTAGAGAGGAAAAAGTTGAAATGCGATCTCCTCGAGCAAACCGCTTTTCGGACACCGTAAATTGCCAACGGTGACAGCAGCGACATGGTCGAAACTGCATCTTCCTGCCTAAAAGCGAATGAAAAATGGCTACAGCCATGCACAGAGTGAGAGATTCCGCACAATTTACTCCCAATTTTGAAGAGATTTCATCTACTGGAAAAAAGTTATAAAGAAGTTAAATGTGTGTGATCCTCCTGTTTTGGTCTGCCTGAAATTTCCAACAAATTCACTAACACAAGGCCCCGTATCATTGAAGGTCACTTTCTCCCCACACAAGTGACTGAAATAATTCTTTGACCCATGGAGTAAGCAAGAAATTCCACACAATGATATCTATTTCATGAGGATTCCCTAGAGAGGACAAAGTGGAAATGTGATCTCATCGAGCCAACCTTAAATTGCCAACGTTCACAGAAGCGACATTGTCGAAGGTGCACGTTTCCCTATAAATCCGAATTAAATATCCTTGTATAAGTGGATGTATTGATAAATTTCCTACAATACTAATTTTTTAAATATTTCATTTAATGGAAAAAAATTAAAAAGAATTGAAACTTTAGAGATCCCCCAGTTTTGGGCCGTATTAAAATTCTATCAAATCCCTTATCAGAAGTCCTATTCAAACGCCTGAAAAAAATTTTTTTCAACATGGATTAAGCAAGTAATTCCCTAACATTTGATATCAATTTCATAACTATTCTATAGACGCGGAAAAGTTGAAATACGGAGTCCTCAATCAAACCGGTTTTTGGATGCCGTAAATTTTCAAAGAATGCACCAAAGACATGGTTGCACCTCCAGTTTGCTCTATTCAACAAAATGTATAATCTTTGTAGACATGGATTAATTAACAAATATCCTACAATTTAATACTAATTTTTAAATTATTTCATTCAATGTAAAAAAATAAAAAGTGAAATATGACTGATCCCCCACTTTTGGGCTGTAATAAAAATTCCCACAAATCCCCTAACAAGTTGCCACTTCATCCAATCCCACGTTCTCCTTATTCAACTGATTGAAAAAAAATTTTAAGCCTGGTTTAAGGAAAATATCCATCACATTTGATATCAGTTTTATAAGTATACTATAGAAACGAAAAAGTGGTATTCCAGATTCATCGAGCAAACCGTTTTTTGTATGCCTTTAATTTTCAAAGTAGACGACAGAAATCATATGACTGGGATTTCCATGAAAAAGATTGTGGGCAGAAAATGGGTGATCACTGTACATTTCTCTTCTTTTTCCTATTTATATTTCTATTTTACTTCCTCAATTTAGCATTATGGACAGGGAAGACCTAATCTAAGATCTGCAAAAAAATATTTTGCTTTCAAATTCATACCGTGATCGTAGCATGCATGGACTCGACACATATGACTTGGATTTCTATGATAAAGATTGTAGGCAGAAAATGGGTGATCACTGTACATTTTTCTTCTGTTTCCTATTTATATTTATATTTTACCTCCTCAATTTAGCATTATGGACAGGGAAAGACCTAATCTAAAATCTGCACAAAAATACTTTGCTTTCAAATTCATACCGTGATCGTAGCATGCATGAACTCGACACATATGACTGGGATTTCCATGAAAAATATTGTGGGCCGAAAATGGGTGATCACTGTACATTTCACTTCTGTTTCCTATTTATATTTATATTTTACCTCCTCAATTTAGCATTATGGACAGGGAAAGACCTAATCTAAGATCTGCAAAAAAATATTTTGCCTTCAAATTCATACCGTGATCGTAGCATGCATGAAATCAACTCATATGAGTGGGATTTCCATGAAAAAGATTGTGGGCCGAAAATGGGTGATCACTGTACATTTCTCTACTGTTTCCTGTTTATATTTATATTTTACTTCCTTAATTTAGCATTATGGACAGGGAAAGACCTAATCTAATATCTGAAAAAAAATATTTTGCCTTCAAATTCATAGCGTGATCGTAGCATTCATGGACTCGACTCATATGACTGGGATTTCCATGAAAAAGATTGTGGGCCGAAAATGGGTGATCACTGTACATTTCTCTTCTGTTTCCTATTTATATTTATATTTTACCTCCTCAATTTAGAATTATGGACAGGGAAAGACCTAATCTAAAATCTGCACAAAAATATTTTGCTTTCAAATTCATACCGTGATCGTAGCATGCATGTACTCGTCTCATATGACTGGGATTTCCATGAAAAAGAATGTGGGGCGAAAATGGGTGATCACTGTACATTTCTCTTCTGTTTCCTATTTATATTTATATTTTACCTCCTTCATTTAGCATCATGGACAGGGAAAGACCTAAGCAAAGCTGTGCACAAAAATATTTTTGCCTTCAAATTTATACCGTGATCGTAGCATGAATGGACTCGACTCATATGACTGGGATTTCCATGAAAAAGAGTGTGCGCCGAAAATGGGTGATCACTGTACATTTCTCTTCTGTTTCCTATTTATATTTCTCTTGTAGTCCGCAATTTATCATTATGGCCAGGGAAAGACCTAATCTAAGATCTGCACAAAAATATTTTGCCTTCAAATTCATACCGTGATCGTAGCATGCATGGACTCGACTCATATGACTGGGATTTCCATGAAAAAGATTGTGGGCCGAAAATGGGTGATCACTGTACATTTCTCTTCTGTTTCCTATTTATATTTATATTTTACATCCTTAATTTAGCATTATGGACAGGGAAAGACCTAATCTAAAATCTGCAAAAAAGGATTTTGCCTTCAAATTTATACCGTGATCGTAGCATGCATGGACTCACCTCATGTGACTGGGATTAACATGATAAAGATTGAAGGCAGAAAATGGGTGATCACTGTATATTTCTCTTCTATTTCCTATTTATATTTCTATTTTACTTCCTTAATTTAGCATTATGGACAGGGAAAGAGCTAATCTAACATCTGCAAAAAAATATTTTGCCTTCAAATTCATACCGTGATCGTAGCATGCATGGACTCGACTCATATGACTGGGATTTCCATGAAAAAGATTGTGGGCCGAAACTGGGTGATCACTGTAAATTTCTCTTCTGTTTCATATTTATATTTCTATTTTACCTCCTCAATTTAGCATTATGGACAGGGAAAGACCTAATCTAAGATCTGCACAAAAATATTTTGCCTTCAAATTCATACTGTGATCGTAGCATGCATGGACTCGACTCATATGACTGGGATTTCCATGAAAAAGATTGTCGGCCGAAAATGGGTGATCATTGTACATTTCTCTTCTGTTCCTATTTATATTTCTATTTTAACACCTCAATTTAGCATTATGGCCAGGGAAAGACCTAATCGAAGCTCTGCACAAAAATATTTTGCCTTCAAATTCATACCGTGATCGTAGCATGCATGAACTCGACTCATATGACTGGGATTTCCATGAAAAAGATTGTGGGCCGAAAATGGGTGATCATTGTACATTTCTCTTCTGTTCCTATTTATATTTCTATTTTAACTCCTCAATTTAGCATTATGGCCAGGGAAAGACATAATCGAAGCACTGCACAAAAATATTTTGCCTTCAAATTCATACCGTGATCGTAGCATGCATGGACTCGACTCATATGACTGGGATTTCCATGAAAAAGATTGTGGGCAGAAAATGGGTGATCACTGTACATTTCTCTACTGTTTCCTGTTTAAATTTATATTTTACTTCCTTAATTTAGCATTATGGACAGGGAAAGACCTAATCTAATATCTGAAAAAAAATATTTTGCCTTCAAATTCATACCGTGATCGTAGCATGTATGGACACGATTCATATGACTGGGATTTCCATGAAAAAGATTGTGGGAAGAAAATGGGTGATCACTGTACATTTCTCTTCTGTTTCCGATTTATATTTATATTTTACCTCCTCAATTTAGCATTATGGACAGGGAAAGACCTAATCTAAGATCTGCACAAAAATATTTTACCTTCAAATTCATACCGTGATCGTAGCATGCATGGACTCGACTCATATGACTGGGATTTCCATGAAAAAGATTGTGGGCCGAAAATGGGTGATCACTGTACATTTCTCTTCTGTATTCTATTTATATTTCTATTTTACCTCCTCAATTTAGCATTATGGACAGGGAAAGACCTAATCTAAAATCTACACAAAAATATTTTGCCTTCAAATTCATACCGTGATCGTAGCATGCATGGACTCGACTCATATGACTGGGATTTCCATGAAAAAGATTGTGGGCAGAAAATGGGTGATCACTGTACATTTCTCTCCCGTTTCCTATTTCTATTTCTATTTTACTTCCTTCATTTAGCATCATGGACAGGGAAAGACTTAAGCAAAGCTCTGCACAAAAATATTTTGCCTTCAAATTTATACCGTGATCGTAGCATGAATGGACTCGACACATATGACTGGGATTTCCATGAGAAAGATTGTCGGCCGAAAATGGGAGATCACTGTACATTTCACTTCTGTATTCTATTCATATTTCTATTTTACCTCCTTAATTTAGCATTATCGACAGGGAAAGACTTAATGTAAGCTGTGCACAAAAATATTTTGCCTTCAAATACATACCGTCATCGTAGCATGCATGGACTCGACACATATGACTGGGATTTCCATGAAAAATATTGTGGGCCGAAAATGGGTGATCACTGTACATTTCACTTCTGTTTCCTATTTATATTTCTATTTTACCTCCTCAATTTAGCATTATGGACAGGAAAAGACCTAATCTAAAATCTGCACAAAAATATTTTGCCTTCAAATTCATACCGTGATCGTAGCATGCATGCACTCGACTCATATGACTGGGATTTCCATGAAAAAGATTGTGGGCCGAAAATGGGTGATCACTGTATATTTCTCTTCTGTTTCCTATTTATATTTCTATTTTACCTCCTCAATTTAGCATTATGGACAAGGAAAGACCTAATCTAAGATCTGCACAAAAATATTTTGCCTTCAAATTCATACCGTGATCATAGCATGCATGGACTCGACTCATATGACTTGGATTTCCATGAAAAGATTGTGGGCAGAAAATGGGCGATCACTGTACCTTTCTCTTCTGTTTCCTATTTATATTTGTATTTTACCTCCTCGATTTAGCATTATGGCCAGGGAAAGACCTAATCTAAGCTCTGCAGAAAAATATTTTGCCTTCAAATTCATACCGTGATCGTAGCATGCATGGACTCGACTCATATGACTGGGATTTCCATGAAAAAGATAGTGGGCCGAAAATGGGTGGTTCACTGTACATTTCTCTTCTGTTTCCTATTTATATTTATATTTTACCTCCTCAATTTAGCATTATGGCCAGGGAAAGACCTAATCTAAGCTCTGCACAAAAATATTTTGCCTTCAAATTCATGCCGTAATCGTAGCATGCATGGACTCGACTCATACGACTGGGATTTCCATGAAATAGATTGTGGGCCGAAAATAGGTGATCACAGTACATTTCTCTTCTGTTTCCTATTGATATTTCTATTTTACCTCGTCAATTTAGCATTATGGACAGGGAAAGACCTAATCTAAAATCTGCACAAAAATATTTTGCCTTCAAATTCATACCGTGATCGTAGCATGCATGAACACGACTCATATGACTGGGATTTCCATGAAAAAGATTGTGGGCCGAAAATGTGTGATCACTGTACATTTCTCTTCTGTTTCCTATTTATATTTTTATTTTACCTCCTCAATTTAGCATTATGGACAGGGAAAGACTTAATCTAAGCTCTGCACAAAAATATTTTGCCTTCAAATTCATACTGTGATCATAGCATGCATGGACTCGACTCATATGACTGGGATTTCCATGAAAAAGATTGTGGGCCGAAAATGGGTGATCACTGTACATTTCTCTTCTGTTTCCTATTTATATTTATATTTTACCTACTCAATTTAGCATTATGGACAGGGAAAGACCTAATCTAAGCTCTGCAAAAAATATTTTGCTTTCAAATTCATACCGTGATCGTAGCATGCATAGACTCGACTCATATGACTGGTATTTCCATGAAAAAGATTGTGGGCAGAAAATAGGTGATCACTGTACATTTCTCTTCTGTTTCCTATTTATATTTGTATTTTACCTCCTCAGTTTAGCATTATGGAAAGGAAAGACCTAATCTAAGATCTGCACAAAAATATTTTGCCTTCAAATTCATACCGTGATCGAAGGATGCCTGGACTCGACTCATATGACTGGGATTTCCATGAAAAAGATTGTGGGCCGAAAATGGGTGGTCACTGTACATTTCTCTTCTGTTTCCTATTTATATTTATATTTTACCTCCTCAATTTAGCATTATGGCCAGGGAAAGACTTAATCTAAGCTCTGCACAAAAATATTTTGCCTTCAAATTCATGCCGTAATCGTAGCATGCATGGACTCGACTCATACGACTGGGATTTCCATTAAATAGATTGTGGGCCGAAAATAGGTGATCACAGTACATTTCTCTTCTGTTTCCTATTGATATTTCTATTTTACCTCCTCAATTTAGCATTATGGACAGGGAAAGACCTAATCTAAAATCTGCACAAAAATATTTTGCCTTCAAATTCATACCGTGATCGTAGCATGCATGAACACGACTCATATGACTGGGATTTCCATGAAAAAGATTGGGAGCCGAAAATGGGTGATCACTGTACATTTCTCTTCTGTTTCCTATTTATATTTATATTTTACCTCCTCAATTTAGCATCATGGACAAGGAAAGACCTAATCTAAGATCTGCACAAAAATATTTTGCCTTCAAATTCATAACGTGATCGTAGCATGCATGGACTCGACTCATATGACTTGGATTACCATGAAAAAGTTTGTGGGCAGAAAATGGGTGATCACTTTACATTTATCTTCTGTTTCCTATTTATATTTTATTTTACCTCCTCAATTTAACATTATGGCCAGGGAAAGACCTAATCTAAGCTTTGCACAAAAATATTTTGCCTTCAAATTCATGCCGTGATCGTAGGATGCATGGACTCGACTCATATGACTGAGATTTCCAGGAAATAGAATGTGGGCCGAAAATGGGTGATCACGGTACATTTCTCTTCTGTTTCCTATTTATATTTCGATTTTACCTCGTCAATTTAGCATTATGTACAGGCAAAGACCTAATCTAAAATCTGCACAAAAATATTTTGCCTTCAAATTCATACCGTGATCGTAGCATGCATGAACACGACTCATATGACTGGGATTTCCATGAAAAAGATTGGGAGCCGAAAATGTGTGATCACTGTACATTTCTCTTCTGTTTCCTATTTATATTTTTATTTTACCTCCTCAATTTAGCATTATGGAAAGGGAAAGACCTAATCTAAAATCTGCACAAAAATATTTTGCCTTCAAATTCATACCGTGATCGTAGCCTGCATGAACTCGACTCATATGACTGGGATTTCCATGAAAAAGATTGTGGGCCGAAAATGTGTGATCACTGTACATTTCTCTTCTGTTTCCTATTTATATTTTTATTTTACCTCCTCAATTTAGCATTATGGACAGGGAAAGACCTAATCTAAGCTCTGCACAAAAATATTTTGCCTTCAAATTCATACTGTGATCATAGCATGCATGGACTCGACTCATATGACTGGGATTTCCATGAAAAAGATTGTGGGCCGAAAATGGGTGATCACTGTACATTTCTCTTCTGTTTCCTATTTATATTTCTATTTTACCTCCTCAATTTAGCATTATGGAGAGGGAAAGACCTAATCTAAGCTCTGCACAAAAATATTTTGCCCTCAAATTTATACCGTGAGCGTAGCATGCATGGACTCGACACATATGACTGGGATTTCCATGAAAAAGATTGTGGGCCGAAAATGGTTGATCACTGTACATTTCTCTTCTGTTTCCTATTTATATTTATATATTACATCCTCAATTTAGCATTATAACTAGGGAAAGACCTAATCTAAGCTCTGCACAAAAATATTTTGCCTTCAAATTCATACCGTGATCGTAGCATGCATGGACTCGACTCATATGACTGGGATTTCTATGAAAAAGATTGTGGGCAGAAAATGGGTGATCACTGTATATTTCTATTCTGTTTCCTATTTATATTTATATTTTACCTCCTCAATTTAGCATTATGGACAGGGAAAGACCTAATCTATGCTCTGCACAAACATATTTTGAATTCAGATTCATACCGTGATCGTAGCATACATGGACTCGACTCATATGACTGGGATTTCCATGAAAAAGATTGTGGGCAGAAAATAGGTGATCATTGTATATTTCTCTTCTGTTTGCTATTTATATTTCTTTTTTACTTCCTTAATTTAGCATTATGAACAGGGAAAGACCTAATCTAAGCTCTGCAAAAAAATATTTTGCTTTCAAATTCATACCGTGATCGTAGCATGCATGGACTCGACTCATATGACTGGTATTTCCATGAAAAAGATTGTGGGCAGAAAATAGGTGATCACTGTACATTTCTCTTCTGTTTCCTATTTATATTTATATTTTACTTCCTCAATTTAGCATTATGGACAGGGAAAGACCTAATCTAAGCTCTGCAAAAAAATATTTTGCCTTCACATTCATACCGTGATCATAGCATGCATGGACTCGACTCATATGACTGGGATTTCCATGAAAAAGATTGTCGGTAGAAAATGGGTGATCACTGTACATTTCTCTTCTGTTTCCTATTTATATTTATATTTTACTTCCTTCATTTAGCATTATGAACAGGGAAAGACCTAATGTAAGATGTACAAAAAAATATATTGCCTTCAAATTCATACCGTGATCGTACCATGCATGGACTCGACTCATATGACTTGGAGTTCCATGAAAAAATTGTGGGCCGAAAATGTGTGATCACTGTACATTTCACTTCTGTTTCCTATTTATATTTCTATTCTACCTGCTCAATTTAGCATTATGGACAGGGAAAGACCTAATCTAAGATCTGCACAAAAATATTTTGCCTTCAAATTCATACCGTGATCGTAGCATGAATAGACTCGACTCATATGACTGGGATTTCCATGAAAAAGATTGTGGGCCGAAAATGGGTGATCACTGTACATTTCTCTTCTGTTTCGTATTTATATTTCTATTCTACCTGCTCAATTTAGCATTATGGACAGGGAAAGACCTAATCTAAGATCTGCACAAAAATATTTTGCCTTCAAATTCATACCGTGATCGTAGCATGAATAGACTCGACTCATATGACTGGGATTTCCATGAAAAAGATTGTGGGCCGAAAATGGGTGATCACTGTACATTTCTCTTCTGTTTCGTATTTATATTTCTATTTTACCTCCTCAATTTAGCATTATAGACAGGGAAAGACCTCATCTAAGATCTGCACAAAAATATTTTGCCTTCAAATTCATACCGTGATCGTAGCATGCATGGACTCAACTCATATGACTGGGATTTCCATGAAAAAGATAGTGTGCAGAAAATGGGTGATCACTGTACATTTCTCTTCTGTTTCCTATTTATATTTATATTTTACCTCCTCAATTTAGCATTATGGACAGGGAAAGACCTAATCTAATATCTGCACAAAAATATTTCGCCTTCAAATTCATACCGTGATCGTAGCATGCATGGACTCGACTCATATGAATGGGATTTCCATGAAAAATATTGTGGGCCAAAAATGGGAGATCACTGTACATTTCTCTTCTGTTTCCTATTCATATTTCTATTGTACCTCCTCAATTTAGCATTATGGACAGGGAGAGACCTAATCTAAAATCTGCAAAAAATATTTTGCCTTCAAATTCATACTGTGATCGTAGCATGCATGGACTCGTCTCATATGACTGGGATTTCCATGAAATAGACTGTGGGCCGAAAATGGGTGATCACTGTACATTTCTCTTCTGTTTCCTATTTATATTTCCATTTTACCTCCTCAATTCAGTATTATGGACAGGGAAAGACTTAATCTAAGCTCTGCACAAAAATATTTTGCCTTCAAATTCATACCGTGATCGTAGCATGCATGGACTCGACTCATATGACTGGTATTTCCATGAAAAAGATTATGGGCCGAAAATGGGTGATCACTGTACATTTCTCTTCTGTTTCCTATTTATATTTCTATTTTACCTCCTCAATTTAGCATTATGGACAGGGAAAGACCTAATCTAAGATCTGAACAAAAATATTTTTCCTTCAAATTCATACCGTCATCGTAGCATGCATGGACTCGACTCATATGAATGGGATTTCCATGAAAAAGATTGTGGGTCGAAAATGGGAGATCACTGTACATTTCTCTTCTGTTTCCTATTTATAATTCTATTGTACCTCCTCAATTTAGCATTATAGACAGGGAGAGACCTAATCTAAAATCTGCACAAAAATATTTTGCCTTCAAATTCATACTGTGATCGTAGCATGCATGGACTCGACTCATATGACTGGGATTTCCATGAAAAAGATTGTGGATCGAAAATGTGTGATCTCTGTACATTTCTCATCTGTTTTCTATTTATATTTATATTTTACCTCCTCAATTTAGCATTATGGCAAGGGAAAGACTTAATGTAAGCTCTGCACCAAAATATTTTGCCTTCAAATTCATACCGTGATCGTAGCATGAATAGACTCGACTCATATGACTGGGATTTCCATGAAAAAGATTGTGGGCCGAAAATGGGTGATCACTGTACATTTCTCTTCTGTTTCCTATTTATATTTCTATTGTACCTCCTCAATTTAGCATTATGGACAGGGAAAGACCTAATCTAAAATCTGCACAAAAATATTTTGCCTTCAAATTCATACCGTGATTGTAGCATGCATGGTCTCGACTCATATGACTGGGACTTCCATGAAAAAGATTGTGGGCCGAAAATGGGTGATCACTGTACATTTCTCATCTGTTTTCTATTTATATTTCTATTTTACCTCCTCAATTTAGCATTATGGACAGGGAAAGACCTAATCTAAGCTCTGCACAAAAATATTTTGCCTTCAAATTCATACCGTGATCGTAGGATGAATAGACTCAACTCATATGACTGGGATTTCCATGAAAAATATTGTGGGCCGAAAATGGGTGATCACTGTATATTTCACTTCTGTTTCCTATTTATATTTCTACTTTACCTCCTCAATTTAGCATTATGGACAGGGAAAGACCTAATCTAAGATCTGCACAAAAATATTTTGCCTTCAAATTCATACCGTGATCGTAGCATGCATGGACTCGACTCATATGACTGAGATTTCCATGAAAAAGATTGTGGGCCGAAAATGGGTGATCACTGTACATTTCTCTTCTGTTTCCTATTTATATTTCTATTGTACCTCCTCAATTTAGCATTATGGAGAGGGAAAGACCTAATCTAAAATCTGCACAAAAATATTTTGCCTTCAAATTCATACCGTGATTATAGCATGCATGGACTCGACTCATATGACTGGGATTTCCATGAAAAAGATTGTGGGCCGAAAATGGGTGATCACTGTACATTTCTCTTCTGTTTCCTATTTATATTTATATTTTACCTCCTCAATTTCACATTATGGACAGGGAAAGACGTAATCTAAGATCTGCACACAAATATTTTGCCTTCAAATTCATACCGTGATCGTAGCATGCATGGACTCGACTCATATGACTGGGATTTCCATGAAAAAGATTGTGGGCCGAAAATGGGTGATCACCGTACATATCTCTTCTGTTTCCTATTTATATTTCTATTTTACATCCTTAATTTAGCATTATGGCCAGGGAAAGACCTAATCTAAGATCTGCACAAAAATATTTTGCCTTCAAATTCATACCGTGATCGTAGCATGCATGGACTCGACTCATATGACTGGGATTTCCATGAAAAAGATTGTGGGCCGAAAATGGGTGATCACTGTACATTTCTCTTCTGTTTCATATTTATATTTATATTTTACCTCCTCAATTTAGCATTATGGACAGGGAAAGACCTAATCTAAGACCTGCACAAAAATATTTTGCCTTCATATTCATACCGTGATCGTAGTATGCATGGACTCGACTCATATGACTGGGATTTCCATGAAAAAGATTGTGGGCCGAAAACGGGTGATCACTGTACATTTCTCTTCTGTTTCCTATTGATATTTATATTTTACCTCCTCAATTTAGCATTATGGACAGGGAAAGACCTAATCTAAGATCTGAACATGAATATTTTGCCTTCAAATTCATACCGTGATCGTAGCATGCATGGACTCGACTCATATGACTGGGATTTCCATGAAAAAGATTGTGGGCCGAAAATGGGTGATCACTGTACATTTCTCTTCTGTTTCCTATTTATATTTATATTTTACCTCCTCAATTTAGCATTATGGACAGGGAAAGACCTAATCTAAAATCTGCACAAAAATATTTTGCCTTCAAATTCATACCGTGATCGTAGCATGCATGTACTCGTCTCATATGACTGGGATTTCCATGAAAAAGATTGTGGGCCGAAAATGGGTGATAACTGTACATTTCTCTTCTGTTTCCTATTTATATTTCTCTTTTAGTCCTCAATTTAGCATTATGGCCAGGGAAACACCTAATCTAAGCTCTGCACAAAAATATTTTGCCTTCAAATTCATACTTTGATCGTAGCCTGCATGAACTCGACTCATATGACTGAGATTTCCATGAAAAAGATTGTGGGCCGAAAATGTGTGATCACTGTACATTTCTCTTCTGTTTCCTATTTATATTTTTATTTTATCTCCTCAATTTAGCATTATGGACAGGGAAAGACCTAATCTAAAATCTGCACAAAAATATTTTGCCTTCAAATTCATACCGTGATCGTAGCATGCATGAACTCGACTCATATGACTGGGATTTCCATGAAAAAGATTTTATGCCGAAAATGAGTGATCACTGTACATTTCTCTTCTGTATTCTATTTATATTTCTATTTTACCTCCTCAATTTAGCATTATGGCCAGTGAAAGACCTAATCTAAGCTCTGCACAAAAATATTTTGCCTTCAAATTCATACCGTGTTCGTAGCATGCATGGACTCGACTCATATGACTGGGATTTCCATGAAAAAGATTGTGGGCCGAAAATGTGTGATCACTGTACATTTCTCTTCTGTTTCCTATTTATATTTCTATTTTACCACCTCAATTTAGCATTATGGCCAGGGAAAGACCTAATCTAAGCACTGCGCAAAAATATTTTGCCTTCAAATTCATACCGTGATCGTAGCATGCATGGACTCGACTCATATGAGAGCGAAATCCATGAAAAATATTGTGGGCCGAAATGGGTGATCACTGTACATTTCTCTTCTGTCTCCTATTTATATTTATATTTTACCTCCTCAATTTAACATTATGGACAGGGAAAGACCAAATCTAAGATCTCAACATGAATATTTTGCCTTCAAATTCATACCGTGATCGTCGCATGCATGGACTCGACTCATATGACTTGGATTTCCATGAAAAAGATTGTGGGCCGAAAATGGGTGATCACTGTACATTTCTCTTCTGTTTCCTATTTATATTTATATTTTAACTCCTCAATCTAGCATTATGGCCAGGGAAAGACCTAATCTAAGCTCTGCACAAAAATATTTTGCCTTCAAATTCATACCGTGATCGTAGCATGCATGGACTCGACTCATATGACTGGGATTTCCATGAAAAAGTTTGTGGGCCGAAAATGGGTAATCACTGTACATTTCTCTTCTGTTTCATATTTATATTTCTATTTTACCTCCTCAATTTAGCATTATGGACAGGGAAAGACCTAATCTAAGATCTACACAAAAATATTTAGCCTTCAAATTCATACTGTGATCGTAGCATGCATGGACTCGATTCATATGACTGGGATTTCCATGAAAAAGATTGTCGGCCGAAAATGGGTGATCAGTGTACATTTCTCTTCTGTTTCCTATTTATATTTATATTTTAACTCCTCAATTTAGCATTATGGACAGGGAAAGACCTAATCTAAGATCTGCAAAAAATATTTTGCCTTCAAATTCATACCGTGATCGTAGCATGCATGGACTAGACTCATATGACTGGGATTTCCATGAAAAATACTGCGGGCAGAAAATGGGTGATCACTGTACATTTCTCTTCTGTTTCCTATTTATATTTATATTTTAATTCCTTCATTTAGCATTAGGACAGGGAAAGACCTAATCTAAGCTCTGCAAAAAAATATTTCGCCTTCAAATTCATACTGTGATCGTAGCATGTATGGAATCGACTCATATGACTGGGATTTCCATGAAAAAGATTGTGGGCCGAAAATGGGTGATCACTGTACATTTCTCTTCTGTTTTTTATTTATATTTCTATTGTACCTCCTCAATTTATCATTATGGACAGTGAAAGACCTAATCTAAAATCTGCACAA
Source organism: Acanthosepion lycidas (assembly GCA_963932145.1). Taxonomy (NCBI): domain Eukaryota; kingdom Metazoa; phylum Mollusca; class Cephalopoda; order Sepiida; family Sepiidae; genus Acanthosepion; species Acanthosepion lycidas. Next base: position 265,269 of record CAWVQA010000852.1, read on the forward strand.
AAATATTTTGCCTTCAAATTCGTACCGTGATCGTAGCATGCATGGACTCGACTCATATGTCTGGGATTTCCATGAAAAAGATTGTCGGCCGAAAATGGGTGATCACTGTACATTTCTCTTCTGTTTCCTATTTATATTTTTCTTTTAGTCCTCAATTTAGCATTATGGCCAGGGAAACACCTAATCTAAGGCTGCACAAGAATATTTTGCCTTCAAATTCATACTTTGATCGTAGCCTGCATGAACTCGACTCATATGACTGGGATTTCCATGAAAAAGATTGTGGGCCGAAAATGTGTGATCACTGTACATTTCTCTTCTGTTTCCTCTTTATATTTTTATTTTACCTCCTCAATTTAGCATTATGGCCAGGGAAAGACCTAATCTAAAATCTACACAAAAATATTTTGACTTCAAATTCATACCGTGATCGTAGCATGCATGAACTCGACTCATATGACTGGGATTTCCATGAAAAAGATTGTGTGCCGAAAATGAGTGATCACTGTACATTTCTCTTCTGTATTCTATTTATATTTCTATTTTACCTCCTCAATTTAGCATTATAGCCAGGGAAAGACCTAATCTAAGATCTGCACAAAAATATTTTGCCTTCAAATTCATACCGTGATCGTAGCATGCATGGACTCGTCTCATATGACAGGGATTTCCATGAAAAAGATTGTGGGCCGGAAATGGGTGATCACTGTACATGTCTCTTCTGTTTCCTATTTATATATCTATTTTACCTCCTCAATTTAGCATTATGGACAGGGAAAGACCTAATCTAAGATCTACACAAAAATATTTTGCCTTCAAATTCATACCGTCATCGTAGCATGCATGGACTCGACTCAAATGACTGGAATTTCCATGAAAAATATTGTGGGCAGAAAATGGGTGATCACTGTACATTTCTCTTCTGTTTCATATTTATATTTCTATTTTACCTCCTCAATTTAGCATTATGGACAGGGAAAGACCTAATCTAAGATCTGCACAAAAATATTTTTCCTTCAAATTCATACCGTGATCGTAGCATGCATGGATTCGACTCATATGACTGGGATTTCCATGAAAAATACTGCGGGCAGAAAATGGGTGATCACTGTACATTTCTCTTCTGTGTCCTATTTATATTTCTATTTTACCTCCTCAATTTAGTATTAGGGACAGGGAAAGACCTCATCTAAGCTCTGCACAAAAATATTTTGCCTTCAAATTCATACCGTGATCGTAGCATGCATGGACTCGACTCATATGACTGGGATTTCCATGAAAAAGATTGTGGGTAAAAAATGGGTGATCACTGTACATTTCTCTTCTGTTTCCTATTTATATTTCTATTTTACCTCCTCAATTTAGCATTATGGACAGGGAAAACCTAATCTATGATCTGCACAAAAATATTTTGCCTTCAAATTCATACCGTGAACGTAGCATGCATGGACTCGACTCATATGACTGTGATTTCCATGAAAAAGATTGTGGGCAAAAAATGGGCGATCACTGAACATTTCTCTTCTGTTTCCTATTTATATTTATATTTTACTTCCTCAATTTAGCATTATGGACAGGGAAAGACCTAATCTAAAATCTGCGAAAAAATATTTTGCCTTCAAATTCATACTGTGATCGTAGCATGCATGGACTCGACTCATATGACTGGGATTTCCATGAAAAAGATTGTGGGTAGAAAATGGGTGATCACTGTAAATTTTTTTTCTGTTTCTTATTTATATTTATATTTTACTTCCTTAATTTAGCATTATGGAGAGGGAAAGACCTAATCTAAGATCTGCAAAAAAAAGAAATGCTTTCAAATTCATACCGTGATCGTAGCATGCATGGATTTAACTCATATGAGTGGGATTTCCATGAAAAAGATTGTGGGCAGAAAATGGGTGATTACTGTACATTTCTCTTCTGTTTCCTATTTATATTTATATTTTACCTACTCAATTTAGCATTATGGCCAGGGAAAGATTTAATCTAAAATCTGCACAAAAATATTTTGCCTTCAAATTCATACCGTGACCGTAGCATGCATGGACTCGGCTCATATGACTGAGATTTCCATGAAAAAGATTGTGGGCCGAAAATGGGTGATCACTGTACTTGTCTCTTCTGTTTCCTATTTATATTTCTATTTTACTTCCTCAATTTAGCATTATGGCCAGGAAAAACCTAATCTAAGCTCTGCACAAAAATATTTTGCCTTCAAATTCATACCGTGATCGTAGCATGCATGGACTCGACTCATATGACTGGGATTTCCATGAAAAAGATTGTGGGCCGAAAATGGGTGATCACTGTACATTTCTCTTCTGTTTCATATTTATATTTATATTTTACCTGCTCAATTTAGCATTATGGACAGGGAAAGACCTCATCTAAGATCTGCACAAAAATATTGAGCCTTCAAATTCATAACGTGATCGTAGCATGCATGGACACGACTCATATGACTGGGATTTCCATGAAAAATATTGCGGGCAGAAAATTGGTGATCACTGTACATTTCTCTTCTTTTTCCTATTCATATTTCTATTTTACCTCCTCAATTTAGCATTATGGACAGGGAAAGACCTCATCTAAGATCTGCACAAAAATATTTTGCCTTCAAATTCATACCGTGATCGTAGTATGCATGGACTCAACTCATATGACTGGGATTTCCATAAAAAAATAGTGGGAAGAAAATGGGTGATCACTGTACATTTCTCTTCTGTTTCCTATTTATATTTATATTTTACCTCCTCAATTTAGCATTATGGACAGGGAAAGACCTAATCTAAGATCTGCACAAAAATATTTTGCCTTCAAATTCATACCGTCATCGTAGCATGCATGGACTCGACTCATATGACTGGGATTTCCGTGAAAAAGTTTGTGGGCAGAAAATGGGTGATCACTGTACATTTCTCTTCTGTTTCCTATTTATATTTCTATTGTATGTCTTCAATTTAGCATTATGGACAGTGAAAGCCCTAATCTAAAATCTGCACGAAAATATTTTGCATTCAAATTCATACCGTGATCGTAGCATGCATGGACTCGACTCATATGTCTGGGATTTCCATGAAAAAGATTGTGGGCCGAAAATGGGTGATCACTGTACATTTCTCTTCTGTTTCCTATTTATATTTCTATTTTACCTCCTCAATTTAGCATTATGGACAGGGAAAGACATAATCTAAGATCTGCACAAAAATATTTTGCCTTCAAATTCATACCGTGTTCGTAGCATGCATGGACTCGACTCATATGTCTGGGATTTCCATGAAATAGATTGTGGGCCGAAAATGGGTGATCACTGTACATTTCTCTTCTGTTTCCTATTTATATTTATATTTTACCTCCTCAATTTAGCATTATGGACAGAGAAAGAACTAATCTAAGCTCTGCAAAAAAATATTTTGCCTTCAAATTCATACTGTGATCGTAGCATGTATGGAATCGACTCATATGACTGGGATTTCCATGAAAAAGTTTGTGGGCAGAAAATGAGTGATCACTGTATATTTCTCTTCTGTTTCCTATTCATATTTATATTTTACTTCCTCAATTTAGCATTATGGACAGGGAATGTCCTAATATAAGATCTGCAAAAAAAAATTTTTGCCTTCAAATTCATACCGTGATCGTATCATGCATGGACTCGACTCATATGACTGGGATTTCCATGAAAAATATTGCGGGCAGAAAATTGGTGATCACTGTACATTTCTCTTCTGTTTCCTATTCATATTTCTATTTTACCTCCTCAATTTAGCATTATGGACAGGGAAAGATCTCATCTAAGATCTGCACAAAAATATTTTGCCTTCAAATTCATACCGTGATCGTAGCATGCATGGACTCAACTCATATGACTGGGATTTCCATGAAAAAGATTGTGGGCAGAAAATGGGTGATCACTGTACATTTCTCTTCTGTTTCCTATTTATATTTATATTTTACCTCCTCAGTTTAGCATTATGGACAGGGAAAGACCTAATCTAAGATCTGCACAAAAATATTTTGCCTTCAAATTCATACCGTCATCGTAGCATGCATGGACTCGACTCATATGAATGGGATTTCCATGAAAAAGATTGTGGACCGAAAATGGGTGATCACTGTACATTTCTCTTCTGTTTCCTATATATATTTGTATTTTACCTCCTCAATTTAGCATTATGGACAGGGAAAGACCTAATCTAAGATCTGCACAAAAATATTTTGCCTTCAAATTCATACCGTGATCGTAGCATGCATGGACTCGACTCATATGACTGGGATTTCCGTGAAAAAGTTTGTGGGCAGAAAATGGGTGATCACTGTACATTTCTCTTCTCTTTCCTATTTATATTTCTATTGTATGTCTTCAATTTAGCATTATGGACAGTGAAAGCCCTAATCTAAAATCTGCACAAAAATATTTTGCATTCAAATTCATACCGTGATCGTAGCATGCATGGACTCGACTCATATGTCTGGGATTTCCATGAAAAAGATTGTGGGCCGAAAATGGGTGATCACTGTACATTTCTCTTCTGTTTCCTATTTATATTTCTATTTTACCTCCTCAATTTAGCATTATGGACAGTGAAAGACATAATCTAAGATCTGCACAAAAATATTTTGCCTTCAAATTCATACCGTCTTCGTAGCATGCATGGACTCGACTCATATGTCTGGGATTTCCATGAAATAGATTGTGGGCCGAAAATGGGTGATCACTGTACATTTCTCTTCTGTTTCCTATTTATATTTATATTTTACCTCCTCAATTTAGCATTATGGACAGAGAAAGAACTAATCTAAGCTCTGCAAAAAAATATTTTGCCTTCAAATTCATACTGTGATCGTAGCATGTATGGAATCGACTCATATGACTGGGATTTCCATGAAAAAGTTTGTGGGCAGAAAATGAGTGATCACTGTATATTTCTCTTCTGTTTCCTATTCATATTTATATTTTACTTCCTCAATTTAGCATTATGGACAGGGAATGTCCTAATATAAGATCTGCAAAAAAAAATTTTTGCCTTCAAATTCATACCGTGATCGTATCATGCATGGACTCGACTCATATGACTGGGATTTCTATGAAAATATCGTGGGCCGAAAATGGGTGATCACTGTACATTTCTCTTCTGTTTCCTATTTATATTTATATTTTACTTCCTAAATTTAGCATTATGGACAGGGAAAGACCTAATCTAAAATCTGCACAAAAATATTTTGCCTTCAAATTCATACCGTGATCGTAGCATGCATGGACTCGACTCATATGACTGGGATTTCCATGTAAAAGATAGTGGGCAGAAAATGGGTGATCACTGTACATTTCTCTTCTGTTTCCTATTTATATTTATATTTTACCTCCTCAATTTAGCATTATGGACAGGGAAAGACCGAATCTAAGATCTGCACAAAAATATTTAGCCTTCAAATTCATAACGTGATCGTAGCATGCATGGACTCGAGTCATTTGACTGGGATTTCCATGAAAAATATTGCGGGCAGAAAATTGGTGATCACTGTACATTTCTCTTCTGTTTCCTATTCATATTTCTATTTTACCTCCTCAATTTAGCATTATGGACAGGGAAAGATCTCATCTAAGATCTGCACAAAAATATTTTGCCTTCAAATTCATACCGTGATCGTAGCATGCATGGACTCAACTCATATGACTGGGATTTCCATGAAAAAGATTGTGGGCAGAAAATGGGTGATCACTGTACATTTCTCTTCTGTTTCCTATTTATATTTATATTTTACCTCCTCAGTTTAGCATTATGGACAGGGAAAGACCTAATCTAAGATCTGCACAAAAATATTTTGCCTTCAAATTCATACCGTCATCGTAGCATGCATGGACTCGACTCATATGAATGGGATTTCCATGAAAAAGATTGTGGACCGAAAATGGGTGATCACTGTACATTTCTCTTCTGTTTCCTATATATATTTGTATTTTACCTCCTCAATTTAGCATTATGGACAGGGAAAGACCTAATATAAGATCTGCACAAAAATATTTTGCCTTCAAATTCATACCGTGATCGTAGCATGCATGGACTCGACTCATATGACTGGGATTTCCATGAAAAAGATTGTGGGCCGAAAATGGGTGATCACTGTACATTTCTCTTCTTTTTTCTATTTATATTTATATTTTAGCTCCTCAATTTAGCATTATGGACAGGGAAAGACCTAATCTATGCTCTGCACAAAAATATTTTGCCTTCAAATTCATACCGTGATCGTAGCATGCATGGACTCGACTCATATGACTGGGATTTCCATGAAAAAGATTGTGGGCCGAAAATGGGTGATCACTGTACTTTTCTCTTCTGTTTCCTATTTATATTTCTATTTTACCTCCTCAATTTAGCATTATGGACAGGGAAAGACCTAATCTAAAATCTGCACAAAAATATTTTGCCTTCAAATTCATGCCGTGACCGTAGCATGCATGGACTCGGCTCATATGACTGAGATTTCCATGAAAAAGATTGTTGGCCGAAAATGGGTGATCACTGTACATGTCTCTTCTGTTTCCTATTTATATTTCTATTTTACATCCTCAATTTAGCATTATGGCCAGGGAAAGACCTCATCTAAGATCTGCACAAAAATATTTTGCCTTCAAATTCATACCGTGATCGTAGCATGCATGGACTCGACTCATATGACTGGGATTTCCATGAAAAAGATTGTGGGCCGAAAATGGGTGATCACTCTACATTTCTCTTCTGTTTCCTATTTATATTTCTATTTTACCTCCTCAATTTAGCATTATGGACAGGGAAAGACCTAATCTAAGATCTGCACAAAAATATTTTGCCTTCAAATTCATACCGTGAGCATAGCACACATGGACTCGACTCATATGACTGGGATTTCCATGAAAAAGATTGTGGGCCGAAAATGGGTGATCACTGTACATTTCTCTTCTGTTTCCTATTTATATTTCTATTTTACCTCCTCAATTTAGCATTATGGAGAGGGAAAGACATAATCTAAGATCTGCACAAAAATATTTTGTCTTCGAATTCATACCGTGATCGTAGCATGCATGGACTAGACTCATATGACTGGGATTTCCGTGAAAAAGATTTTGGGCCGAAAATGGGTGATCACTGTACATTTCTCATCTGTTTCCTTTTTATATTTATATTTTACCTCCTCAATTAAGCATTATGGACAGGGAAAAACCTAATCTAAAATCTGCACAAATATATTTTGCCTTCAAATTCATACCGTGATCGTAGCATGCATGGACTCGACTCATATGACTGGGATTTCCATGAAATAGATTGTGGGCCGAAAATGGGTGATCACTGTACATTTCTCTTCTGTTTCCTATTTATATTTCTATTTTACCTCCACAATTTAGCATTATGGACAGGGAAAGACCTAATTTAAATCTGCACAAAAATATTTTAACTTCAAATTCATACCGTCATCGTAGCATGCATGGACTCGACTCATATGAATGGGATTTCCATGAAAATGATTGTGGACCGAAAATGGGTGATCACTGTACATTTCTCTTCTGTTTTCTATTTATATTTGTATTTTACCTCCTCAATTTAGCATTATGGACAGGGAGATACCTAATCTAAAATCTGCGCAAAAATATTTTGCCTTCAAATTCATACTATGATCGTAGCATGCATGGACTCGACTCATATGACTGGGATTTCCATGAAAAAGATTGTGGGCCGAAAATGGGTGATCACTGTACATTTCTCTTCTGTTTCCTATTATATTTCTATTTTACCTCCTCAATTTAGCATTATGGCCAGGGAAAGACGTAATCTAAGCTCTGCACAAAAATATTTAGCCTTCAAATTCATACCGTGATCGTAGCATGAATAGACTCGACTCATATGACTGGGATTTCCATGAAAAAGATTGTGGGCCGAAAATGGGTGATCACTGTACATTTCTCTTCTGTTTCCTATTTATATTTCTATTTTACCTCCTAAATTTAGCATTATGGACAGGGAAAGACCTAAACTAAGATCTGCACAAAAATATTTTGCCTTCAAATTCATACCGTGATCGTAGCATGCATGGACTCGACTCATATGACTGGGATTTCTATGAAAAAGATTGTGGGCCGAAAATGGGTGATCACTGTACATTTCTCTTCTGTTTCCTATTTATATTTGTGTTTTACCTCCTCAATTTAGCATTATGGACAGGGAAAGACCTAATCTAAGATCTGAACCAAAATATTTTGCCTTCAAATTCATACCGTGATCGTAGCATGCATGGACTCGACTCACATGACTGGGATTTCCATGAAAAAGATTGTGGGCCGAAAATGGGTGATCACTGTACATTTCTCTTCTTTTTTCTATTTATATTTATATTTTAGCTCCTCAATTTAGCATTATGGACAGGGAAAGACCTAATCTATGATCTGCACAAAAATATTTTGCCTTCAAATTCATACCGTGATCGTAGCATGCATGGACTCGACTCATATGACTGGGATTTCCATGAAAAAGATTGTGGGCCGAAAATGGGTGATCACTGTACTTTTCTCTTCTGTTTCCTATTTATATTTCTATTGTACCTCCTCAATTTAGCATCATGGACAGGGAGATACCTAATCTAAAATCTGCACAAAAATATTTTGCCTTCAAATTCATACTATGATCGTAGCATGCATGGACTCGACTCATATGACTGGTATTTCCATGAAAAAGATTGTGGGCCGAAAATGGGTGATCACTGTACATGTCTCTTCTGTTTCCTATTTATATTTCTATTTTACTTCCTCAATTTAGCATTATGGCCAGGGAAAGACCTCATCTAAGATCTGCACAAAAATATTTTGCCTTCAAATTCATACCGTGATCGTAGCATGCATGGACTCGACTCATATGACTGGGATTTCCATGAAAAATATTGTGGGCCGAAAATGGGTGATCACTGTACATTTCTCTTCTGTTTCCTATTTATATTTCTATTTTACCTCCTCAATTTAGCATTATGGACAGGGAAAGACCTAATCTAAGATCTGCACAAAAATATTTTGCCTTCAAATTCATACCGTGAGCGTAGCACACATGGACTCGACTCATATGACTGGGATTTCCATGAAAAAGATTGTGGGCCGAAAATGGGTGATCACTGTACATTTCTCATCTGTTTCCTATTTATATTTCTATTTTACCTCCTCAATTAAGCATTATGGACAGGGAATAACCTAATCTAAAATCTGCACAAATATATTTTGCCTTCAAATTCATACCGTGATCGTAGCATGCATGGACTCGACTCATATGACTGGGATTTCCATGAAATAGATTGTGGGCCGAAAATGGGTGATCACTGTACATTTCTCTTCTGTTTCCTATTTATATTTCTATTTTACCTCCACAATTTAGCATTATGGACAGGGAAAGACCTAATTTAAGATCTGCACAAAAATATTTTAACTTCAAATTCATACCGTCATCGTAGCATGCATGGACTCGACTCCTATGACTGGGATTTCCATAAAAAAGATTGTGGGCCGAAAATTTGTGATCACTGTACATTTCTCTTCTGTTTCATATTTATATTTCTCTTTTAGTCCTCAATTTAGCATTATGGACAGGGAAAGACCTAATCTAAGCTCTGCACAAAAATATTTTGCCTTCAAATTCATACGGTGATCGTAGCATGCATGGACTCGACTCATATGACTGGGATTTCCATGAAAAAGATTGTGGGCCGAAAATTTGTGATCACTGTACATTTCTCTTCTGTTTCCAATTTATATTTCTATTTTACCTCCTCAATTTAGCATTATGTCCAGGGAAAGACCTAATCTAAGATCTGCACAAAAATATTTTGCCTTCAAATTCATACGGTGATCGTAGCATGCATGGACTCGACTCATATGACTGGGATTTCCATGAAAAAGATTGTGGGCCGAAAATTTGTGATCACTGTACATTTCTCTTATGTTTCCTATTTATATTTATATTTTACCTCCTCAATTTAGCATATGGACAGGGAAAGACTTAATCTAAGCTCCGACAAAAATATTTTGCCTTCAATTTCATACCGTGATCGTAGCATGCATGGACTCAACTCATATGACTGGGATTTCCATGAAAAAGTTTCTGGGCCGAAAATGGGTGATCACTGTACATTTCTCTTCTGTTTCCTATTTATATTTCTATTTTACATCCTCAATTTAGCATTATGGACAGGGAAAGACCTAATCTAAGCTCTGCACAAAAATATTTTGCCTTCAAATTCATACCGTGATCGTAGCATGCATGGACTCGTGTCATCTGACTGGGATTTGCATGAAAAATATTGTGGGCCGAAAATGGGTGATCACTGTACATTTCTCTTCAGTATTCTATTTATATTTCTATTTTACCTCCTCAATTTAGCATTATGGACAGGGAAAGACCTAATCTAAGCTCTGCACAAAAACATTTTGCCTTCAAATTCATACCGTGATCGTAGCATGCATGGACTCGAATCACATGACTGGGATTTCCATGAAAAAGTTTCTGGGCCGAAAATGGGTGATCACTGTACATTTCTCTTCTGTTTCATATTTATATTTCTCTTTTAGTCCTCAATTTAGCATTATGGACAGGGAAAGACCTAATCTAAGCTCTGCACAAAAATATTTTGCCTTCAAATTCATACCGTGATCGTAGCATGCATGGACTCGTCTCATATGACTGGGATTTCCATGAAAAAGATTGTGGGCCGAAAATGGGTGATCACTGTACATTTTTCTTCTGTTTCCTATTTATATTTCTATTTTACCTCCTCAATTTAGCATTATGGACAGGGAAAGACCTAATCTAAAATCTGCACAAAAATATTTTGCCTTCAAATTCATACCGTGATCATAGCATGCATGGACTCGACTCATATGACAGGGATTTCCATGAAAAAGATTGTGGGCCGAAAATGGGTGCTCACTGTACATTTCTTTTCTGTTTCCTATTTATATTTCTATTTTACCTCCTCAATTTAGCATTATGGACAGGGAAAGACCTAATCTAAGCTCTGCACAAAAATATTTTGCCTTCAAATTCATACCGTGATCGTAGCATGCATGGACTCCTCTCATATGACTGGGATTTCCTTGAAAAAGATTGTGGGCCGAAAATGAGTGTTCACTGCACATTTCTCTTCAGTATTCTATTTATATTTCTATTTTACCTCCTCAATTTAGCATTATGGCCAGGGAAAGACCTAATCTAAGCTCTGCACAAAAATATTTTGCCTTCAAATTCATACCGTGATCGTAGCATGCATGGACTCGACTCATATGACGGGGATTTCCATGAAAAAGATTGTGGGCCGAAAATGAGTGTTCACTGTACATTTCTCCTCTGTATTCTATTTATATTTCTATTTTACCTCTTCAATTTAGCATTAGGGCCAGGGAAAGACCTAATCTCAGCTCTGCACAAAAATATTTTGCCTTCAAATTCATACCGTGATCGTAGCATGCCTGGACTCGACTCATATGACTGGGATTTTCATGAAAAAGATTGTGGGCAGAAAATGTGTGATCACTGTACATTTCTCTTCTGTTTCCTATTTATATTTATATTTTACCTCCTCAATTTAGCATTATGGACAAGGAAAGACCTAATCTAAGATCTGCACAAAAATATTTTGCCTTCAACTTCATACCGTGATCGTAGCATGCATGGACTCGATTCATATGACTTGGATTTCCATGAAAAAGATTGTGGGCAGAAAATGGGTGATCACTGTACCTTTCCCTTCTGTTTCCTATTTATATTTGTATTTTACCTCCTCAGTTTAGCATTATGGACAGGGAAAGACCTAATCTAAGATCTGCACAAAACTATTTTGCCTTCAAATTCATACCGTGATCGTAGTATGCATGTACTCGACTCATATGACTTGGATTTCCATGAAAAACATTGTGGGCCGAAAATGCGTGATCACTGTACATTTCTCTTCTGTTTCCTATTTATATTTATATTTTATCTCCTCAATTTAGCATTATGGCCAGGGAAAGAACTAATCTAATCTCTGCACAAAAATATTTTGCCTTCAAATTCATACCATGATCGTAGCATGCATGGACTCGTCTCATATGACTGGGATTTCCATGAAAAAGATTGTGGGCCGAAAATGGGTGATCACTGTACATTTCTTTTCTGTTTCCTATTGATATTTCTATTTTACCTCCTCAATTTAGCATTATGGACAGGCAAAGACCTAATCTAAGATCTGCACAAAAATATTTTGCCTTCAAATTCATACCGTGATCGTAGCATGCATGGACTCGACTCATATGACTGGGATTTCCATGAAAAAGTTTCTGGGCCGAAAATGGGTGATCACTGTACATTTCTCTTCTGTTTCCTATTAATATTTCTCTTTTACTCCTCAATTTAGCATTATGGACAGGGAAAGACCTAATCTAAGCTCTGCACAAAAATATTTTGCCTTCAAATTCATACCGTGATCGTAGCATGCATGGACTCGTGTCATATGACTGGGATTTGCATGAAAAATATTGTGGGCCGAAAATCGGTGATCACTGTACATTTCTCTTCTGTTTCCTATTTATATTTCTATTTTACCTCCTCAATTTAGCATTATGGACAGGGAAAGACCTAATCTAAAATCTGCACAAAAATATTTTGCCTTCAAATTCATACCGTGATCATAGCATGCATGGACTCGACTCATATGACTTGGATTTCCATGAAAAAGATTGTGGGCCGAAAATGGGTGATCACTGTACATTTCTTTTCTGTTTCCTCTTTATATTTCTATTTTACCTCCTCAATTTAGCATTATGGACAGGGAAAGACCTAATCTAAGCTCTGCACAAAAATATTTTGCCTTCAAATTCATACCGTGATCGTAGCATGCATGGACTCCTCTCATATGACTGGGATTTCCTTGAAAAAGATTGTGGGCCGAAAATGAGTGTTCACTGCACATTTCTCTTCAATATTCTATTTATATTTATATTTTACCTCCTCAATTTATCATTATGGCCAGGGAAAGACCTAATCTCAGCTCTGCACAAAAATATTTTGCCTTCAAATTCATACCGTGATCGTAGCATGCATGGACTCGACTCATATGACTGGGATTTCCATGAAAAAGATTGTGGACCGAAATGGGTGATCACTGTACATTTCTCTTCTGTTTCCTATTTATATTTCTATTTTATTCCTCAATTTACCAATATGGACAGGGAAAGACCTAATCTAAGATCTGCACAAAAATATTTTGCCTTCAAATTCATACCGTGATCGTAGCATGCCTGGACTCGACTCATATGACTGGGATTTTCATGAAAAAGATTGTGGGCAGAAAATGTGTGATCACTGTACATTTCTCTTCTGTTTCCTATTTATATTTCTATTTTACCTCCTCAATTTAGCATTATGGACAAGGAAAGACCTAATCTAAGATCTGCACAAAAATATTTTGCCTTCAACTTCATACCGTGATCGTAGCATGCATGGACTCGATTCATATGACTTGGATTTCCATGAAAAAGATTGTGGGCAGAAAATGGGTGATCACTGTACCTTTCTCTTCTGTTTCCTATTTGTATTTGTATTTTACCTCCTCAGTTTAGCATTATGGACAGGGAAAGACCTAATCTAAGATCTGCACAAAACTATTTTGCCTTCAAATTCATACCGTGATCGTAGTATGCATGTACTCTACTCATACGACTGGGATTTCCATGAAAAACATTGTGGGCCGAAAATGGGTGATCACTGTACATTTCTCTTCTGTTTCCTATTTATATTTATATTTTATCTCCTCAATTTAGCATTATGGCCAGGGAAAGAACTAATCTAAGCTCTGCACAAAAATATTTTGCCTTCAAATTCATACTATGATCGTAGCATGCATGGACTCGTCTCATATGACTGGGATTTCCATGAAAAAGATTGTGGGCCGAAAATGGGTGATCACTGTACATTTCTTTTCTGTTTCCTATTGATATTTCTATTTTACCTCCTCAATTTAGCATTATGGACAGGGAATGACCTAATCTAAAATCTGCACAAAAATATTTTGCCTTCAAATTCATACCGTGATCGTAGCATGCATGGACTCGACTCATATGACTGGGATTTCAATGAAAAAGATTGTGGGCCGAAAATGGGTGATCACTGTACATTTCTCTTCTGTTTCCTATTTATATTTCTAATTTACCTCCTCAATTTAGCATTATGGACAGGGAAAGACATAATCTAAGCTCTGCACAAAAATATTTTGCCTTCAAATTCATACCGTGATCGTAGCAGGCATGGACTCGACTCATATGACTTGGATTTCCATGAAAAATATTGTGGGCAGAAAATGGGTGATCACTGTACATTTCTCTTCTGTTTCATATTTATATTTCTCTTTTAGTCCTCAATTTAGCATTATGGACAGGGAAAGACCTAATCTAAGCTCTGCACAAAAATATTTTGCCTTTAAATTCATACCGTGATCGTAGCATGCATGGACTCGTGTCATATGACTGGGATTTGCATGAAAAAGATTGTGGGCCGAAAATGGGTGATCACTGTACATTTCTCTTCTGTTTCCTATTTATATTTATATTTTACCTCCTCAATTTAGCATTATGGACAGGGAAAGACCTAATCTAAAATCTGCACAAAAATATTTTGCCTTCAAATTCATACCGTGATCATAGCATGCATGGACTCGACTCATATGACTGGGATTTCCATGAAAAAGATTGTGGGCCGAAAATGAGTGTTCACTGCACATTTCTCTTCAGTATTCTATTTATATTTCTATTTTACCTCCTCAATTTAGCATTATGGCCAGGGAAAGACCTAATCAATGATCTGCACAAAAATATTTTGCCTTCAAATTCATACCATGATCGTAGCATGCATGGACTTGTCTCATATGACTGGGATTTCCATGAAAAAGATTGTGGGCCAAAAATGGGTGATCACTGTACATTTTTCTCCTGTTTCCTATTTATATTTTTATTTTACCTCCTCAATTTAACATTATGGCCAGGGAAAACCTAATCTAAGATCTGCACAAAAATATTTTGCCTTCAAATTCATACCGTGATCGTAGCATGCATGGACTCGACTCATATGACTTGGATTTCCATGAAAAATATTGTGGGCAGAAAATGGGTGATCACTGTACCTTTTTCTTCTGTTTCCTATTTATATTTTATTTTACCTCCTCAATTTAGAATTATGGACATGGAAAGACCTAATCTAAAATCTGCACAAAAACATTTTGCCTTCAAATTCATACCGTGATCGTAGCATGCATGGACTCGACTCATATGACTGGGATTTCCATGAAAAAGTTTCTGGGCCGAAAATGGGTGATCACTGTACATTTCTCTTCTGTTTCTTAGTTATATTTCTATTTTACCTCCTCAATTTAGAATTATGGCCAGGGAAAGACCTAATCTAAGCTCTGCACAAAAATATTTTGCCTTCAAATTCATACCGTGATCGTAGCATGCATGGACTCGACTCATATGACTTGGATTTCCATGAAAAATATTGTGGGCAGAAAATGGGTGATCACTGTACCTTTCTCTTCTGTTTCCTATTTATATTTGTATTTTACATCCTCAATTTAGCATTATTGACAGGGAAAGACCTAATCTAAAATCTGCACAAAAATATTTTGCCTTCAAATTCATGCCGTGATCGTAGCATGCATGGACTCGACTCATATGACTGGGATTGCCATGAAAAAGATTGTGGGCAGAAAATGGGTGATCACTGTACATTTCTCTTCTGTTTCCTATTTATATTTATATTTTACCTCCTCAATTTAGCATTATGGACAGGGAAAGATCTAATCTAAGATCTGCACAAAAATATTTAGCCTTCAAATTCATACCGTGATCGTAGCATGCATGAACTCTACTCATATGACTGGGATTTCCATGAAAAAAATTGTGGGTTGAAAATGGGTGATCACTGTACATTTCTCTTCTCTTTCCTATTTATATTTATATTTTACCTCCTCAATTTAGCATTATGGACAGTGAAAGACCTAATCTAAAATCTGCACAAAAATATTTAGCCTTCAAATTCATACCGTGATCGTAGCATGCATGGACTCGACTCATATGACTGGGATTTCCATGAAAAAGATTGTGGGCCGAAAATGTGTGATCGCTGTACATTTCTCTTCTGTATTCTATTTATATTTCTATTTTACCTCCTCAATTTAGCATTATGGCCAGGGAAAGACCTAATCTAATCTCTGCACAAAAATATTTTGCCTTCAAATTCATACCGTGATCGTAGCATGCATGGACTCGACTCATATGACTTGGATTTCCATGAAAAAGATTGTGGGCAGAAAATGG
The DNA here is from genome assembly GCA_963932145.1 of Acanthosepion lycidas. NCBI lineage: Eukaryota > Metazoa > Mollusca > Cephalopoda > Sepiida > Sepiidae > Acanthosepion > Acanthosepion lycidas. Next base: position 281,632 of record CAWVQA010000852.1, read on the forward strand.
GTGATCACTGTACATTTCTCTTCTGTTTCCTATTTATATTTCTATTTTACCTCCTCAATTTAGCATAATGGGCAAGGAAAGACCTAATCAAAGATCTGCACAAAAATATTTTGCCTTCAAATTCATACCGTGATCGTAGCAGGCATGGACTCGACTCATATGACTTGGATTTCCATGAAAAAGATTGTGGGCAGAAAATGGGTGATCACTGTACCTTTCTCTTCTGTTTCCTATTTATATTTGTATTTTACCTCCTCAATTTAGCATTATGGCCAGGGAAAGACCTAATCTAAGCTCTGCACAAAAATATTTTGCCTTCAAATTCATGCCGTGATCGTAGCATGCATGGACTCGACTCATATGACTGGGATTGCCATGAAAAAGATTGTGGGCAGAAAATGGGTGATCACTGTACATTTCTCTTCTGTTTCCTATTTATATTTCTATTTTACCTTCTCAATTTAGCATTATGGACAGGGAAAGATCTAATCTAAGATCTGCACAAAAATATTTAGCCTTCAAATTCATACCGTGATCATAGCATGCATGGACTCGACTCATATGACTTGGATTCCCATGAAAAAGATTGTGGGCAGAAAATGGGTGATCACTGTACATTTCTCTTCTGTTTCCTAGTTATATTTCTATTTTACCTCCTCAATTTAGCATTATGGGCAAGGAAAGACCTAATCTAAGATCTGCACAAAAATATTTTGCCTTCAAATTCATACCGTGATCGTAGCAGGCATGGACTCGACTCATATGACTTGGATTTCCATGAAAAAGATTGTGGGCAGAAAATGGGTGATCACTGTACCTTTCTCTTCTGTTTCCTATTTATATTTGTATTTTACCTCCTCAATTTAGCATTGTGGACAGGGAAGATCTAATCTAAGATCTGCACAAAAATATTTAGCCTTCAAATTCATACCGTGATCGTAGCATGCATGAACTCTACTCATATGACTGGGATTTCCATGAAAAAAATTGTAGGTCGAAAATGGGTGATCACTGTACATTTCTCTTCTGTTTCCTATTCATATTAATATTTTACCTCCTCAATTTAGCATTATGGACAGGGAAAGACCTAATCTAAGATCTGCACAAAAATATTTAGCCTTCAAATTCATACCGTGATCGTAGCATGCATGGACTCGACTCATATGACTGGGATTTCCATGAAAAATATTGTGGGCCGAAAATGTGTGATCGCTGTACATTTCTCTTCTGTATTCTATTTATATTTCTATTTTACCTCCTCAATTTAGCATTATGGCCAGGGAAAGACCTAATCTAAGCTCTGCACAAAAATATTTTGCCTTCAAATTCATGCCGTGATCGTAGCATGCATGGACTCGACCCATATGACTGGGATTTCCATGAAAAAGTTTCTGGGCCGAAAATGGGTGATCACTGTATATTTCTCTTCTGTTTCTTAGTTATTTTTCTATTTTACCTCCTCAATTTAGCATTATGGCCAGGGAAAGACCTAATCTAAGCTCTGCACAAAAATATTTTGCCTTCAAATTCATACCGTGATCGTAGCATGCATGGACTCGACTCATAAGACTGGGATTTCCATGAAAAAGATTGTGGGCCGAAAAAAGGTGATCACTGTACATTTCTTTTCTGTTTCCTATTTATATTTATATTTTACCTCTTCAATTTAGCATTATGGACAAGGAAAGACCTAATCTAAGATCTGCACAAAAATATTTTAAATTCAAATTCATACCGTGATCGTAGCATGCATGGACTCGACTCATATGACTTGGATTTCCATGAAAAATATTGTGGGCAGAAAATGGGCGATCACTGTACCTTTCTCTTCTGTTTCCTATTTATATTTGTATTTTTCCTCCTTAATTTAGCATTATGATCATGGAAAGACCTAATCTAAAATCTGCACAAAAACATTTTGCCTTCAAATTCATACCGTGATCGTAGCATGCATGGACTCGACTCATATGACTGGGATTTCCATGAAAAAGAGTGTGGGCCGAAAATGGGTGATCAATGTGCATTTCTCTTCTGTTTCCTATTTATATTTTTATTTTACCTCCTCAATTTAGCATTATGGCCAGGGAAAACCTAATCTAAGATCTGCACAAAAATATTTTGCCTTCAAATTCATACCGTGAGCGTAGCAGGCATGGACTCGACTCATATGACTTGGATTTCCATGAAAAATATTGTGGGCAGAAAATGGGTGATCACTGTACCTTTCTCTTCTGTTTCCTATTCATATTTCTATTTTACCTCCTCAATTTAGCATTATGGCCAGGGAAAGACCTAATCAATGATCTGCACAAAAATATTTTGCCTTCAAATTCATACCATGATCGTAGCATGCATGGACTTGTCTCATATGACTGGGATTTCCATGAAAAAGATTGTGGGCCGAAAATGGGTGATCACTGTACATTTTTCTCCTGTTTCCTATTTATATTTTTATTTTACCTCCTCAATTTAACATTATGGCCAGGGAAAACCTAATCTAAGATCTGCACAAAAATATTTTGCCTTCAAATTCATACCGTGATCGTAGCATGCATGGACTCGACTCATATGACTGGAATTTCCATGAAAAAGATTGTGGGCTGAAAATGGGTGATCACTGTACCTTTCTCTTCTGTTTCCTATTTATATTTTTATTTTACCTAATCTATTTAGCATTATGGCCAGGGAAAGACCTAATCAATGATCTGCACAAAAATATTTTGCCTTCAAATTCATACCATGATCGTAGCATGCATGGACTTGTCTCATATGACTGGGATTTCCATGAAAAAGATTGTGGGCCGAAAATGGGTGATCACTGTACATTTCTCTTCTGTATTCTATTTATATTTCTATTTTACCTCCTCAATTTAGCATTATGGCCAGGGAAAGACCTAATCTAAGCTCTGCACAAAAATATTTTGCCTTCAAATTCATACCGTGATCGTAGCATGCATGGACTCGACTCATATGACTTGGATTTCCATGAAAAATATTGTGGGCAGAAAATGGGTGATCATTGTACCTTTTTCTTCTGTTTCCTATTTATATTTTATTTTACCTCCTCAATTTAGAATTATGGACATGGAAAGACCTAATCTAAAATCTGCACAAAAACATTTTGCCTTCAAATTCATACCGTGATCGTAGCATGCATGGACTCGACTCATATGACTGGGATTTCCATGAAAAAGTTTCTGGGCCGAAAATGGGTGATCACTGTACATTTCTCTTCTGTTTCTTAGTTATATTTCTATTTTACCTCCTCAATTTAGAATTATGGCCAGGGAAAGACCTAATCTAAGCTCTGCACAAAAATATTTTGCCTTCAAATTCATACCGTGATCGTAGCATGCATGGACTCGACTCATATGACTTGGATTTCCATGAAAAATATTGTGGGCAGAAAATGGGTGATCACTGTACCTTTCTCTTCTGTTTCCTATTTATATTTGTATTTTACATCCTCAATTTAGCATTATTGACAGGGAAAGACCTAATCTAAAATCTGCACAAAAATATTTTGCCTTCAAATTCATACCGTGATCGTAGCATGCATGGACTCGACTCATATGACTGGGATTTCCATGAAAAAGATTGTGGGCCGAAAATGGGTGATCACTGTACCTTTCTCTTCTGTTTCCTATTTATATTTTTATTTTACCTCCTCAATTTAGCATTATGGCCAGGGAAAGACCTAATCAATGATCTGCACAAAAATATTTTGCCTTCAAATTCATACCATGATCGTAGCATGCATGGACTCGTCTCATATGACTGTGATTTCCACGAAAAAGATTGTGGGCCGAAAATGGGTGATCACTGTACATTTCTCTTCTGTTTCCTATTTATATTTTTATTTTACCTCCACAATTTAGCATTTTGGCCAGGGAAAACCTAATCTAAGATCTGCACAAAAATATTTTGCCTTCAAATTCATACCGTGATCGTAGCATGCATGAACTCGACTCATATGACTTGGATTTCCATGAAAAACATTGTGGGCAGAAAATGGGTGATCACTGTACCTTTCTCTTCTGTTTCCTATTTATATTTATATTTTACCTCCTCAATTTAGCATTATGGACAGGGAAAGACCTAATCTAAGCTCTGCACAAAAATATTTTGCCTTCAAATTCATACCGTGATAGTAGCATGCATGAACTCGACTCATATGACTGGGATTTCCATGAAAAAGTTTCTTTTCCGAAAATGGGTGATCACTGTACATTACTCTTCTGTTTCCTATTTATATTTCTCTTTTAGTCCTCAATTTAGCATTATGGCCAGGGAAAGACCTAATCTAAGCTCTGCACAAAAATATTTTGCCTTCATATTCATACCGTGATCGTAGCATGCATGGACTCGAATCATATGACTGGGATTTCCATGAAAAAGATTGTGGGCAGAAAATGGGTGATCACTGTACATTTCTCTTCAGTTTCATATTTATATTTCTATTTTACCTCCTCAATTTAGCATTATTGACAGGGAAAGAACTAATCTAATATCTGTACAAAAATATTTTGCCTTCAAATTCATACCGTGATCGTAGCATACATGGACTTGACTCATATGACTGGGATTTCCATGAAAAAGATTGTGGGCCGAAAATGTGTGATCACTGTACATTTCTCTTCTGTTTCCTATTTATATTTCTATTTTATCTCCTCAATTTAGTATTAAGGACAGGGAAAGATTTAATCTAAGCTCCGCACAAAAGTATTTTGCCTTCAATATGATACCGTGATCGTAGCATGCATGGACTCGACTCATATGACTGGGATTTCCATGAAAAAGATTGTGGGGCGAAATTGGGTGATCACTGTACATTTCCTCTGGTTCCTATTTATATTTCTCTTTTAGTCCTCAATTTAGCATTATGGACAGGGAAAGACCTAATCTAAGCAATGCACAAAAATATTTTGCCTTCAAATTCATACCGTGATCGTAGCATGCATGGACTCGAATCATATGACTGGGATTTCCATGAAAAAGATTGTGGGCCGAAAATGGGTGATCACTGTACATTTCTCTTCTTTTTCCTATTTATGTTTCTTTTGTACCTCCTCAATTTAGTATTATGGACAGGGAAAGACTTAATCTAAGCTCCGCACAAAAGTATTTTGCCTTCAATTTGATACCGTGATCGTAGCATGCATGGACTCAACTCATATGACTGGGATTTCCATGAAATGTTTCTGGGCCGAAAATGCGTGATCACTGTACATTTCTCATCTGTTTCCTATTTATATTTCTCTTTTAGTCCTCAATTTAGCATTATGGACAGGGAAAGACCTAATCTAAGCACTGCACAAAAATATTTTGCCTTCAATTTCATACTGTGATCGTAGCATGCATGGACTCGTCTCATATGACTGGGATTTCCATGAAAAAGATTGTGGGCCGAAAATGGGTGATCACTGTACATTTCTCTTCTGTTTCCTATTTATATTTCTATTTTACCTCCTCAATTTAGTATTATGGACAGGGAAAGACTTAATCTAAGCTCCGCACAAAAGTATTTTGCCTTCAATTTCATACCGTGATCGTAGCATGCATGGACTCGACTCATATGACTGGGATTTCCATAAAAAAGATTGTGGGCAGAAAATGGGTGATCACTGTACATTTCTCTTCTGTTTCCTATTCATATTTATATTTTACCTCCTCAATTTAGCATTATTGACAGGGAAAGAACTAATCTAATATCTGTACAAAAATATTTTGCCTTCAAATTCATACCGTGATCGTAGCATGCATGAACTCGACTCATATGACTTGGATTTCCATGAAAAACATTGTGGGCAGAAAATGGGTGATCACTGTACCTTTCTCTTCTGTTTCCTATTTATATTTGTATTTTACCTCCTCAATTTAGCATTATGGACAGGGAAAGAACTAATCTAAGCTCTGCACAAAAATGTTTTGCCTTCAAATTCATACTGTGATCGTAGCATGCATGGACTCGACTCATATGACTGGGATTTCCATGAAAAAGATTGTGGGCCGAAAATGGGTGATCACTGTACATTTCTCTTCTGTTTCCTATTTATATTTCTATTTTACATCCTCAATTTAGCATTATGGACAGGGAAAGACCTAATCTAAGATCTGCACAAAAATATTTTGACTTCAAATTCATACCGTGATCGTAGCATGCATGGACTCGACTCATATGACTGGGATTTCCATGAAAAAGATTGTGGGCCGAAAATGGGTGATCACTGTACATTTCTCTTCTGTTTCCTATTTATATTTATATTTTACATCCTCAATTTAGCATTATGGACAGGGAAAGACCTAATCTAAGATCTGCACAAAAATATTTTGCCTTCAAATTCATACCGTGATCGTAGCATGCATGGACTCGACTCATATGACTGGGATTTCCATGAAAAAATTGTGGGCCGAAAATGGGTGATCACTGTACATTTCTCTTCTGTTTCCTATTTATATTTATATTTTACCTCCTCAATTTAGCATTATGGACAAGGAAAGACCTAATCTAAGATCTGCACAAAAATATTTTGCCTTCAAATTCATACCGTGATCGTAGCATGCCTGGACTCGACTCATATGACTGGGATTTCCGTGAAAAAGATTGTGGGCACAAAAGGGGTTATCAATGTACATTTCTCTTCTGTTTCCTATTTATATTTATAATTTACTTCCTCAATTTAGCATTATGGATAGCGAAAGACCTAATCTAAAATCCGCAAAAAAATATTTTGCCTTCAAATTCATACCGTGATCGTAGCATGCATGGACTCGATTGATATGACTGGGATTTCCATGAAAAAGATTGTGGGCAGAAAATGGGTGATCACTGTACATTTCTCTTCTGTTTCTTATTTCTATTTCTGTTTTACTTCCTCAATTTAGAATTATGGACAGGGAAAACCTAATCTAAGTTCTGTAAAAAAATATTTTCCCTTCAAATACATACCGTGATCGTAGCATGAATGGACTCGACTCATATGACTGGGATTTCCATTAAAAAAAAATTGTGGGCCGAAAATGGGTGATCACTGTACTTTTCTCTTCTGTTTCCTATTTATATTTCTATTTTACCTCATCAATTTAGCATTATGGACAGGGAAAGACCTAATCTAAGATCTGCAAAAATATATTTTACCTTTAAATTCATACCGTGATCGTAGCATGCAGTGACTCCACTCATATGACTGGGATTTCCATGAAAAAGATTGTGGGCAGAAAATGGGTGATCACTGTACATTTCTCTTCTGTTTCCGATTGATATTTTTATTTTACTTCCTCAATTTAGCATTATGGACAGGGAAAGACCTAATCTAAGATCTGCAAATAAATATTTTGCCTTCAAATTCATACCGTGATCGTAGCAGGTATGGACTTGACTCATATGACTGGGATTTCCATGAAAAAGATTGTGGGCAGAAAATGGGTGATCACTGTACATTTCTCTTTTGTTTCCTATTTCTATTTATATTTTACCTCCTCAATTTAGCATTATGGACAGGGAAAGACCTAATCTAAGATCTGCAAATAAATATTTTGCCTTCAAATTCATACCGTTATCGTAGTATGCATTGACTCGACTCATATGACTGGGATTTCCATGAAAAAGATTGTGGGCCGAAAATGGGTGATCACTGTATATTTCTCTTCTGTTTACTATTTATATTTATATTTTACTTCCTCAATTTAGCATTATGGACAGGGAAAGACCTAATCTAAAATCTGCACAAAAATATTTTATTTTGCCTTCAATTTCATACCGTAATCGTAGCATGCATGGACTCGAGTCATATGACTGGGATTTCCATGAAAAAGATTGTGGGTCGAAAATGGGTGATCACTGTATATTTCTCTTCTGTTTACTATTTATATTTATATTTTACTTCCTCAATTTAGCATTATGGACAGGGAAAGACCTAATCTAAGCTCTGCACAAAAATATTTTCCCTTCAAATTCATACCGTGATCGTAGCATGCATGAACTCTACACATATGACTGGGATTTCCATGAGAAAGATTGTGGGCCGAAAATGGGTGATCACTGTACATTTCTCGTCTGTTTCCTATTTATATTTATATTTTACCTCCTCAATTTAGCATTATGGACAGGGAAAGATCTAATCTAAGCTCAGCACAAAAATATTTTGCCTTCAAATTCATACCGTGATCGTAGCATGCATGGCCTAGACTCATATGACTGGGATTTCCATGAAAAAGATTGTGGTCAGAAAATGGGTGATCATTGTACATTTCTCTTCTGTTTTCTATTTATATTTCTATTTTACTTCCTCAATTTAGCATTATGGACAGTTAAAGACCTAATCTAAGCTCTCCAAAAAAATATTTTGCCTTCAAATTCATACCGTGATCGTAGCATGCATGGACTGGACTCATATGACTGGGATTTCCATGAAAAAGATTGTGGGCCGAAAATGGGAGATCACGGTACAATTCTCTTCTATTTCCTATTTATATTTCTATTTTTCCTCCTCAATTTAGCATTATGGACAGGGAAAGACCTAATCTAAGATATGCAAAAAAATATTTTGCCTTCAAATTCATAACGTGATCGTAGCATGCATGGACTCGACTCATATGACTGGGATTTCCATGAAAAAGATTGTGGGGAGAAAATGGGTGATCACTGTACATTTCTCTTCTGTTTCCTATTTATATTTATAATTTACCTCCTCAATTTAGCATTATAGTCAGGAAAAGACCTAATCTAAGATCTGCAAAAATATATTTTGCCTTTAAATTCATACCGTGATCGTAGCATGCATGGACTCGACTCATATGACTGGGATTTCCATGAAAAAGATTGTGGGCCGAAAATGGGTGATCACTGTACATTTCTCTTCAGTTTCCTATTTCTATTTCTATTTTACCTCCTCAATTTAGCATTATGGACAGGGAAAGACCTAATCTAAATTCTGCACAAAAATATTTTGCCTTCAAATTCATACCGTGATTGTAGCATGCATGGACTCGGCTCATATGACTGGGATTTCCATGAAAAAGATTGTGGGCAGAAAATGGGTGATCACTGTACATTTCTCTTCTGTTTCCTATTTATATTTCTATTTTACTTCCTCAATTTAGCATTATGGACAGGGAAAGACCTAATCTAAGATCTGCAAAAAAATATTTTGCCTTCAAATTCATAACGTGATCGTAGCATGCATGGACTCGACACATATGACTGGGATTTCCATGAAAAAGATTGTGGGGAGAAAATGGGTGATCACTGTACATTTCTCTTCTGTTTCCTATTTATATTTATATTTTACCTCCTCAATTTAGCATTATAGTCAGGAAAAGACCTAATCTAAGATCTGCAAAAATATATTTTACCTTTAAATTCATACCGTGATCGTAGCATGCAGTGACTCCACTCATATGACTGGGATTTCCATGAAAAAGATTGTGGGCAGAAAATGGGTGATCACTGTACATTTCTCTTCTGTTTCCGATTGATATTTTTATTTTACTTCCTCAATTTAACATTATGGACAGGTAAAGACCTAATCTAAGACCTGCACAAAAATATTTTGCCTTCAAATTCATACCGTGATCGTAGCATGCATGGACTCGAATAATATGACAGGGATTTCCTTGAAAAAGATTGTGGGCAGAAAATGGGTGATCGCTGTACATTTCTCTTCTGTTTCCTATTCATATTTCTAATTTACCTCCTGAATTTAGCTTTATGGACAGGGAATGACCTAATCTAAGATCTGCAAAAATATATTTTACCTTTAAATTCATACCGTGATTGTAGCATGCATGGACTCGACTCATATGACTGGGATTTCCATGAAAAAGATTGTGGGCAGAAAATTGGTGATCACTGTACATTTCTCTTCTGTTTCCTATTTATATTTCTAATTTACCTCCTGAATTTAGCTTTATGGATAGGGAATGACCTAATCTAAGATCTGCAAAAATATATTTTACCTTCAAATTCATACCGTGATCGAAGCATGCATGGACACGACTCATACGACTGGGATTTCCATGAAAAAGATTGTGGGCAGAAAATGGGTGATCACTGTACATTTCTGTTCTCTTTCCTATTTATATTTATATTTTACTTCCTGAATTTAGCATTATGGACACTGAAAGACCTCATCTAAGATCTGCAAAAAAATATTTTGCCTTCAAATTCATACCGTGACCGTAGCTTGCATGGACTCGACTCATATGACTGCGATTAAAATGAAAAAGAATGTGGGTAGAAAATGGGTGATCACTGTACATTTCTCTTCTGTTTCCTATTTATATTTTTATTTTACTTCCTTCATTTCGCATTATGGACAGGGAAAGACCTAATCTAAGCTCTGCACAAAAATATTTTGCCTTCAAATTCATACCGTGATCGTAGCATGCATGGACTCGACTCATATGACTGGGATTTCCATGTAAAAGATTGTGGGCAGAAAATGGGTGATCACTGTACATTTCTCTTCTGTTTCCTATTTATATTTATATTTTACTTCCTCAATTTAGCATTATGGACAGGGAAAGACCTAATCTAAGATATGCAAAAAACTATTTTGCCTTCAAATTCAGACCGTGATCATAGCATGCATGGACTCGAATCATATGACTGGGATTTCCATGAAAAAGATTGTGGGCAGAAAATGGGTGATCTCTGTACATTTCTCTTCTGTTTCCGATTTATATTTCTATTTTAATTCCTTCATTTAGCATTATTGACAGGGAAAGACCTAATCTAAGATCTGCAAAAAAATATTTTGCCTTCAAATTCATACCGTGATCGTAGCATGCATGGACTCGAAACATATGACTGCGATTTCCATGAAAAAGTTTGTGGGCAGAAAATGGGTGTTCACTGTACATTTCTTTTCTGTTTCCGATTTATATTTATATTTTACTTCCTTCATTTAGCATTATTGACAGGGAAAGACCTAATCTAAGATCTGAAAAAAATATTTTGCCTTCAAAATCATACCGTGATCGTAGCATGCATGGACTCGACTCATATGACTGGGATTTTCATGAAAAAGATTGTGGGCAGAAAATGGGTGATCACTGTACATTTCTCTTCTGTTTCCTATTTATATTTTTATTTTACTTCCTTCATTTAGCATTATGGACAGGGAAAGACCTAATCTAAGATCTGCAAAAAAATATTTTACCTTCAAATTCATACCGTGATCGTAGCATGCATGGACTCGACTCATATGACTGGGATTTCCATGAAAAAGATTGTGGGCACAAAATGGGTGATCACTGTACATTTCTCTCCTGTTTCCGATTTATATTTCTATTTTACTTCCTTCATTTAGCATTATTGACAGGGAAAGACCTAATCTAATATCTGCAAAAAAATATTTTGCCTTCAAATTCATACCGTGATCGTAGCATCCATGGACTCGACTCCTAGGACTGGGATTTCTATGAAAAAGTTTGTGGGCAGAAAATGGGTGATCACTGTACATTTCTCTTCTGTTTCCTATTTATATTTCTATTTTACTTCCTTCATTTAGCATTATGGACAGGGAAAGACCTAATCTAAGATCTGCAAAAAAATATTTTGCCTTCAAATTCATACCGTGATCGTAGCATGCACAGATTCGAGTGATATGACTGGGATTTCCATGAAAAAGATTGTGGGCAGAAAATGGGTGATCATTGTACATTTCTCTTCTGTTTCTTATTTATATTTATATTTTACTTCCTCAATTTAGCATTATGGACATGGAAAGACCTAATCTAAGATCTGCAAAGAAATATTTTGCCTTCAAATTCATACCGTGATCGTAGCATACATGGACTCAACTCATATGACTGGGATTAAAATGAAAAAGATTGTGGGCAGAAAATGGGTGATCACTGTACATTTTTCTTCTGTTTCTTATTTATATTTATATTTTACTTCCGTCATTTAGCATTATGAACAGGGAAAGACCTAATCTAAGTTCTGCAAAAAAATATTTTGCATTCAAATTCATACCGTGATCGTAGCATGCATGGACTCGACTCATATGACTGGGATTTCCATGAAAAAGTTTGTGGGCAGAAAATGGGTGATCACTGTACATTTCTCTTCTGTTTCCTATTTATATTTCTATTTTACTTCCTCAATTTAGCATTATGGACAGGGAAAGACCTAATCTAAGATCTGCAAAAAAATATTTTGCCTTCAAATTCATACCGTCAGTGTAGCATGCATGGACTCGACTCATATGACTGGGATTTCCATGAAAAAGATTGTGGGCAGAAAATAGGTGATCACTGTACATTTATCTTCTGTTTCCGATCTATATTTCTATTTTACTTCCTTCATTTAGCATTATTGACAGGGAAAGACCTAATCTAATATCTGCAAAAAAATATTTTGCCTTCAAATTCATACCGTGATCGTAGCATGCATGGACTCGACTGATATGACTGCGATTTCCATGAAAAAGATTGTGGGCAGAAAATGGGTGATCACTGTACATTTCTCTTCTGTTTCTTATTTATATTTCTATTTTACTTCCTCAATTTAGCATTATGGACAGGGAAAGACCTAATCTAAGATCTGCAGAAAAATATTTTGCCTTCAAATTCATACCGTGATCGTAGCATGCATGGACTCGACTCATATGACTGGGATTTCCATGAAAAAGATTGTGGGCACAAAATGGGTGATCACTGTACATTTCTCTCCTGTTTCCGATTTATATTTCTATTTTACTTCCTTCATTTAGCATTATTGACAGGGAAAGACCTAATCTAATATCTGCAAAAAAATATTTTGCCTTCAAATTCATACCGTGATCGTAGCATCCATGGACTCGACTCCTAGGACTGGGATTTCTATGAAAAAGTTTGTGGGCAGAAAATGGGTGATCACTGTACATTTCTCTTCTGTTTCCTATTTATATTTATATTTTACTTCCTCAATTTAGCATTATGGACAGGGAAAGACCTAATCTAAGATCTGCAGAAATATATTTTGCCTTCAAATTCATACCGTGAACGTAGCATGCATGGACTGAGACTGATATGATGGGATTTCCATGAAAAAGATTGTGGGCAGAAAATGGGTGATCACTGTACATTTCTCATCTGTTTCCTATTTATATTTATATTTTCCTTCCTTCATTTAGCATTATGGACAGGGGAAGACATAATCTAAGATCTGCAAAAAAATATTTTGCCTTCAAATTAATAATGTGATCGTAGCATGCATGGACTCGACTCATATTATTGGGATTTCCATGAAAAAAGTTTGCGGGCAGAAATTGGGTGATCACTGTACATTTCTCTTCTGTTTCCTATTTATATTTATATTTTACCTCCTCAATTTAGCATTATGGAGAGAGAAAGACCAAATCTACGATCTGCAAAAAAATATTTTGCCTTCAAATTCATACCGTGATCGTAGCATGCATGGACTAGACTGATATGACTGGGATTTCCATGAAACAGATTGTGGGCAGAAAATGGGTGATCACTGTAAATTTCTCTTCTGTTTCCTATTTATATTTATATTTTACCTCCTCAATTTAGCATTAGGGACAGGGAAAGACCAAATGTAAGATCTACAAAAAAATATTTTGCCTTCAAATTCATACCGTGATCGTAGCATGCATGGAGTCGACTCATATCAGTGGGATTTCCATGAAAATATTTTGGGCCGAAAATGGGGGATCACTGTATATTTCTCTTCTTTTTCTTATTTATATTTCTATTTTACTTCCTCAATTTAGCATTATGGACAGGGAAAGACCTAATCTAATTTCTGCACAAAAATATTTTGCCTTCAAATTCAAACCGAGATCATAGCATGCATGGACTCGACTCATATGACTGGGATTTCCATGAAAACGATTGTGGGCGAAAAATGGGTGATCTCTGTACATTTCTCTTCTGTTTCCTATTTATATTTATATTTTACCTCCTCAATTTAGCATTATGGACAGGGAAAGACTTAATCTAAGATCTGCAAAAAAATATTTTGCCTTCAAATTCATACCGTGATCGTAGCATGCATGGACTTGACTCATATGACTGGGATTTCCATGAAAAAGATTGTGGGTGAAAATGGGTGATCACTGTACATTTCTCTTCTGTTTCCTATTTATATTTCTATTTTACCTCCTCAATTTAGCATTATGGACAGGGAAAGACCTAATCTAAGATCTGCATAAAAATATTTTGCCTTCAAATTCATACCCTGATCGTAGCATGCATGGACTCGACTCATATGACTGGGATTTCCATGAAAAAGATTGTGGGCCGAAAATGGGTGATCACTGTACATTTCTCTTCTGTTTCCTATTTATATTTCTATTTTACCTCCTCAATTTAGCATTATGAACAGGGAAAGACCTAATCTAAGATCTGCTCAAAAATATTTTGCCTTCAAATTCATACCGTGATCGTAGCATGCATCGATTAGACTCATATGACTGGGATTTCCATGAAAAAGATGGTGGGCCGAAAATGGGTGATCACTGTACATTTCTCTTCTGTTTCCTATTTATATTTCTATTTTACCTCCTCAATTTAGCATTATGGCCAGGGAAAGACCTAATCTAAGATCTGCACAAAAATATTTTGCCTTCAAATTCATACCGTGATCGTAGCATGCATGGACTCGACTCATATGACTGGGATTTCCATGAAAAAGATTGTGGGCCGAAAATGGGTGATCACTGTACATTTCTCTTCTGTTTCCTATTTATATTTATATTTTACCTCCTCAATTTAGCATTATGGACAGGGAAAGACCTAATCTAAAATCTGCACAAAAATATTTTGCATTCAAATTCATACGGTGATCGTAGCATGCATGGACTCGACTCATATGATTGGGATTTCCATGACAAAGATTGTGGGCCGAAAATGGGTGATCACTGTACATTTCTATTCTGTTTCCTATTTATATTTATATTTTACCTCCTCAATTTAGCATTATGGCCAGGGAAAAACCTAATCTAAGCTCTGCACAAAAATATTTTGCCTTCAAATTCATACCGTGATCGTAGCATGCATGGACTCGACTCATATGACAGGGATTTCCATGATAAAGATTGTGGGCCGAAAATGGGTGAGCACTGTACATTTCTCTTCTGTTTCCTATTTATATTTCTATTTTACCTCCTCAATTTAGCATTATGAAAAGGGAAAGATCTAATCTAAGATCTGCAGAAAAATATTTTGCCTTCAAATTCATACCGTGATCGTAGCATGCATGGACTAGACTCATATGACTGGGATTTCAATGATAAAGATTGTGGGCCGAAAATGGGTGATCACTGTACATTTCTCTTCTGTTTCCTATTTATATTTATATTTTACCTCCTCAATTTAGCATTATGGACTCGGAAAGACCTAATCTAAGATCTGCACAAAAATATTTTGCCTTCAAATTCATACCGTGATCGTAGCATGTATGGACTCGACTCATATGACTGGGATTTCCATGAAAAAGATTGTGGGCCGAAAATGGGTGATCACTGAACATTTCTCTTCTGTTTCCTATTTATATTTCTATTTTACCTCCTCAATTTAGCATTATGGACAGGGAAACACCAAATCTAAGATCTGCTCAAAAATATTTTGCCTTCAAATTCATACCGTGATCGTAGCATGCATCGATTAGACTCATATGACTGGGATTTCCATGAAAAAGATTGTGGGCCGAAAGTGGGTGATCACTGTACATTTCTCTTCTGTTTCCTATTTATATTTCTATTTTACCTCCTCAATTTAGCATTATGGACAGGGAAAGACCTAATCTAAGATCTGCATAAAAATATTTTGCCTTCAAATTCATACCCTGATCGTAGCATGCATGGACTCGACTCATACGACTGGGATTTCCATGAAAAAAATTGTCGGCCGAAAATGGGTGATCACTGTACATTTCTCTTCTGTTTCCTATTTATATTTCTATTTTACCTCCTCAATTTAGCATTATGAACAGGGAAAGACCTAATCTAAGATCTGCTCAAAAATATTTTGCCTTCAAATTCATACCGTGATCGTAGCATGCATCGATTAGACTCATATGACTGGGATTTCCATGAAAAAGATTGTGGGCCGAAAGTGGGTGATCACTGTACATTTCTCTTCTGTTTCCTATTTATATTTCTATTTTACCTCCTCAATTTAGCATTATGGACTGGGAAAGACCTAATCTAAGATCTGCACAAAAATATTTTGCGTTCAAATTCAAACCGTGATCGTAGCATGCATGGACTCGACTCATATGACTGGGATTTCCATGAAAAAGATTGTGGGCCAAAAATGGGTGATCACTGTACATTTCTCTTCTGTTTCCTATTTATATTTATATTTTACCTCCTCAATTTAGCATTATGGACAGGGAAAGACTTAATCTAACATCTGCACAAAAATATTTTGCCTTCAAATTCATACCGTGATCGGAGCATGCATGGACTCGACTCATATGACTGGGATTTCCATGAAAATGATTGTGGGCCGAAAATGGGTGATCTCTGTACATTTCTCTTCTGTTTCTTATTTATATTTCTATTTTACATCCTCAATTTAGCATTATGGACATGGAAAGACTTAATCTAAGATCTGCAAAAAAATATTTTGCCTTCAAATTCATACCGTGATCGTAGCATGCATGGACTCGACTCATCTGACTGGGATTTCCATGAAAAAGATGGTGGGCCGAAAATAGGTGATCACTGTACATTTCTCTTCTGTTTCCTATTTATATTTCTATTTTACCTCCTCAATTTAGCATTATGGACAGGGAAAGAATTAATCTGAGATCTGCACAAAAATAATTTCCCTTCAAATTCATACCGTGATCGTAGCATGCATGGACTCGACTCATATGACTGGGATTTCCATGAAAAAGATTGTGGGCAGAAAATGGGTGATCACTGTACATTTCTCTTCTGTTTCCTATTTATATTTATATTTTACATCCTCAATTTAGCATTATGGACTGGGAAAGACCTAATCTAAGATCTGCACAAAAATATTTTGCGTTCAAATTCAAACCGTGATCGTAGCATGCATGGACTCGACTCATATGACTGGGATTTCCATGAAAAAGATGGTGGGCCGAAAATGGGTGATCACTGTACATTTCTCTTCTGTTTCCTATTGATATTTATATTTTACCTCCTCAATTTAGCATTATGGACAGGGAAAGACTTAATCTAAGATCTGCAAAAAAATATTTTGCGTTCAAATTCAAACCGTGATCGTAGCATGCATGGACTCGACTCATATGACAGGGATTTCCATGATAAAGATTGTGGGCCGAAAATGGGTGATCACTCTACATTTCTCTTCTGTTTCCGATTTATATTTATTTTTTACCTCCTCAATTTAGCATTATGGACAGGGAAAGACCTAATCTAAAATCTGCAGAAAAATATTTTGCATTCAAATTCATACCGTGATCGTAGCATGCATGGACTAGACTCATATGACTGGGATTTCCATGAAAAAGATTGTGGGCCGAAAATGGAGATCACTGTACATTTCTCTTCTGTTTCCTATTTATATTTCTATTTTACCTCCTCAATTTAGCATTATGAACAGGGAAAGACCAAATCTAAGATCTGCACAAAAATATTTTGCCTTCAAATTCATACCGTGATCGTAGCATGCATGGACTAGAATCATATGACTGGGATTTCCATGAAAAAGATTGTGGGCCGAAAATGGTTGATCACTGTACATTTCTCTTCTGTTTCCTATTTATATTTATATTTTACCTCCTTAATTTAGCATTATGGCCTGGGAAAGACCTAATCTAAGATCTGCACAAAAATATTTTGCCTTCAAATTCAAACCGTGATCGTAACATGCATGGACTCGACTCATATGACTGGAATTTCCATGAAAAAGATGGTGGGCCGAAAATGGGTGATCACTGTACATTTCTCTTCTGTTTCCTATTTATATTTATATTTTATCTCCTCAATTTAGCATTATGGACAGGGAAAGACTTAATCTGAGATCTGCACAAAAATATTTTGCCTTCAAATTCATACCGTGATCGGAGCATGCATGGACTCGACTCATATGACTGGGATTTCCATGAAAAAGATTGTGGGCCGGAAATGGGTGACCACTGAACATTTCTCTTCTGTTTCCTATTTATATTTCTATTTTACCTCCTCAATTTAGCATTATGGACAGGGAAAGACCTAATCTAAGATCTACACAAAAATATTTTGCCTTCAAATTCATACCCTGATCGTAGCATGCATGGACTCGACTCATATGACAGGGATTTCCATGAAAAAAATTATGGGCCGAAAATGGGTGATCACTGTACATTTCTCTTCTGTTTCCTATTTATATTTCTATTTTACATCCTCAATTTAGCATTATGGACAGGGAAAGACATAATCTGAGTTCTGCACAAAAATATTTTGCCTTCAAATTCATACCGTGATCGTAGCATGCATGGACTCGACTCATATGACTGGGATTTCCATGAAAAAGATTGTGGGCCGAAAATGGGTGATCACTGTACATTTCTCTTCTGTTTCCTATTTATATTTATATTTTACCTCCTCAATTTAGCATTATGGACTGTGAAAGACCTAATCTAATTCTGCACAAAAATATTTTGCGTTCAAATTCAAACCGTGATCGTAGCATGCATGGACTCGACTCATATGACTGGGATTTCCATGAAAAAAATTGTTGGCCGAAAATGGGTGATGAATGTACATTTCTCTTCTGTTTCCTATTTATATTTCTATTTAACCTCCTCAGTTTAGCATTATGGACAGGGAAAGACTTAATCTGAGATCTGCACAAAAATATTTTGCCTCAAATTCATACCGTGATCGTAGCATGAATGGACTCGACTCATATGACTGGGATTTCCATGAAAAAGATGGTGGGCCGAAAATGGGTGATCACTGTACATTTCTCTTCTGTTTCCTATTCATATTTCTATTTTACCTCCTAAATTTAGCATTATGGAGAGGGAAAGACCTAATCTAAGCTATGCACAAAAATATTATGCCTTCAAATTCATACCGTGATCGTAGTATGCATGGACTCGACTCATATGTGTGGGATTTCCATGAAAAAGATTGTGGGGCGAAAATGGGTGATCACTGTACATTTCTCTTCTGTTTCCTATTTATATTTCTATTTTACCTCCTCAATTTAGCATTATGGACAGGGAAAGACCTAATCTAAGATCTGCACAAAAATATTTTGCCTTCAAATTCATACCATGGTCATAGCATGCATGGACTCGACTCATACGACTGGGATTTCCATGTAAAAGATTGTGGGCCGAAAATGGGTGTTCACTGTACATTTCTCTTCTGTTTCCTATTTATATTTATATTTTACATCCTGAATTTAGCATTATGGACAGGGAAAGACCTAATCTAATATCTGCACAAAAATATTTTGCCTTCAAATTCATACCGTGATCGTAGCATGCATGGACACGACTCATATGACTGGGATTTCCATGAAAAAGATTGTGAGCCGAAAATGGGTGATCACTGTACAGTTCTCTTCTGTTTTCTATTTATATTTATATTTTACTTCCTAAATTTAGCATTATGGAGAGGGAAAGACCTAATCTAAGCTCTGTACAAAAATATTATGCCTTCAAATTCATACCGTGATCGTAGTATGCATGGACTCGACTCATATGACTGGGATTTCCATGAAAAAGATTGTGGGCCGAAAATGGGTGATCACTGTACATTTCTCTTCTGTTTCCTATTTATATTTCTATTTTACCTCCTCAATTTAGCATTATGGCCAGGGAAAGACCTAATCTAAGATCTGCACAAAAATATTTTGCCTTCAAATTCAAACCGTGATCGTAGCATGCATGGACTCGACTCATATGACTGGGATTTCCATGAAAAAGATTGTGGGCCGAAAATGGGTGATCACTGTACATTTCTCTTCTGTTTCCTATTTATATTTCTATTTTACCTCCTCAATTTAGCATTATGAACAGGGAAAGACCTAATCTAAAATCTGCACAAAAATATTTTGCATTCAAATTCATACCGTGATCGTAGCATGCATGGACTCGACTCATATGACTGGGATTTCCATGAAAAACATTGTGGGCCGAAAATGGGTGATCACTGTACATTTCTCTTCTGTTTCCTATTTATATTTCTATTTTACCTCCTCAATTTAGCATTATGGCCAGGGAAAGACCTAATCTAAGATCTGCACAAAAATATTTTGCCTTCAAATTCAAACCGTGATCGTAGCATGCATGGACTCGACTCATATGACTGGGATTTCCATGAAAAAGATTGTGTGCCGAAAATGGGTGATCACTGTACATTTCTCTTCTGTTTCCTATTTATATTTCTATTTTACCTCCTCAATTTAGCATTATGGCCAGGGAAAGACCTAATCTAAGCTCTGCACAAAAATATATTGCCTTCAAATTCATACCGTGATCGTAGCATGCATGGACTAGACTCATATGACTGGGATTTCCATGAAAAAGATTGTGGGCCGAAAATGGGTGATCACTGAACATTTCTCTTCTGTTTCCTATTTATATTTATATTTTACCTCCTCAATTTAGCATTATGGACAGGGAAAGACCTAATCTAAGATCTGCATAAAAATATTTTGCATTCAAATTCATACCGTGATCGTAGCATGCATGGACTCGACTTGTATGACTGGGATTTCCATGAAAAACATTGTGGGCCGAAAATGGGTGATCACTGTACATTTCTCTTCTGTTTCCTATTTATATTTCTATTTTACCTCCTCAATTTAGCATTATGGACTGGGAAAGACCTAATCTAAGATCTGCACAAAAATATTTTGCGTTCAAATTCAAACCGTGATCGTAGCATGCATGGACTCGACTCATATGACTGGGATTTCCATGAAAAAGATGGTGGGCCGAAAATGGGTGATCACTATACATTTCTCTTCTGTTTCCTATTTATATTTATATTTTACCTCCTCAATTTAGCATTATGGACAGGGAAAGACCTAATCTAAAATCTGCACAAAAATATTTTGCATTCAAATTCATACCGTGATCGTAGCATGCATGGACTCCACTCATATGATTGGGATTTCCATGAAAAAGATTGTGGGCCGAAAATGGGTGATCACTGTACATTTCTCTTCTGTTTCCTATTTATATTTATATTTTACCTCCTCAATTTAGCATTATGGACAGGGAAAGACTTAATCGAAGATCTGCAAAAAAATATTTTGCCTTCAAATTCATACCGTGATCGTAGCATGCATGGACTCAACTCATATGCCAGGGATTTCCATGAAATAGATTGTGGGCCGAAAATGGGTGATCACTGTACATTTCTCTTCTGTTTCCTATTTATCTTTCTATTTTACCTCCTCAATTTAGCATTATAAACTGGGAAAGATCTAATCTAAGATCTGCACAAAAATATTTTGCCTTCAAATTCATACCGTGATCGTAGCATGCATGGACTAGACTCATATGACTGGGATTTCCATGAAAAAGATTGTGGGGCGAAAATGGGTGATCACTGTACATTTCTCTTCTGTTTCCTATTTATATTTATATTTTACCTCCCCAATTTAGCATTATGGACAGGGAAAGACCTAATCTAAGATCTGCATAAAAATATTTTGCATTCAAATTCATACCGTGATCGTAGCATGCATGGACTCGACTCATATGTGTGGGATTTCCATGAAAAAGATTGTGGGCCGAAAATGGGTGATCACTGTACATTTCTCTTCTGTTTCCTATTTACATTTATATTTTACCTCCTCAATTTAGCATTATGGCCAGTGAAAGATATAATCTAAGCTCTGCACAAAAATATTTTGCCTTCAAATTCATACCGTGATCGTAGCATGCATGGACTCGACTCATATGACTGGGATTTCCATGAAAAAGATTGTGGGCCGAAAATGGGTGATCACTGTACATTTCTCTTCTGTTTCCTATTTATATTTCTATTTTACCTCCTCAATTTAGCATTATGGACAGGGAAAGACCTAATCTAAGATCTGCACAAAAATATTTTGCCTTCAAATTCATACCATGATCGTAGCATGCATGGACTCGACTCATACGACTGGGATTTCCATGTAAAAGATTGTGGGCCGAAAATGGGTGATCACTGTACATTTCTCTTCTGTTTCCTATTCATATTTATATTTTACCTCCTCAATTTAGCATTATGAACAGGGAAAGACCTAATCTAAGATCTGCACAAAAATATTTTTCCTTCAAATTCATACCGTGATCGTAGCATGCATGGACTAGACTCATATGACTGGGATTTCCATGAAAAAGATTGTGGGCCGAAAATGGGTGATCACTGTACATTTCTCTTCTGTTTCCTATTTATATTTCTATTTTACCTCCTCAATTTAGCATTATGGACAGGGAAAGACCTAATCTAATATCTGTAAAAAAATATTTTGCCTTCAAATTCATACCGTGATCGTAGCATGCATGGACTCGACTCATATGACTGGGATTTCCCTGAAAAAGATTGTGGGCCGAAAATGGGTGATCACTGTACATTTCTCTTCTTTTTTTTATTTGTATTTCTATTTTACCTCCTCAATTTAGCATTATGGACAGGGAAAGACCTAATCTAAGATCTGCACAAAAATATTTTGCCTTCAAATTCATACCGTGATCGTAGCATGCATGGACTCGACTCATATGACTGGGATTTCCATGAAAATGATTGTGGGCCGAAAATGGGTGATCACTGTACATTTCTCTTCTGTTTCCTATTTATATTTCTATTTTACCTCCTCAATTTAGCATTATGAACAGGGAAAGACCTAATCTAAAATCTGCACAAAAATATTTTGCATTCAAATTCATACCGTGATCGTAGCATGCATGGACTCGACTCATATGACTGGGATTTCCATGAAAAACATTGTGGGCCGAAAATGGGTGATCACTGTACATTTCTCTTCTGTTTCCTTATTATATTTATTTTTTACCTCCTCAATTTAGCATTATGGACAGGGAAAGACCTAATCTAAGATCTGCACAAAAATATTTTGCCTTCAAATTCATACCGTGATCGTAGCATGCATGGATTCGACTCATATGACTGGGATTTCCATGAAAAAGATTGTGGGCCGAAAATGGGTGATCACTGTACATTTCTCTTCTGTTTCCTATTTATATTTATATTTTACCTCCTCAATTTAGCATTATCGTCAGGGAAAGACCTAATCTAAGATCTGCACAAAAATATTTTGCCTTCAAATTCAAACCATGATCGTAGCATGCATCGACTCGACTCATATGACTGGGATTTCCATGAAAATATTGTGGGCCGAAAATGGGTGATCACTGTACATTTCTCTTCTGTTTCCTTATTATATTTATTTTTTACCTCCTCAATTTAGCATTATGGACAGGGAAAGACCTAATCTAAGATCTGCACAAAAATATTTTGCCTTCAAATTCATACCGTGATCGTAGCATGCATGGATTCGACTCATATGACTGGGATTTCCACGAAAAAGATTGTGGGCCGAAAATGGGTGATCACTGTACATTTCTCTTCTGTTTCCTATTTATATTTATATTTTACCTCCTCAATTTAGCATTATGGTCAGGGTAAGACCTAATCTAAAATCTGCACAAAAATATTTTGCCTTCAAATTCATGCCGTTATCGTAGCATGCATGGACTCGACTCATATGACTGGGATTTCCATGATAAAGATTGTTGGCCAAAAATGGGTGATCACTGTTCATTTCTCTTCTGTTTCCTATTTATATTTCTATTTTACCTCCTCAATTTAGCATTATGGACAGGGAAATACCTAATCTAAGATCTGCAAAAAAATATTTTGCCTTCAAATTCATACCGTGATCGTAGCATGCATGGACTCGACTCATATGACTGGGATTTCCATGAAAATGATTGTGGGCCGAAAATGGGTGATCACTGTACATTTCTCTTCTGTTTCCTATTTATATTTCTATTTTACATCCTCAATTTAGCATTATGGACAGGGAAAGACCTAATCTAAGATCTGCACAAAAATATTTTGCCTTCAAATTCATACCGTGATCGTAGCATGCATGGACACGACTCATATGACTGGGATTTCCATGAAAAAGATTGTGGGCCGAAAATGGGTGATCACTGTACAGTTCTCTTCTGTTTTCTATTTATATTTATATTTTACTTCCTAAATTTAGCATTATGGAGAGGGAAAGACCTAATCTAAGCTCTGTACAAAAATATTATGCCTTCAAATTCATACCGTGATTGTAGTATGCATGGACTCGACTCATATGACTGGGATTTCCATGAAAAAGATTGTGGGCCGAAAATGGGTGATCACTGTACATTTCTCTTCTGTTTCCTTATTATATTTATTTTTTACCTCCTCAATTTAGCATTATGGACAGGGAAAGACCTAATCTAAGATCTGCACAAAAATATTTTGCCTTCAAATTCATACCGTGATCGTAGCATGCATGGATTCGACTCATATGACTGGGATTTCCATGAAAAAGATTGTGGGCCGAAAATGGGTGATCACTGTACGTTTCTCTTCTATTTTCTATTTATATTTCTATTTTACCTCCTCAATTTAGCATTATGAACAGGGAAAGACCTAATCTAAGATCTGCACAAAAATATTTTTCCTTCAAATTCATACCGTGATCGTAGCATGCATGGACTAGACTCATATGACTGGGATTTCCATGAAAAAGATTGTGGGCCGAAAATGGGTGTTCACTGTACATTTCTCTTCTGTTTCCTATTTATATTTCTATTTTACCTCCTGAATTTAGCATTATGGCCCGGGAAAGACCTAATCTAAGATCTGCACAAAAATATTTTGCCTTCAAATTCAAACCGTGATCGTAGCATGCATGGACTCGACTCATATGACTGGGATTTCCATGAAAAAGATTGTGGGCCGAAAATGGGTGATCACTGTACATTTCTCTTCTGTTTCATAATTATATTTATATTTTACATCTTCAATTTAGCATTATGGACAGGGAAAGACCTAATCTAAAATCTGCACAAAAATATTTTGCATTCAAATTCATACCGTGATCGTAGCATGCATGGACTCGACTCATATGACTGGGATTTCCATGAAAAAGATTCTGGGCCGAAAATGGGTGATCACTGTACATTTCTCTTCTGTTTCCTATTTATATTTATATTTTACCTCCTCAATTTAGCATTATGGACAGGGAAAGACCTAATCTAAGATCTGCACAAAAATATTTTGCCTTCAAATTCATACCGTGATCGTAGCATGCATGGACTCGACTCATATGACTGGGATTTCCATGAAAAACATTGTGGGCCGAAAATGGGTGATCACTGTACATTTCTCTTCTGTTTCCTATTTATATTTCTATTTTACCTCCTCAATTTAGCATTATGGACAGGGAAAGACCTAATCTAAGATCTGTATAAAAATATTTTACGTTCAAATTCATACCGTGATCGTAGCATGCATGGACTCGACTCATATGACTGGGATTTCCATGAAAAAGATCGTGGGCCGAAAATGGGTGATCACTGTACGTTTCTCTTCTGTTTCCTATTTATATTTCTATTTTACCTCCTCAATTTAGCATTATGAACAGGGAAAGACCTAATCTAAGATCTGCACAAAAATATTTTGCATTCAAATTCATACCGTGATCGTAGCATACATGGACTCGACTCATATGACTGGGATTTCCATGAAAAAGATTGTGGGCCGAAAATGGGTGATCACTGTACATTTCTCTTCTGTTTCCTATTTATATTTCTATTTTACCACCTCAATTTCCTTATGAACAGGGAAAGACCTAATCTAAGATCTGCACAAAAATATTTTGCCTTCAAATTCATACCGTGATCGTAGCATGCATGGACTTGACTCATATGACTGGGATTTCCATGATAAAGATTGTTGGCCAAAAATGGGTGATCACTGTACATTTCTCTTCTGTTTGCTATTTATATTTCTATTTTACCTCCTCAATTTAGCATTATGGACAGGGAAAGACCTAATCTAAGATCTGTAAAAAAATATTTTACGTTCAAATTCATACCGTGATCGTAGCATGCATGGACTCGACTCATATGACTGGGATTTCCATGAAAAAGATTGTGGGCCGAAAATGGGTTATCACTGTACATTTCTCTTCTGTTTCCTATTTATATTTATATTTTACCTCCTCAATTTAGTATTATGAACAGGGAAAGACCTAATCTAAGATCTGCACAAAAATATTTTTCCTTCAAATTCATACCGTGATCGTAGCATGCATGGACTAGACTCATATGACTGGGATTTCCATGAAAAAGATTGTGGGCCGAAAATGGGTGTTCACTGTACATTTCTCTTCTGTTTCCTATTTATATTTCTATTTTACCTCCTGAATTTAGCATTATGGCCAGGGAAAGACCTAATCTATGATCTGCACAAAAATATTTTGCCTTCAAATTCAAACCGTGATCGTAGCATGCATGGACTCGACTCATATGACTGGGATTTCCATGAAAAAGATTGTGGGCCGAAAATGGGTGATCACTGTACATTTCTCTTCTGTTTCATAATTATATTTATATTTTACATCTTCAATTTAGCATTATGGACAGGGAAAGACCTAATCTAAAATCTGCACAAAAATATTTTGCATTCAAATTCATACCGTGATCATAGCATGCATGGACTCGACTCATATGACTGGGATTTCCATGAAAAAGATTGTGGGCCGAAAATGGGTGATCACTGTACATTTCTCTTCTGTTTCCTATTTATATTTCTATTTTACCTCCTCAATTTAGCATTATGGACAGGGAAAGGCCTAATCTAAGATCTGCACAAAAATATTTTGCCTTCAAATTCATACCGTGATCGTAGCATGCATGGACTCGACTCATATGACTGGGATTTCCATGAAAAACATTGTGGGCCGAAAATGGGTGATCACTGTACATTTCTCTTCTGTTTCCTATTTATATTTATATTTTACCTCCTCAACTTAGCATTATGGTCAGGGAAAGACCTAATCTAAAATCTGCACAAAAATATTTTCCCTTCAAAATCATACCGTTATCGTAGCATGCATGGACTCGACTCATATGACTGGGATTTCCATGATAAAGATTGTTGGCCTAAAATGGGTGATCACTGTACATTTTTCTTCTGTTTCCTATTTATATTTATATTTTACCTCCTCAATTTAGCATTTTGGACAGGGAAAGACCTGATCTAAGATCTGTAAAAAAATATTTTGCCTTCAAATTCATACCCTGATCGTAGCATACATGGACTCGACTCATATGACTGGGATTTCCATGAAAAAGATTGTGGGCCGAAAATGGGTGATCACTGTACATTTCTCTTCTGTTTCCTATTTATATTTCTATTTTACCTCCTCAATTTAGCATTATGGACAGGGAAAGACCTAATCTAATATCTGTAAAAAAATATTTTGCCTTCAAATTCATACCCTGATCGTAGCATACATGGACTCGACTCATATGACTGGGATTTCCATGAAAAAGGTTGTGGGCCGAAAATGGGTGATCACTGTACATTTCTCTTCTGTTTCCTATTGATATTTCTATTTTACCTCCTCAATTTAGCATTATGAACAGGGAAAGACCTAATCTAAGATCTGCACAAAAATATTTTTCCTTCAAATTCATACCGTGATCGTAGCATGCATGGACTAGACTCATATGACTGGGATTTCCATGAAAATGATTGTGGGCCGAAAATGGGTGATCACTGTACATTTCTGTTCTGTTTCCTATTTATATTTATATTTTACTTCTTCAATTTAGCATTATGGACAGGTAAAGACCTAACCTAAAATCTGCACAAAAATATTTTGCCTTCAAATTCATACCGTGATCGTAGCATGCATGGACTCGACTCATATGACTGGGATTTCCATGAAAAAGATTGTGGGTCGAAAATGGGTGATCACTGTACATTTCTCTTCTGTTTCCTATTTATATTTATATTTTACCTCCTCAATTTAGCATTATGGACAGGGAAAGACCTAATCTAAGATCTGCACAAAAATATTTTGCCTTCAAATTCATACCGTGATCGTAGCATGCATGGACTCGACTCATATGACTGGGATTTCCATGAAAAAGATTGTGGGCCGAAAATGGGTGATCACTGTACATTTCTCTTCTGTTTCCTAATTATATTTATTTTTTACCTCCTCAATTTAGCATTATGGACAGGGAAAGACCTAATCTAAAATCTGCACAAAAATATTTTGCATTCAAATTCAAACCGTGATCGTAGCATGCATGGACTCGACTCATATGACTGGGATTTCCATGTAAAAGATTGTGGGCCGAAAATGGGTGATCAGTGTACATTTCTCTTCTGTTTCTTATTTATATTTCTATTTTACCTCCTCAATTTAGCATTTTGGACAGGGAAAGACCTAATCTAAGATCTGTAAAAAAATATTTTGCCTTCAAATTCATACCCTGATCGTAGCATACATGGACTCGACTCATATGACTGGGATTTCCATGAAAAAGATTGTGGGTAGAAAATGGGTGATCACTGTACATTTCTCTTCTGTTTCCTATTTATATTTATATTTTACCTCCTCAATTTAGCATTATGGACAGGGAAAGACCTCATCTAAGATCTGCACAAAAATATTTTGCCTTCAAATTCATACCATGATCGTAGCATGCATGGACTCGACTCATATGACTGGGATTTCCATGAAAAAGATTGTGGGCCGAAAATGGGTGTTCACTGTACATTTCTCTTCTGTTTCTTATTTATATTTCTATTTTACCTCCTGAATTTAGCATTATGGACAGGGAAAGACCTAATCTAAGATCTGCACAAAAATATTTTGCCTTCAAATTCAAACCGTGATCGTAGCATGCATGGATTCGACTCATATGACTGGGATTTCCATGAAAAAGATTGTGGGCAGAAAATGGGTGATCACTGTACATTTCTCTTCTGTTTCCTATTTATATTTATATTTTACCTCCTCAATTTAGCATTATGGACAGGGAAAGACCTAATCTCAGATCTGTAAAAAAATATTTTGCCTTCAAATTAATACCGTGATCGTAGCATGCATGGACTCGACTCATATGACTGAGATTTCCATGAAAAAGATTGTGGGCCGAAAATGGGTGATCACTGTACATTTCTGTTCTGTTTCCTATTTATATTTATATTTTACCTCTTCAATTTAGCATTATGGACAGGTAAAGAACTAACCTAAAATCTGCACAAAATATTTTGCCTTCAAATTCATACCGTGATCGTAGCATGCATGGACTCGACTCATATGACTGGGATTTCCATGAAAAAGATTGTGGGTCGAAAATGGGTAATCACTGTACATTTCTCTTCTGTTTCCTATTTATATTTATATTTTACCTCCTCAATTTAGCATTATTGACAGGGAAAGACCTAATCTAAGATCTGCACAAAAATATTTTGCCTTCAAATTCATACCGTGATCGTAGCATGCATGGACTCGACTCATATGACTGGGATTTCCATGAAAAAGATTGTGGGCCGAAAATGGGTGATCACTGTATATTTCTCTTCTGTTTCCCATTTATATTTCTATTTTACCTCCTCAATTTAGCATTATGGCCAGGGAAAGACCTAATCTAAGATCTGCACAAAAATATTTTGCCTTCAAATTCATACCATGATCGTAGCATGCATGGACTCGACTCATATGACTGGGATTAACCATGAAAAAGATTGTGCGCCGAAAATGGGTGATCACTGTACATTTCTCTTCTGTTTCCTATTTATATTTATATTTTACCTCCTCAATTTAGCATTATTGACAGGGAAAGACCTAATCTAAAATCTGCACAAAAATATTTTGCATTCAAATTCATGCCGTGATCGTAGCATGCATGGACTTGACTCATATGACTGGGATTTCCATGAAAAAGATTGTGGGCCGAAAATGGGTGATCACTGTACATTTCTCTTCTGTTTCCTATTTATATTTATATTTTACCTCCTGAATGTAGCATTATGGCCAGGGAAAGACCTAATCTAAGATCTGCACAAAAACATTTTGCCTTCAAATTCAAACCGTGATCGTAGCATGCATGGACTCGACTCATATGACTGGGATTTCCATGAAAAAGATTGTGGGCCGAAAATGGGTGATCACTGTACATTTCTCTTTTGTTTCCTATTTATATTTCTATTTTACCTCCTCAATTTAGCATTATGGACAGGGAAAGACCTAATCTAAAATCTGCACAAAAATATTTTGCCTTCAAATTCATACCGTGATCGTAGCATGCGTGGACTTGACTTATATGACTGGGATTTCCATGAAAAAATTGTGGGCCGAAAATGGCTGATCACTGTACATTTCTCTTCTGTTTCCTATTTATATTTCTATATTACCTCCTCAATTTAGCATTATGGACAAGGAAAGACCAAATCTAAAATCTGCACAAAAATATTTTGCCTTCAAATTGATAACGTGATCGTAGCATGCATGGACTCGACTCATATGACTGGGATTTCCATGAAAAAGATTGTGTGCCGAAAATGGGTGATCACTGTACATTTCTCTACTGTTTCCTATTTATATTTCTATTTTACCTCCTCAATTTAGCATTATGGACAAGGAAAGACCTAATCTAAAATCTGCACAAAAATATTTTCCCTTCAAATTCATACCGTGATCGTAGCATGCATGGACTCGACTCATATTACTGGGATTTCCATGAAAAAGATTGTGTGCCGAAAATGGGTGATCACTGTACATTTCTCTACTGTTTCCTATTTATATTTATATTTTACCTCCTCAATTTAGCATTATGGACAGGGAAAGACATAATCTAAGATCTGCACAAAAATATTTTGCCTTCAAATTCATACCGTGATCGTAGCGTGCATGGTCTCGACTCATATGACTGGGATTTCCATGAAAAAGATTGTGGGCCGAAAATGGGTGATCACTGTACATTTCTCTTCTGTTTCCTATTTATATTTCTATTTTACCTCCTCAATTTAGCATTATGGCCAGGGAAAGACCTAATCTAAGCTCTGCACAAAAATATTTTGCCTTCAAATTCATACCGTGATCGTAGCATGCATGGACTCGACTCATATGACTGGGATTTCCATGAAAAAATTGTGGGCCGAAAATGGGTGATCACTGTACATTTCTCTTCTGTTTCCTATTTATATTTATATTTTACCTCGCAATTTAGCATTATGGCCAGGGAAAGACATAATCTAAGCACTGCACAAAATTATTTTGCCTACAAATTCATACCGTGATCGTAGCGTGCATGGATTCGACTCATATGACTGGGACTTCCATGAAAAAGATTGTGGGCCGAAAATGGGTGATCACTGTACATTTCTCTTCTGTTTCCTATTTATATTTCTATTTTACATCCTCAATTTAGCATTACGGCCAGCGAAAGATCTAATCTAAGCTCTGCACAGAAATATTTTCCCTTCAAAATCATACCGTGATCGTAGCATGCATGGACTCGACTCATATTACTGGAATTTCCATGAAAAAGACTGTGGGCCGAAAATGGGTGATCACTGTACATTTCTCTTCTGTTTCCTATTTATATTTATATTTTACCTCCTCAATTTAGCATTATGGACAGGGAATGACCTTATCTAAGATCTGCACAAAAATATTTTGCCTTCAAATTCATACCGTGATCGTAGCATGCATGGACTTGACTCATATGACTGGGATTTCCATGAAAAAGATTGTGGGCCGAAAATGGGTGATCACTGTACATTTCTCTTCTGTTTCCTATTTATATTTCTATTTTACCTCCTCAATTTAGCATTATGGACAGGGAAAGACCTAATCTAAAATCTGCACAAAAATATTTTGCCTTCAAATTCATACCGTGATCGTAGCATGCATGGACTCGACTCATATGACTGGGATTTCCATGAAAAAGATTGTGGGCCGAAAATGGGTGATCAGTGTACATTTCTCTTCTATTTCCTATTTATATTTCTATTTTACCTCCTCAATTTAGCATTATGGACAGGGAAAGACCTAATCTAAGATCTGCACAAAAATATTTTGCCTTCAAATTCATACCGTGATCGTAGCATGCATGGACTCGACTCATATGACTGGGATTTCCATGAAAAAGATTGTGGGCCGAAAATGTGTGATCGCTGTACATTTCTCTTCTGTTTTCTATTTATATTTCTATTTTACCTCCTCAATTTAGCATTATGGACAGCGAAAGACCTAATCTAAAATCTGCACAAAAAAATTTTGCCTTCAAATTCATACCGTGATCGTAGCATGCATGGACTCGACTCATATGTCTGGGATTTCCATGAAAAAATTGTGGGCCGAAAATGGGTGATCACTGTACATTTCTCTTCTGTTTCCTATTTATATTTATATTTTACCTCCTCAATTTAGCATTATGGCCAGGGAAAGACCTAATCTAAGCTCTGCACAAAAATATTTTGCCTTCAAATTCATAACGTGATCGTAGCATGCATGGACTCGACTCATATGACTGGGATTTACATGAAAAAGATTGTGGGCCGAAAATGGCTGATCACTGTACATTTGCTTCTGTTTCCTATTTATATTTATATTTTACCTCCTCAATTTAGCATTATGGACAAGGAAAGACCAAATCTAAGATCTGCACAAAAATATTTTGCTTTCTAATTCATACCGTGATCGTAGCATGCATGGACTCGACTCATATGACTGGGATTTCCATGAAAAAGATTGTGGGCCGAAAATGGGTGAGCACTGTACATTTCTCTTCCGTTTCCTATTTATATTTATATTTTACCTCCTCAATTTAGCATTATGGACAGGGACAGACCTAACCTAAAACCTGCACAAAAATATTTTGCCTTCAAATTCATACCGTGATCGTAGCGTGCATGGTCTCCACTCATATGACTGGGATTTCCATGAAAAAGATTGTGGGCCGAAAATTGGTGATCACTGTACATTTCTCTTCTGTTTCCTATTTCTATTTCTATTTTGCCTCCTCAATTTAGCATTACGGCCAGCGAAAGATCTAATCTAAGCTCTGCACAGAAATATTTTGCCTTCAAATTCATACCGTGATCGTAGCATGCATGGACTCGACTCATATTACTGGAATTTCCATGAAAAAGACTGTGGGCCGAAAATGGGTGATCACTGTACATTTCTCTTCTGTTTCCTATTTATATTTATATTTTACCTCCTCAATTTAGCATTATGGACAGGGAATGACCTTATCTAAGATCTGCACAAAAATATTTTGCCTTCAAATTCATACCGTGATCGTAGCATGCATGGACTTGACTCATATGACTGGGATTTCCATGAAAAAGATTGTGGGCCGAAAATGGGTGATCACTGTACATTTCTCTTCTGTTTCCTATTTATATTTCTATTTTACCTCCTCAATTTAGCATTATGGACAGGGAAAGACCTAATCTAAAATCTGCACAAAAATATTTTGCCTTCAAATTCATACCGTGATCGTAGCATGCATGGACTCGACTCATATGACTGGGATTTCCATGAAAAAGATTGTGGGCCGAAAATGGGTGATCAGTGTACATTTCTCTTCTATTTCCTATTTATATTTCTATTTTACCTCCTCAATTTAGCATTATGGACAGGGAAAGACCTAATCTAAGATCTGCACAAAAATATTTTGCCTTCAAATTCATACCGTGATCGTAGCATGCATGGACTCGACTCATATGACTGGGATTTCCATGAAAAAATTGTGGGCCGAAAATGGGTGATCACTGTACATTTCTCTTCTGTTTCCTATTTATATTTATATTTTACCTCCTCAATTTAGCATTATGGCCAGGGAAAGACCTAATCTAAGCTCTGCACAAAAATATTTTGCCTTCAAATTCATAACGTGATCGTAGCATGCATGGACTCGACTCATATGACTGGGATTTACATGAAAAAGATTGTGGGCCGAAAATGGCTGATCACTGTACATTTGCTTCTGTTTCCTATTTATATTTATATTTTACCTCCTCAATTTAGCATTATGGACAAGGAAAGACCAAATCTAAGATCTGCACAAAAATATTTTGCTTTCTAATTCATACCGTGATCGTAGCATGCATGGACTCGACTCATATGACTGGGATTTCCATGAAAAAGATTGTGGGCCGAAAATGGGTGAGCACTGTACATTTCTCTTCCGTTTCCTATTTATATTTATATTTTACCTCCTCAATTTAGCATTATGGACAGGGACAGACCTAACCTAAAACCTGCACAAAAATATTTTGCCTTCAAATTCATACCGTGATCGTAGCGTGCATGGTCTCCACTCATATGACTGGGATTTCCATGAAAAAGATTGTGGGCCGAAAATTGGTGATCACTGTACATTTCTCTTCTGTTTCCTATTTCTATTTCTATTTTACCTCCTCAATTTAGCATTACGGCCAGCGAAAGATCTAATCTAAGCTCTGCACAGAAATATTTTGCCTTCAAATTCATACCGTGATCGTAGCATGCATGGACTCGACT
Organism: Acanthosepion lycidas; assembly: GCA_963932145.1. Classification (NCBI taxonomy): domain Eukaryota; kingdom Metazoa; phylum Mollusca; class Cephalopoda; order Sepiida; family Sepiidae; genus Acanthosepion; species Acanthosepion lycidas. The sequence continues at coordinate 316,138 of CAWVQA010000852.1, forward strand.
CATATTACTGGAATTTCCATGAAAAAGACTATGGGCCGAAAATGGGTGATCACTGTACATTTCTCTTCTGTTTCCTATTTATATTTATATTTTACCTCCTCAATTTAGCATTATGGACAGGGAATGACCTTATCTAAGATCTGCACAAAAATATTTTGCCTTCAAATTCATACCGTGATCGTAGCATGCATGGACTTGACTCATATGACTGGGATTTCCATGAAAAAGATTGTGGGCCGAAAATGGGTGATCACGGTACATTTCTCTTCTGTTTCCTATTTATATTTCTATTTTACCTCCTCAATTTAGCATTATGGACAGGGAAAGACCTAATCTAAAATCTGCACAAAAATATTTTGCCTTCAAATTCATACCGTGATCGTAGCATGCATGGACTCGACTCATATGACTGGGATTACCATGAAAAAGATTGTGGGCCGAAAATGGGTGATCAGTGTACATTTCTCTTCTATTTCCTATTTATATTTCTATTTTACCTCCTCAATTTAGCATTATGGACAGGGAAAGACTTAATCTAAGTTCTGCACAAAAATATTTTGCCTTCAAATTCATACCGTGATCGTAGCATGCATGGACTCGACTCATATGACTGGGATTTCCATGAAAAAGATTGTGGGCCGAAAATGTGTGATCGCTGTACATTTCTCTTCTGTTTTCTATTTATATTTATATTTTACCTCCTCAATTTAGCATTATGGACAGGGAAAGACCTAATCTAAAATCTGCAGAAAAAAATTTTGCCTTCAAATTCATACCGTGATCGTAGCATGCATGGACTCGACTCATATGACTGGGATTTCCATGAAAAAATTGTGGGCCGAAAATGGGTGATCACTGTACATTTCTCTTCTGTTTCCTATTTATATTTATATTTTACCTCCTCAATTTAGCATTATGGCCAGGGAAAGACCTAATCTAAGCTCTGCACAAAAATATTTTGCCTTCAAATTCATAACGTGATCGTAGCATGCATGGACTCGACTCATATGACTGGGATTTCCATGAAAAAGATTGTGGGCCGAAAATGTGTGATCGCTGTACATTTCTCTTCTGTTTTCTATTTATATTTCTATTTTACCTCCTCAATTTAGCATTATGGACAGCGAAAGACCTAATCTAAAATCTGCACAAAAAAATTTTGCCTTCAAATTCATACCGTGATCGTAGCATGCATGGACTCGACTCATATGACTGGGATTTCCATGAAAAAATTGTGGGCCGAAAATGGGTGATCACTGTACATTTCTCTTCTGTTTCCTATTTATATTTATATTTTACCTCCTCAATTTAGCATTATGGCCAGGGAAAGACCTAATCTAAGCTCTGCACAAAAATATTTTGCCTTCAAATTCATAACGTGATCGTAGCATGCATGGACTCGACTCATATGACTGGGATTTACATGAAAAAGATTGTGGGCCGAAAATGGCTGATCACTGTACATTTGCTTCTGTTTCCTATTTATATTTATATTTTACCTCCTCAATTTAGCATTATGGACAAGGAAAGACCAAATCTAAGATCTGCACAAAAATATTTTGCTTTCTAATTCATACCGTGATCGTAGCATGCATGGACTCGACTCATATGACTGGGATTTCCATGAAAAAGATTGTGGGCCGAAAATGGGTGAGCACTGTACATTTCTCTTCCGTTTCCTATTTATATTTATATTTTACCTCCTCAATTTAGCATTATGGACAGGGACAGACCTAATCTAAAACCTGCACAAAAATATTTTGCCTTCAAATTCATACCGTGATCGTAGCGTGCATGGTCTCCACTCATATGACTGGGATTTCCATGAAAAAGATTGTGGGCCGAAAATTGGTGATCACTGTACATTTCTCTTCTGTTTCCTATTTCTATTTCTATTTTACCTCCTCAATTTAGCATTACGGCCAGCGAAAGATCTAATCTAAGCTCTGCACAGAAATATTTTGCCTTCAAATTCATACCGTGATCGTAGCATGCATGGACTCGACTCATATTACTGGAATTTCCATGAAAAAGACTGTGGGCCGAAAATGGGTGATCACTGTACATTTCTCTTCTGTTTCCTATTTATATTTATATTTTACCTCCTCAATTTAGCATTATGGACAGGGAATGACCTTATCTAAGATCTGCACAAAAATATTTTGCCTTCAAATTCATACCGTGATCGTAGCATGCATGGACTTGACTCATATGACTGGGATTTCCATGAAAAAGATTGTGGGCCGAAAATGGGAGATCACTGTACATTTCTCTTCTGTTTCCTACTTATATTTCTATTTTACCTCCTCAATTTAGCATTATGGACAGGGAAAGACCTAATCTAAAATCTGCACAAAAATATTTTGCCTTCAAATTCATACCGTGATCGTAGCATGCATGGACTCGACTCATATGACTGGGATTACCATGAAAAAGATTGTGGGCCGAAAATGGGTGATCAGTGTACATTTCTCTTCTATTTCCTATTTATATTTCTATTTTACCTCCTCAATTTAGCATTATGGACAGGGAAAGTCCTAATCTAAGATCTGCACAAAAATATTTTGCCTTCAAATTCATACCGTGATCGTAGCATGCATGGACTCGACTCATATGACTGGGATTTCCATGAAAAAGATTGTGGGCCGAAAATGGGTGATCACTGTACATTTCTCTTCTGTTTCCTATTTATATTTATATTTTACCTCCTCAATTTAGCATTATGGCCAGGGAAAGACATAATCTAAGCTCTGCACAAAATTATTTTGCCTTCAAATTCATAACGTGATCGTAGCATGCATGGACTCGACTCATATGACTGGGATTTACATGAAAAAGAGTGTGGGCTGAAAATGGCTGATCACTGTACATTTCTCTACTGTTTCCTATTTATATTTATATTTTACCTCCTCAATTTAGCATTATGGACAGGGAAAGACCTAATCTAAAATCTGCACAAAAATATTTTGCCTTCAAATTCATACCGTGATCGTAGCATGCATGGACTCGACTCATATGACTGGGATTTCCATGAAAAAGATTGTGTGCCGAAAATGGGGGATCTCTGTACATTTCTCTACTGTTTCCTATTTATATTTATATTTTACCTCCTCAATTTAGCATTATGGACAGGGAAAGACCTAATCTAAGATCTGCACAAAAATATTTTGCCTTCAAATTCATACCGTGATCGTAGCATGCATGGACTCGACTCAAATGACTGGGATTTCCATGAAAAAGATTGTGGGCCGAAAATTGGTGATCACTGTACATTTCTCTACTGTTTCCTATTTATATTACTATTTTACCTCCTCAATTTAGCATTATGGCCAGGGAAAGACCTAATCTAAGCTCTGCACAAAAATATTTTGCCTTCAAATTCATACCGTGATCGTAGCATGCATGGACTCGACTCATATGACTGGGATTTCCATGAAAAAATTGTGGGCCGAAAATGTGTGATCACTGTACATTTCTCTTCTGTTTCCTATTTATATTTATATTTTACCTCCTCAATTTAGCATTATGGACAGGGAAAGACCTAATCTAAAATCTGCACAAAAATATTTTGCCTTCAAATTCATACCGTGATCGTAGCATGCATGGACTCGACTCATATGACTGGGAATTCCATGAAAAAATTTTGGGCCGAAAATGGGTGATCACTGTACATTTCTCTTCTGTTTCCTATTTATATTTATATTTTACCTCCTCAATTTAGCATTATGGACAGGGAAAGACCTAATCTAAAATCTGCACAAAAATATTTTGCCTTCAAATTCATACCGTGATCGTAGCATGCATGGACTCGACTCATATGACTGGGATTTACATGAAAAAATGGTGGGCCGAAAATGGGTGATCACTGTATATTTCTCTTCTGTTTCCTATTTATATTTATATTTTACCAACCTCAATTTAGCATTATGGCCAGGGAAAGACCTAATCTAAGCTCTGCACAAAATTATTTTGCCTTCAAATTCATAACGTGATCGTAGCATGCATGGACTCGACTCATATCACAGGGATTTACATGAAAAAGATTGTGGGCTGAAAATGGCTGATCACTGTACATTTGCTTCTGTTTCCTATTTATATTTCTATTTTACCTCCTCAATTTAGCATTATGGACAAGGAAAGACCAAATCTAAGATCTGAACAAAAATATTTTGCCTTAAAATTCTTACCGTGATCGTAGCATGCATGGACTCGACTCATATGACTGGGATTTCCATGAAAAAGATTGTAGGACGAAATTGGGTGATCACTGTACATTTCTCTTCTGTTTTCTATTTATATTTCTATTTTACCTCCTCAATTTAGCATTATGGACAGGGAAAGACCTAATCTAAAATCTGCACAAAAAAATTTTGCCTTCTAATTCATACCGTGATCGTAACATGCATGGACTCGACTCATATGACTGGGATTTCCATGAGAAAGATTGTGGGCAGAAAATGGGTGATCACTGTACATTTCTCTTCTGTTTCCTTTTTATATTTCTATTTTACCTCCTCAATTTAGCATTATGGACAGGGAAAGACCTAATGTCAAATCTGCACAAAAATATTTTGCCTTCAAATTCATACCGTGATCGTAGCATGCATGGACTCGACTCATATGACTGGGATTTCCATGAAAAAGATTGTGGGCCGAAAATAGATGATCACTGTACATTTCTCTTCTGTTTCCTATTTATATTTATATTTTACCTCCTCAATTTAGCATTATGGACAGGGAAAGACCTAATCTAAAATCTGCACAAAAATATTTTGCCTTCAAATTCATACCGTGATCGTAGCATGCATGGACTCGACTCATATGACTGGGATTTCCATGAAAAAATTTTGGGCCGAAAATGGGTGATCACTGTACATTTCTCTTCTGTTTCCTATTTATATTTATATTTTACCTCCTCAATTTAGCATTATGGACAGGGAAAGACCTAATCTAAAATCTGCACAAAAATATTTTGCCTTCAAATTCATACCGTGATCGTAGCATGCATGGACTCGACTCATATGACTGGGATTTACATGAAAAAATGGTGGGCCGAAAATGGGTGATCACTGTACATTTCTCTTCTGTTTCCTATTTATATTTATATTTTACCAACCTCAATTTAGCATTATGGCCAGGGAAAGACCTAATCTAAGCTCTGCACAAAATTATTTTGCCTTCAAATTCATAACGTGATCGTAGCATGCATGGACTCGACTCATATCACAGGGATTTACATGAAAAAGATTGTGGGCTGAAAATGGCTGATCACTGTACATTTGCTTCTGTTTCCTATTTATATTTCTATTTTACCTCCTCAATTTAGCATTATGGACAAGGAAAGACCAAATCTAAGATCTGAACAAAAATATTTTGCCTTAAAATTCTTACCGTGATCGTAGCATGCATGGACTCGACTCATATGACTGGGATTTCCATGAAAAAGATTGTAGGACGAAATTGGGTGATCACTGTACATTTCTCTTCTGTTTTCTATTTATATTTCTATTTTACCTCCTCAATTTAGCATTATGGACAGGGAAAGACCTAATCTAAAATCTGCACAAAAAAATTTTGCCTTCTAATTCATACCGTGATCGTAACATGCATGGACTCGACTCATATGACTGGGATTTCCATGAAAAAGATTGTGGGCAGAAAATGGGTGATCACTGTACATTTCTCTTCTGTTTCCTTTTTATATTTCTATTTTACCTCCTCAATTTAGCATTATGGACAGGGAAAGACCTAATGTCAAATCTGCACAAAAATATTTTGCCTTCAAATTCATACCGTGATCGTAGCATGCATGGACTCGACTCATATGACTGGGATTTCCATGAAAAAGATTGTGGGCCGAAAATAGATGATCACTGTACATTTCTCTTCTGTTTCCTATTTATATTTATATTTTACCTCCTCAATTTAGCATTATGGACAGGGTATGACCTAATCTAAGATCTGTACAAAACTATTTTGCCTTCAAATTCATACCGTGATCGTAGCATGCATGGACTCGACTCATATGACTGGGATTTCCATGAAAAAGATTGTGTGCCGAAAATGGGTGATCACTGTACATTTCTCTACTGTTTCCTATTTATATTACTATTTTACCTCCTCAATTTAACATTATGGACAGGGAAAGACCTAATCTAAAATCTGCACAAAAATATTTTGCTTTCAAATTCATACCGGGATCGTAGCATGCATGGACTCGACTCATATGACTGGGATTTCCATGAAAAAGATTGTGGGCCGAAATTGGGTGATCACTGTACATTTCTCTACTGTTTCCTATTTATATTTATATTTTACCTCCTCAATTTAGCATTATGGACAGGGAAAGACCTAATCTAAAATCTGCACAAAAAAATTTTGCCTTCTAATTCATACCGTGATAGTAGCATGCATGGACTCGACTCATATGATTGGGATTTCCATGAAAAAGAGTCGGCCGAAATTGGGTGATCACTGTATATTTCTCTTCTGTTTCCTTTTTATATTTCTATTTTACCTCCTCAATTTAGAATTATGGACAGGGAAAGACCTAATCTAAAATCTGCGCAAAAATATTTTGCCTTCAAATTCATACCGTGATCGTAGCATGCATGAACTCGACTCATATGACTGGGATTTCCATGAAAATGATTGTGGGCCGAAAATGGGTGATCACTGTACATTTCTCTTCTGTTTCCTATTTATATTTATATTTTAACTCCTCAATTTAGCATTATGGACAGGGTATGACCTAATCTAAGATCTGCACAAAAATATTTTGCCTTCAAATTCATACCGTGATCGTAGCATGCATGGACTCGACTCATATTACTGGGATTTCCATGAAATAGATTGTGTGCCGAAAATGGGTGATCACTGTACATTTCTCTACTGTTTCCTGTTTATATTTATATTTTACCTCCTCAATTTAGCATTATGGACAGGGAAAGACATAATCTAAGATCTGCACAAAAATATTTTGCCTTCAAATTCATACCGTGATCGTAGCGTGCATGGACTCGACTCATCTGACTGGGATTTCCATGAAAAAGATTGTGGGCCGAAAATGGGTGATCACTGTACATTTCTCTTCTGTTTCCTATTTATATTTATATTTTACCTACTCAATTTAGCATTATGGCCATGGAAAGATTTAATCTAAGATCTGCACAAAAATATTTTGCCTTCAAATTCATACCGTGATCGTAGCATGCATGGACTCGACTCATATGACTGGGATTTCCATGAAAAAGATTGTGGGCCGAAAATAGGTGATCACTGTACATTTCTCTTCTGTTTCCTATTTATATTTATATTTTACCTCCTCAATTTAGCATTATGGACAGGGAATGAACTAATCAAAGTTCTGCACAAAAATATTTTGCCTTCAAGTTCATACCGTGATCGTAGCATGCATGGACTCGACTCATATGACTGGGATTTCCATGAAAAAGTTTGTGGGCCGAAAATGGGAGATCATTGTACATTTGCTTCTGTTTCCTATTTATATTTCTATTTTACCTCCTCAATTTAGCATTATGGATAGGGAAAGACCTAATCTAAAATCTGCACAAAATATTTTACCTTCAAATTCATACCGTGATCGTAGCATGCATGGACTCGACTCCTATGACTGGGATTTCCATGAAAAAGATTGTGGGCCGAAATTGGGTGATCACTGTACATTTTTCTTCTGTTTCCTATTTATATTTATATTTTACCTCCTCAATTTAGCATTATGGACAGGGAAAGACCTAATCTAAAATCTGCACAAAAATATTTTGCCTTCAAATTCATACCGTGATCGTAGCATGCATGGACTCGACTCATATGACTGGGATTTCCATGAAAAAGATTGTGGGCCGAACATTGGTGATCACTGTACATTTCTCTCCTGTTTCCTTTTTATATTTCTATTTTAACACTTCAATTTAGCATTATGGACAGGGAAAGACCTAATCTAAAATCTGCACAAAAATATTTTGCCTTCAAATTCATACCGTGATCGTAGCCTGCATAGAATCGACTCATATGACTGGGATTTCCATGAAAAAATTGTGGGCCGAAAATGGGTGATCACTGTACATTTCTCTTCTTTTTCCTATTTATATTTCTATTTTACCTCCTCAATTTAGCATTATGGACAGGGAAAACCAAATCTAAGATCTGCACAAAAATATTTTGCCTTCAAATTCATACCGTGATCGTAGGAAGCATGGAATCGACTCATATGACTGGCATTTCCATGAAAAAGATTGTGGGCCGAAAATGGGAGATCATTGTACATTTGCTTCTGTTTCCTATTTATATTTTACCTCCTCAATTTAGCATTATGGACAGGGAAAGACCAAATCTAAGATCTGCAAAAAGATATTTTGCCTTCAAATTGATACCGTGATCGTAGCATGCATGGATTCGGCTCATATGACTGGGATTTCCATGAAATAGATCGTGGGCCGAAAATGGGTGATCACTGTACATTTCTCTTCTGTTTCCTATTTATATTTATATTTTACCTCCTCAATTTAGCGTTATGGACAGGGAATGACCTAATCTAAGATCTGCACAAAAATATTTTGCCTTCAAATTAATACCGTGATCGTAGCATGCATGGACTCGACTCATATTACTGGGATTTCCATGAAATAGATTGTGTGCCGAAAATGGGTGATCACTGTACATTTCTCTACTGTTTCCTGTTTATATTTATATTTTACCTCCTCAATTTAGCATTATGGACAGGGAAAGACATAATCTAAGATCTGCACAAAAATATTTTGCCTTCAAATTCATACCGTGATCGTAGCGTGCATGGACTCGACTCATCTGACTGGGATTTCCATGAAAAAGATTGTGGGCCGAAAATGGGTGATCACTGTACATTTCTCTTCTGTTTCCTATTTATATTTATATTTTACCTACTCAATTTAGCATTATGGCCATGGAAAGATTTAATCTAAGATCTGCACAAAAATATTTTGCCTTCAAATTCATACCGTGATCGTAGCATGCATGGACTCGACTCATATGACTGGGATTTCCATGAAAAAGATTGTGGGCCGAAAATAGGTGATCACTGTACATTTCTCTTCTGTTTCCTATTTATATTTGTATTTTACCTCCTCAATTTAGCATTATGGACAGGGAATGAACTAATCAAAGTTCTGCACAAAAATATTTTGCCTTCAAGTTCATACCGTGATCGTAGCATGCATGGACTCGACTCATATGACTGGGATTTCCATGAAAAAGTTTGTGGGCCGAAAATGGGAGATCATTGTACATTTGCTTCTGTTTCCTATTTATATTTCTATTTTACCTCCTCAATTTAGCATTATGGATAGGGAAAGACCTAATCTAAAATCTGCACAAAATATTTTACCTTCAAATTCATACCGTGATCGTAGCATGCATGGACTCGACTCCTATGACTGGGATTTCCATGAAAAAGATTGTGGGCCGAAATTGGGTGATCACTGTACATTTTTCTTCTGTTTCCTATTTATATTTCTATTTTACCTCCTCAATTTAGCATTATGGACAGGGAAAGACCTAATCTAAAATCTGCACAAAAATATTTTGCCTTCAAATTCATACCGTGATCGTAGCATGCATGGACTCGACTCATATGACTGGGATTTCCATGAAAAAGATTGTGGGCCGAACATTGGTGATCACTGTACATTTCTCTCCTGTTTCCTTTTTATATTTCTATTTTAACACTTCAATTTAGCATTATGGACAGGGAAAGACCTAATCTAAAATCTGCACAAAAATATTTTGCCTTCAAATTCATACCGTGATCGTAGCATGCATAGAATCGACTCATATGACTGGGATTTCCATGAAAAAATTGTGGGCCGAAAATGGGTGATCACTGTACATTTCTCTTCTTTTTCCTATTTATATTTCTATTTTACCTCCTCAATTTAGCATTATGGACAGGGAAAACCAAATCTAAGATCTGCACAAAAATATTTTGCCTTCAAATTCATACCGTGATCGTAGGAAGCATGGAATCGACTCATATGACTGGCATTTCCATGAAAAAGATTGTGGGCCGAAAATGGGAGATCATTGTACATTTGCTTCTGTTTCCTATTTATATTTTACCTCCTCAATTTAGCATTATGGACAGGGAAAGACCAAATCTAAGATCTGCAAAAAGATATTTTGCCTTCAAATTGATACCGTGATCGTAGCATGCATGGATTCGGCTCATATGACTGGGATTTCCATGAAATAGATCGTGGGCCGAAAATGGGTGATCACTGTACATTTCTCTTCTGTTTCCTATTTATATTTATATTTTACCTCCTCAATTTAGCGTTATGGACAGGGAATGACCTAATCTAAGATCTGCACAAAAATATTTTGCCTTCAAATTAATACCGTGATCGTAGCATGCATGGACTCGACTCATATGACTGGGATTTCCATGAAAAAGATTGTGGGCCTAAAATTGGTGATCACTGTACATTTCTCTTCTATTTCCTTTTTATATTTATATTTTACCTCCTGAATTTAGCATTATGGACAGGGAAAGACCTAATCTAAGATCTGCACAAAAATATTTTGCCTTCAAATACATACCGTGATCGCAGCATGCATGGACTCGACTCATATGACTGGGATTTCCATGAAAAAGATTGTGGGCCGAAAATTGGTGATCACTGTACATTTGTCTTCTGTTTCCTATTTATATTTCTATTTTACCTCCCCAATTTAGCATTATGGACAGGGAAAGACCTAATCTAAGATCTGCACATAAATATTTTGCCTTCAAATTCATACCGTGATCGTAGCATGCATGGACTCGACTCATATGACTGGAATTTCCATGAAAAAGATTGTGCGCGGAAAATGGGTGATCACTGTACATTTCTCTTCTGTTTCCTATTTATATTTCTATTTTAACTCCTCAATTCAGCATTATGGACAGGGAAAGACCTCATCTAAAATCTTCACAAAAATATTTTGCCTTCAAATTCATACCGTGATCGTAGCATGCATGGACTCGACTCATATGACTGGGATTTCCATCAAAAAGATTGTGGGCCGAAAATGGGTGATCACTGTACATTTCTCTACTGTTTCCTATTTATATTTATATTTTACCTCCTCAATTTAGCATTATGGACAGGGAAATACCTAATCTAAGATCTGCAAAAAAATATTTTGCCTTCAAATTCATACCCTGGTCGTAGCATGCATGGACACGACTCGTATGACTGGGATTTCCATGAAAAAGATTGTGGGCCGAAAATTAGTGATCACTGTACATTTCTCTTCTGTTTCCTATTTATATTTATATTTTACCTCCTCAATTTAGCATTACGGCCAGGGAAAGATCTAATCTAAGCTCTGCACAAAAATATTTTGCCTTCAAATTCATACCGTGATCGTAGCATGCATGGACTCGACTCATATTACTGGGATTTCCATGAAAAAGATTGTGGGCCGAAAATCGGTGATCACTGTATATTTCTCTTCTGTTTCCTATTTATATTTATATTTTACCTCCTCAATTTAGCATTATGGACAGGGAATGACCTAATCTAAGATCTGCACAAAAATATTTTGCCTTCAAATTCATACCGTGATCGTAGCATGCATGGACTCGACTCATATGACTGGGATTTCCATGAAAAAGATTGTGGGCCGAAAATCGGTGATCACTGTACATTTCACTTCTGTTTCCTATTTATATTTATATTTTACCTCCTCAATTTAGCATTATGGACAGGGAAAGACCTAATCTAAGATCTGCACAAAAATATTTTGCCTTCAAAATCATACCGTGATCGTAGCATGCATGGACTCGACTCATATGACTGGGATTTCCATGAAAAAGATTGTGGGCCGAAAATGGGTGATCACTGTACATTTCTCTTCTGTTTCGTATTTATATTTCTATTTTACCTCCTCAATTTAACATTATGGACAGGGAAAGACCAAATCTAAGATCTGCAAAAAGATATTTTGCCTTCAAATTCATACCGTGATCGTAGCATGCATGGACTCGACTCATATGACTGGGATTTCCATGAAAAAGATTGTGGGCCGAAAATGGGTGATCAGTGTACATTTCTCTTCTATTTCCTATTTATATTTCTATTTTACCTCCTCAATTTAGCATTATGGACAGGGAAAGACAAAATCTAATATCTGCAAAAAAATATTTTGCCTTCAAATTCATACCATGATCGTAGCATGCATGGACTCGAATCATATGACTGGGATTTCCATGAAAAAGATTCTGGGCCGAAAATGGTTGATCACTGTTCATTTCTCTTCTGTTTCCTCTTCATATTTATATTTTACCTCCTCAATTAAGCATTATGGACAGGGAAAGACCTAATCTAAAATCTGCACAAAAATATTTGCCTTCAAATTCATACCGTGATCGTAGCATGCATGGACTCGACTCATATGACTGGGATTTCCATGAAAAAGATTGTGGTCCGAAAATGGGAGATCACTGTACATTTCTCTTCTGTTTCCTATTTATATTTCTAATTTACTTCCTCAATTTAGCATTATGGACAGGGAAAGACTTAATCTAAGCTCTGCACAAAAATATTTTGCTTTCAAATTCATACCGTGATCGTAGCATACATGGATTCGACTCATATGACTGGGATTTCCATGAAAAATATTGTGGGCAGAAAATGGGTGTTCACTGTACATTTCTCTTTTGTTTCCTATTTATATTTCTATTTTACCTCCTGAATTTAGCATTATGTACAGGGAAAGACAAAATCTAATATCTGCAAAAAAATATTTTGCCTTCAAATTCATACCGTGATCGTAGCATGCATGGACTCGACTCATATGACTGGGATTTCCATGAAAAAGTTTGTGGGCAGAAAATGGGTGATCACTTTACATTTCTCTTCTGTTTCCCATTTCTATTTTTATTTTACCTCCTCAATTTAGCATTATGGACAGGGAATAAACTAATATAAATCTGCACAAAAATATTTTGCCTTCAAATTCATACCGTGATCGTAGCATGCATGGACTCGACTCATATGACGGGATTTCCATGAAAAAGATTGTGGGCCGAAAATGGGTGATAACTGTACATTTCACTTCTGTTCCCTATTTATATTTATATTTTACCTCCTCAATTTAGCATTATGGACAGGGAATGACCTAATCTAAGATCTGCACAAAAATATTTTGCCTTCAAATTCATACCCTGATCGTAGCATGCATGGACTCGACTCATATGACTGTGATTTCCATGAAAAAGATTGTGGGCCGAAAATAGGTGATCACTGTACATTTCTCTTCTGTTTCCTATTTATATTTATATTTTACCTCCTCAATTTAGCATTATGGACAGGGAATGACCTAATCTAAGATCTGCACAAAAATATTTTGCCTTCAAATTCATGCCGTGATCGTAGCATGCATGGACTCGACTCATATGACTGGGATTTCCATCAAAATTTTCTGGGCCGAAAACGGGTGATCACTGTACATTTCTCTACTGTTTCCTATTTATATTTCTATTTTACCTGCTCAGTTTAGCATTATGGAGAGGGAAAGACCTAATCTAAGATCTGCACATAAATATTTTGCCTTCAAATTCATACCGTGATCGTAGCATGCATGGACTCGACTCATATGACTGGGATTTCCATGAAAAAGATTGTGGGCACAAAATGGGTGATCACTGTACATTTCTTTGCTGTTTCCTATTTATATTTCTATTTTACCTCCTCAATTTAGCATTATGGACAGGGAAAGATTTAATCTAAGCTCTGCACAAAAATATTTTGCTTTCAAATTCATACAGTGATCGTAGCATGCATGGACTCGACTCATATGACTGGGATTTCCATGAAAAAGAATGCGGGCCGAAAATGGGTGATCACTGTACATTTCTCTTCTGTTTCCTATTTATATTTATATTTTACCTCCTCAATTTAGCATTATGGACAGGGAATGACCTAATCTAAGATCTGCACAAAAATATTTTGCCTTCAAATTCATACCCTGATCGTAGCATACATGGACTCGACTCATATGACTGGGATTTCCATGAAAAAGATTGTGGGCCGAAAATGGTTGATCACTGTACATTTCTCTTCTGTTTCCTATTTATATTTATATTTTACTTCCTCAATTTAGCATTATGGACAGGGAAAGACCTAATCTAAAATCTGCACAAAAACATTTTTCCCTTCAAATACATACCGTGATCGTAGCATGCATGGACTCGACTCATATGACTGGGATTTCCATGAAAAAGATTGTGGTCCGAAAATGGGAGATCACTGTACATTTCTCTTCTGTTTCCTATTTATATTTCTATTTTACTTCCTCAATTTAGCATTATGGACAGGGAAAGACCTAATCTAAGATCTGCACATAAATATTTTGCCTTCAAATTCATACCGTGAACGTAGCATGCATGGACTCGACTCATATGACTGGGATTTCCATGAAAAAGAATGCTGGCCGAAAATGGGTGATCACTGTACATTTCTCTTCTGTTTCGTATTTATATTTCTATTTAACCTCCTCAATTTAAAATTATGGACAGGGAATGACCTAATCTAACATCTGCACAAAAATATTTTGCCTTCAAATTCATACCGTGATCGTAGCATGCATGGACTCGACTCATATGACTGGGATTTCCATGAAAAAGATTATGGGCCGAAAATGGGTGATCACTGTACATTTCTCTACTGTTTCCTATTTATATTTCTATTTTACCTGCTCAATTTAGCATTATGGAGAGGGAAAGACCTAATCTAAGATCTGCACATAATTATTTTGCCTTCAAATTCATACCGTGAACGTAGCATGCATGGACTCGACTCATATGACTGGGATTTCCATGAAAAAGATTGTGGGCCGAAAATGGGTGATCGCTGTACATTTCTCTTCTTTTTCCTATTTATATTTCTATTTTACCTCCTCAATTTAGCATTATGGACAGGGAAAGACCTAATCTAAAATCTGCACAAAAATATTTTGCCTTCAAATTCATACCGTGATCGTAGCATGCATGGACTCGACTCATATGACTGGGATTTCCATGAAAAAGATTGTGGGCAGAAAATTGGATGATCACTGTACATTTCTATTCTGTTTCCTATTTATATTTGTATTTTCCCTCCTCAATTTAGCATTATGGACATGAAAAGACCTAATCTAAGCTCTGCACAAAAATATTTTGCCTTCAAATTCATACCGTGATCGTAGCATGCATGGATTCAACTCATATGACTGGGATTTCCATGAAAAAGATTGTGTGCAGAAAATGGGTGATCACTGTACATTTCTCTTCTGTTTCCTATTTATATTTATATTTTACCTCCTCTATTTAGCATTATGGACAGGGAAAGACCTAATCTTAGCTCTGCACAAAAATATTTTGCCTTCAAATTCATATCGTGATCGTAGCATGCATGGACTCGACTCATATGACTGGGATTTCCATGAAAAAGATTGTCGGCCGAAAATGGGTGATCACTGTACATTTCTCTTCTGTTTCCTATTTATATTTGTATTTTACCTCCTCAATTTAGCATTATAGACAGGGAAAGACCTAATCTAAGATCTGCACAAAAATATTTTGCCTTCAAATTCATACCGTGATCGTAGCATGCATGGACTCGACTCATATGACTGGGATCTCCATGAAAAAGATTGTGGGGAGAAAATGGGTGATCACTGTATATTTCTCTTCTGTTTCCTATTTATATTTTTTATTTTACATCCTAAATTCAGCATTATGGACATGGAAAGACCTAATCTGAGATCTGCACAAAAATATTTTGCCTTCAAATTTATAAGGTGATCGTAGCATGCTAGGACTTGACTCATATGACTGGGATTTCCATGAAAAAGATTGTGTGCCGAAAATGGGTGATCACTGTATATTTCTCTTCTGTTTCCGATTTATATTTATATTTTACCTCCTGAATTTAACATTATGGCCAGGGAAATACCTAATCTAAGCTCTGCACAAAAATATTTTGCCTTCAAATTCATACCGTGATTGTAGCATGCATGGACTCGACTCATATGACTGGGATTTCCATGAAAAAGATTGTGGACCGAAAATGGGTGATCAATGTACATTTCTCTTCTGTTTCCTATTTATATTTCTATTTTACCTCCTCAATTTAGCATTATGGACAGGGAAAGACCTAATCTAAGCTCTGCACAAAAATATTTTGCCTTCAAATTCATACCGTGATCGTTGCATGCATGGACTCGACTCATATGACTGGGATTTCCATGAAAAAGATTGCGGGCAGAAAATGGGTGATCACTGTATATTTCTCTTCTGTTTCCTATTTGTATTTCTATTTTACTTCCTCAATTTAGCATTATGGACAGGGAAATACCTAATCTAAGAAATGCAAAAAAATATTTTGCCTTCAAATTCATACCGTGATCGTAGCATGCATGGACTCGACTCCTATGACTGGGATTTCCATGAAAAAGTTTGTGGGCAGAAAATGGGTGATCACTGTACATTTCTCTTCTGTTTCCTATTTGTATTTCTATTTTACTTCCTCAATTTAGCATTATGGACAGGGAAAAACCTAATCTAAGATCTGCAAAAAAATATTTTGACTTCAAATTTAGATCGTAGTATGCATGGACTCGACTCATATGACTGGGATTTCCATGAAAAAGAGTGTGGGCAGAAAATGGGTGATCACTGTAACTTTCTCTTCTGTTTCCTATTTATATTTATATTTTACCTCCTCAATTTAGCATTATGGACAGGGAAAGACCTAATCTAAGCTCTGCACAAAAATATTTTGCCTTCAAATTCATACCGTGATCGTAGCATGCATGGACTCGACTCATATGACTGGGATTTGCATGAAAATGATTGTGGGCATACAATGGGTGATCACTGTACATTTCTCTTCTGTTTCCTATTTATATGTCTATTTTACTTCCTCTATTTAACATTATGGACAGGGAAAGCCTAATCTAAGCTCTGCACATAAATATTTTGCCTTCAAATTCATACCGTGATCGTAGCATGCATGGACACGTCTATTATGACTGGGATTTCCATGAAAAAGATTGTGAGCCAAAAATAGGTGATCACTGTACATTTCTCTTCTGTTTCCTATTTATATTTCTATGTTACCTCCTCAATTTAGCATTATGGACAGGGAAAGACCTAATCTAAGATCTGCACAAAAATATTTTGCCTTCAAATTCATACCGTGATCGTAGCATGCACGGATTCGACTCATATGACACGGATTTCCATGAAAAAGATTGTGGGCAGAAAATGGGTGATCACTGTACATTTCTCTTCTGTTTCCTATTGATATTTCTATTTTACTTCCTTAATTTAGCATAATGGACAGCGAAAGACCTAATCTAAGATCTGCACAAAAATATTTGCCTTCAAATTCAATCCATGATCGTAGCATGCATGGACTCGACTCATATGAGTGGGATTTCCATGAAAAAGATTGTTGGCCGAAAATAGGTGATCACTGTACATTTCTATTCTGTTTCCTATTTATATTTATATTTTACCTCCTCAATTTAGCATTATGGACAGGGAAAGACCTAATCTAAGATCTGCACAAAAATATTTGCCTTCAAATTCATACCATGATCGTAGCATGCATGGACTCGACTCACATGACTGGGATTTCCATGAAAAAGATTGTGGGCAGAAAATGGGTGATCACTGTACATTTCTCTTCTGTTTCCTATTTATATTTCTATTTTACTTCCTTAATTTAGCATTATGGAAAGCGAAAGACCTAATCTAAGATCTGCACAAAAATACTTTGCCTTCAATTTCATACCGTGATCGTAGCATGCATGGACTCGACTCATATGACTGGGATTTTCAGAAAATGATTGTGGGCAGAAAATGGGTGATCACTGTACATTTCTGTTCTGTTTCTTATTTATATTTCTATTTTACCTCCTCAATTTAGCATTATGGACAGGGAAAGACCTAATCTAAGATCTGCACAAAAATATTTTGCCTTCAAATTCATACCGTGATCGTAGCATGCATGGACTCGACTCATATGACTGGGATTTCCATGAAAAAGATTGTGGGCAGAAAATGGGTGATCACTGTACATTTCTCTTCTGTTTCCTATTTATATTTCTATTATACTTCCTCAATTTAGCATTATGGACAGGGAAATACCTAATCTAAGATCTGCACAAAAATATTTTGCCTACAAATTCATACCGTGATCGTAGCACCATGGACTCGACTCATATGACTGGGATTTCCATGAAAAAGATTGTGGGCAGAAAATGGGTGATCACTGTACATTTCTCTTCTGTTCCTTATTTATATTTCTATTATACTTCCTCAATTTAGCATTATGGACAGGGAAATACCTAATCTAAGATCTGCACAAAAATATTTGCCTTCAAATTCATACCGTGATCGTAGCATGCATGGACTCGACTCATATGACTGGGATTTCCATGAAAAAGATTGTGGGCAGAAAATGGGTGATCACTGTACATTTCTCTTCTGTTTCCTATTTATATTTCTATTATACTTCCTCAATTTAGCATTATGGACAGGGAAATACCTAATCTAAGATCTGCACAAAAATATTTTGCCTTCAAATTCATACCGTGATCGTAGCATGCATGGATTCGAATAATGTGACTGGGATTTCCATGAAAAATATTGTGAGCCTAAAATAGGTTATCACTGTACATTTCTCTTCTGTTTCCTATTTATATTTATATTTTACCTCCTCAATTTAGCATTATGGACAGGGAAAGACCTAATCTAAGATCTGCACAAAAATAATTTCCTTCAAATTCATACCATGATCGTAGCATGCATGGATTCGACTCATATGAGTGGGATTTCCATGAAAAAGATTGCTGGCCGAAAATAGGTGATCACTGTACATTTCTCTTCTGTTTCCTATTTATATTTATATTTTACCTCCTCAATTTAGCATTATGGAGAGGTAAAGACCTAATCTAAAATCTGAACAAAAATATTTAGCCTTCAAATTCATACCGTGATCGTAGCATGCATGGACTCGACTCATATGACTGGGATTTCCATGAAAAAGATTGTGGGCCGAAAATGGGTGATCACTGTACATTTCTCTTCTGTTTCCTATTTATATTTCTATTTTACCTCCTCAATTTAGCATTATGGACAGGGAAAGACCGAATCTAAGATCTGCTCAAACATATTTTGCCTTCAAATTCATACCGTGATCGTAGCATGCATGAACTCGACTTATATGACTGGGATTTCCATGAAGAAGATTGTGGGCAGAAATTGGGTGATCACTGTACATTTCTCTTCTGTTTCCTATTTATATTTATATTTTACTTCCTTAATTTAGCATTATGGACAGCGAAAGATCTAATCTAAGATCTGCACAAAAATATTTTGCCTTCAATTTCATACTGTGATCGTAGCATGCATGAACTCGACTCATATGACTGGGATTTTCAGAAAATGATTGTGGGCAGAAAATGGGTGATCACTGTACATTTCTCTTCTGTTTCCTATTTATATTTATATTTTACCTCCTCAATTTAGCATTATGGACAGGGAAAGACCTAATCTAAGAGCTGCACAAAAATATTTGCCTTCAAATTTATCCCATGATCGTAGCATGCATGGACTCGACTCATATGAGTGGGATTTCCATGAAAAAGATTGTTGGCCGAAAATAGGTGATCACTGTACATTTCTCTTCTGTTTCCTATTCATATTTCTATTTTACTTCCTTAATTTAGCATTATGAACAGCGAAAGACCTAATCTAAGATCTGCACAAAAATATTTTGCCTTCAAATTCATACCGTGATCGTAGCATGCATGGATTCGAATCATATGACTGGGATTTCCATGAAAAATATTGTGAGCCTAAAATAGGTTATCACTGTACATTTCTCTTCTGTTTCCTATTTATATTTCTATTTTACCTCCTCAAATTAGCATTATGGACAGGGAAAGACCTAATCTAAGATCTGCACAAAAATATTTGCCTTCAAATTCATACCATGATCGTAGCATGCATGGACTCGACTCATATGAGTGGGATTTCCATGAAAAAGATTGTTGGACGAAAATAGGTGATCACTGTACATTTCTCTTCTGTTTCCTATTTATATTTATATTTTACCTCCTCAATTTAGCATTATGGACAGGGAAAGACCTAATCTAAGATCTGCACAAAAATATTTGCCTTCAAATTCATACCATGATCGTAGCATGCATGGACTCGACTCATATGACTGGGATTTTCAGAAAATGATTGTGGGCAGAAACTGGGTGATCACTGTACATTTCTGTTCTGTTTCCTATTTATATTTCTATTTTACCTCCTCAATTTAGCATTATGGACAGGGAAAGACCTAATCTAAGATCTACACAAAAATATTTTGCCTTCAAATTCATACCGTGATCGTAGCATGCATGGCCTCGACTCATATGACTGGGATTTCCATGAAAAAGATTGTGGGCCGAAAATAGGTGATCACTGTACATTTCTCTTCTGTTTCCTATTTATATTTCTATTTTACTTCCTCAATTTAGCATTATGGACAGGGAAAGACCTAATCTAAGATCTGCACAAAAATATTTTGCCTTCAAATTCATACCGTGATCGTAGCATGCATGGACTCGACTCATATGACTGGGATTTCCATGAAAAAGATTGTGGGCAGAAAATGGGTGATCACTGTACATTTCTCTTCTGTCTCCTATTTATATTTATATTTTACCTCCTCAATTTAGCATTATGGACAGGTAAAGACCTAATCTAAAATCTGCACAAAAATATTTAGCCTTGAAATTCATACCGTGATCGTAGCATGCATGGACTCGACTCATATGAGTGGGATTTCCATGAAAAAGATTGTTGGCCGAAAATAGGTGATCACTGTACATTTCTCTTCTGTTTCCTATTCATATTTCTATTTTACTTCCTTAATTTAGCATTATGGACAGCGAAAGACCTAATCTAAGATCTGCGCAAAAATATTTTGCCTTCAATTTCATACCGTGATCGTAGCATGCATGGACTCGACTCATATGACTGGGATTTTCAGAAAATGATTGTGGGCAGAAAATGGGTGATCACTGTACATTTCTCTTCTGTTTCCTATTCATATTTCTATTTTACCTCCTCAATTTAGCATAATGGACAGGGAAACCCCTAATCTAAGATCTGCAAATAAATATTTTACCTTCAAATTCATACCGTGATCGTAGCAAGCATGGAGTCGACTCATATCACTGGGATTTCCATGAAAAAGATTGTGAGCCGAAAATAGGTGATCACTGTACATTTCTCATCTGTTTCCTATCTATATTTATAATTTACCTCCTCAATTTAGCATTATGGACAGGGAAAGACCTAATCTAAGATCTGCACAAAAATATTTGCCTTCAAATACATACCATGATCGTAGCATGCATGGACTCGACTCATATGAGTGGGATTTCCATGAAAAAGATTGTTGGCCGAATATAGGTGATCACTGTACATTTCTCTTCTGTTTCCTATTTATATTTATATTTTACCTCCTCAATTTAGCATTATGGACAGGGAAAGACCTAATCTAAGATCTGCACAAAAATATTTTGCCTTCAAATTCATACCGTGATCGTAGCATGCATGGACTCGACTCATATGACACGGATTTCCATGAAAAAGATTGTGGGCAGAAAATTGGTGATCACTGTACATTTCTCTTCTGTTTCCTATTGATATTTCTATTTTACTTCCTTAATTTAGCATAATGGACAGCGAAAGACCTAATCTGAGATCTGCACAAAAATATTTTGCCTTCAATTTCATACCGTGATCGTAGCATGCATGGACTCGACTCATATGACTGGGATTTTCAGAAAATGATTGTGGGCAGAAAATGGGTGATCACTGTACATTTCTGTTCTGTTTCCTATTTATATTTCTATTTTACCTCCTCAATTTAGCATTATGGCCAGGGAAAGACCTAATCTAAGATCTACACAAAAATATTTTGCCTTCAAATTCATACCGTGGTCGTAGCATGCATGGCCTCGACTCATATGACTGGGATTTCCATGAAAAAGATTGTGGGCCGAAAATAGGTGATCACTGTACATTTCTCTTCTGTTTCCTATTTATATTTCTATATTACCTCGTCAATTTAGCATTATGGACAGGGAAAGACCTAATCTAAGATCTGCACAAAAATATTTTGCCTTCAAATTCATACCGTGATCGTAGCATGCATGGACTCGACTCATATGAGTGGGATTTCCATGAAAAAGATTGTTGGCCGAAAATAGGTGATCACTGTACATTTCTCTTCTGTTTCCTATTTATATTTATATTTTACCTCCTCAATTTAGCATTATTGACAGGGAAAGACCTAATCTAAGATCTGCACAAAAATATTTTGCCTTCAAATTCATACCATGATCGTAGCATGCATGGACTCGACTCATATGAGTGGGATTTCCATGAAAAAGATTGTTGGCCGAAAATAAGTGATCACTGTACATTTCTCTTCTGTTTCCTATTTATATTTCTATTTTACCTCCTCAATTTAGCATTATGGACAGGGAAAGACCTAAACTAAGATCTGCACAAAAATATTTTGCCTTCAAATTCATACCGTGAGCATAGGATGCATGGACTCGACTCATATGACTGGGATTTCCATGAAAAAGATTGTGGGCAGAAAATGGGTGATCACTTTACATTTCTGTTGTGTTTCCTATTTATATTTATATGTATATTTTACTTCCTCAATTTAGCATTATGGACAGGGAAAGACCTAATCTAACATCTGCACAAAAATATTTTGCCTTCAAATTCATACCGTGATCGTAGCATGCATGGACTCGACTCATATGACTGGGATTTCCATGAAAAAGATTGTGGGCCGAAAATGGGTGATCACTGTACATTTCTCTTCTGTTTCCTATTTCTATTTCTATTTTACCTCCTCAATTTAGCATTATGGACAGGGAAAGACCTTATCTAAAATCTGCACAAAAATATTTTGCCTTCAATTTCATACCGTGATCGTAGCATGCATGGACTCGACTCATATGACTGGGATTTCCATGAAAAAGATTGTGGGCCGAAAATGGGTGATCACTGTACATTTCTATTCTGTTTCCTATTTATATTTCTATTTTACCTCCTCAATTTAGTATTATGGACAGGGAAAGACCTAATCTAACATCTGCACAAAAATATTTTGCCTTCAAATTCATACCGTGATCGTAGCATGCATGGACTCGACTCATATGACTGGGATTTCCATGAAAAAGATTGTGGGCCGAAAATGGGTGATCACTGTACATTTCTCTTCTGTTTCCTATTTCTATTTCTATTTTACCTCCTCAATTTAGCATTATGGACAGGGAAAGACCTTATCTAAAATCTGCACAAAAATATTTTGCCTTCAAATTCATACCATGATCGTAGCATGCATGGACTCGACTCATATGAGTGGGATTTCCATGAAAAAGATTGTTGGCCGAAAATTGGTGATCACTGTACATTTCTCTTTTGTTTCCTATTTATATTTCTATTTTACCTCCTCAATTTAGCATTATGGAAAGGAAAAAACCAAATCTAAGATCTGCAAAAAAATATTTTGCCTTCAAATTCATACCGTGATCGTAGCATGCATGGACTCGACTCATATGACTGGGATTTCCATGAAAAAAATTGTGGGCCGAAAATAGATGATCACTGTACATTTCTCTTCTGTTTCCAATTTATATTTATATTTTACCTCCTCAATTTAGCATTATGGACAGGGAAAGACCTAATCTAAGATCTGCACAAAAATATTTTGCCTTCAAATTCATACCGTGATCGTAGCAAGCATGGACTCGACTCATATGACTGGGATTTCCATGAAAAAGATTGTGGGCAGAAAATGGATGATCACTGTACATTTCTGTTCTGTTTCCTATTTATATTTATATTTTACTTCCTCAATTTAGCATTATGGACAGGGAAAGACCTAATCTAAAATCTGCACAAAAATATTTTGCCTTCAATTTCATACCGTGATCGTAGCATGCATGGACTCGACTCATATGACTGGGATTTCCATGAAAAAGATTGTGGGCCGAAAATGGGTGATCACTGTACATTTCTCTTCTGTTTCCTATTTATATTTCTATTTTACCTCCTCAATTTACCATTATGGAGAGGGAAAGAACTTATCTAAAATCTGCACAAAAATATTTTGCCTTCAAATTCATCCCGTGATCGTAGCATGCATGGACTCGACTCATATGACTGGGATTTCCATGAAAAAGATTGTGGGTCGAAAATAGGTGATCACTGTACATTTCTCTTCTGTTTCCTATTTATATTTATATTTTACCTCCTCAATTTAGCATTATGGACAGGGAAAGACCTAATCTAAGATCTGCACAAAAATATTTTGCCTTCAAATTCATACCGTGATCGTAGCATGCATGGACTCGACTCATATGACTGGGATTTCCATGAAAAAGATTGTGGGCCGAAAATGGGTGATCACTGTATATTTCTCTTCTGTTTCCTATTTATATTTCTATTTTACCTCCTCAATTTAGCATTATGGACAGGGAAAGACCTTATCTAAAATCTGCACAAAAATATTTTGCCTTCAAATTCATACCATGATCGTAGCATGCATGGACTCGACTCATATGACTGGGATTTCCATGAAAAAGATTGTGGGTCGAAAATAGGTGATCCCTGTACATTTCTCTTCTTTTTCCTATTTATATTTCTATTTTACCTCCTTAATTTAGCATTATGGACAGGGAAAGACCTAATCTAAGATCTGCACAAAAATATTTTGCCTTCAAATTCATACCGTGATCGTAGCATGCATGGACTCGACTCATATGACTGGGATTTCCATGAAAAAGATTGTGGGCCGAAAATGGGTGATCACTGTACATTTCTCTTCTGTTATCTATTTATATTTCTATTTTACCTCCTCAATTCAGCATTATGGACAGGGTAAGACCTAATCTAAGATCTGCACAAAAATATTTTGCCTTCAAATTCATACCGTGATCGTAGCATGCATTGACTCGACTCATATGACTGGGATTTCCATGAAAAAGATTGTGGGCCGAAAATGGGTGATCACTGTACATTTCTCTTCTGTTTCCTATTTACATTTCTTTTTTGCCTCCTCAATTTAGCATTATGGACAGGGAAAGACCTAATCTAAGATCTGCAAAAAAATATTTTGCCTTCAAATTCATACCGTGATCGTAGCATGCATGGACTCGACTCATATGACTGGGATTTCCATGAAAAAAATTGTGGGCCGAAAATAGATGATCACTGTACATTTCTCTTCTGTTTCCAATTTATATTTATATTTTACCTCCTCAATTTAGCATTATGGACAGGGAAAGACCTAATCTAAGATCTGCACAAAAATATTTTGCCTTCAAATTCATACCGTGATCGTAGCAAGCATGGACTCGACTCATATGACTGGGATTTCCATGAAAAAGATTGTGGGCAGAAAATGGATGATCACTGTACATTTCTGTTCTGTTTCCTATTTATATTTATATTTTACTTCCTCAATTTAGCATTATGGACAGGGAAAGACCTAATCTAAAATCTGCACAAAAATATTTTGCCTTCAATTTCATACCGTGATCGTAGCATGCATGGACTCGACTCATATGACTGGGATTTCCATGAAAAAAATTGTGGGACGAAAATAGATGATCACTGTACATTTCTCTTCTGTTTCCAATTTATATTTATATTTTACCTCCTCAATTTAGCATTATGGACAGGGAAAGACCTAATCTAAGATCTGCACAAAAATATTTTGCCTTCAAATTCATACCGTGATCGTAGCAAGCATGGACTCGACTCATATGACTGGGATTTCCATGAAAAAGATTGTGGGCAGAAAATGGATGATCACTGTACATTTCTGTTCTGTTTCCTATTTATATTTATATTTTACTTCCTCAATTTAGCATTATGGACAGGGAAAGACCTAATCTAAAATCTGCACAAAAATATTTTGCCTTCAATTTCATACCGTGATCGTAGCATGCATGGACTCGACTCATATGACTGGGATTTCCATGAAAAAGATTGTGGGCCGAAAATGGGTGATCACTGTACATTTCTCTTCTGTTTCCTATTTATATTTATATTTTACCTCCTCAATTTAGCATTATGGACAGGGAAAGACCTAATCTAAGTCCTGCACAAAAATATTTTGCCTTCAAATTCATACCGTGATCGTAGCATGCATTGACTCGAATCTTATGACTGGGATTTCCATGAAAAATATTGTGAGCCTAAAATAGGTGATCACTGTACATTTCTCTTCTGTTTCCTATTTATATTTATATTTTACCTCCTCAATTTAGCATTATGGACAGGGAAAGACCTAATCTAAGATCTGCACAAAAATATTTGCCTTCAAATTCATACGTGATCGTAGCATGCATGGACTCGACTCATATGACTGGGATTTCCATGAAAAAGTTTGTGGGCCGAAAATGGGTGATCACTGTACATTTCTCTTCTGTTTCCTATTTATATTTCTATTTTACCTCCTCAATTTAGCATTATGGCCAGGGAAAGACCTAATCTAAGACCTGCACAAAAATATTTTGCCTTCAAATTCATACCGTGATCGTAGCAAGCATGGACTCGACTCATATGACTGGGATTTCCATGAAAAAGATTGTGGGACGAAAATGGGTGATCACTGTACATTTCTATTCTGTTTCCTATTGATATTTATATTTTACCTCCTCAATTTAGCATTATGGACAGGGAAAGACCTAATCTAAGCTCTGCACAAAAATATTTTGCCTTCAAATTCATACCGTGATCGTAGCATGCATGGACTCGACTCATATGACTGGGATTTCCATGAAAAAGATTGTGGGCCGAAAATGGGTTATCACTGTACATTTCTCTTCTGTTTCCTATTTATATTTATATTTTACCTCCTCAATTTAGCATTATGGACAGGGAAAGACCTAATCTAAGACCTGCACAAAAATATTTTGCCTTCAAATTCATACCGTGATCGTAGCATGCATTGACTCGAATCTTATGACTGGGATTTCCATGAAAAATATTGTGAGCCTAAAATAGGTGATCACTGTACATTTCTCTTCTGTTTCCTATTTATATTTATATTTTACCTCCTCAATTTAGCATTATGGACAGGGAAAGACCTAATCTAAGATCTGCACAAAAATATTTGCCTTCAAATTCATACGTGATCGTAGCATGCATGGACTCGACTCATATGACTGGGATTTCCATGAAAAAGTTTGTGGGCCGAAAATGGGTGATCACTGTACATTTCTCTTCTGTTTCCTATTTATATTTCTATTTTACCTCCTCAATTTAGCATTATGGCCAGGGAAAGACCTAATCTAAGACCTGCACAAAAATATTTTGCCTTCAAATTCATACCGTGATCGTAGCATGCATGGACTCGACTCATATGAGTAGGATTTCCATGAAAAAGATTGTTGGCCGAAAATAAGTGATCACTGTACATTTCTCTTCTGTTTCCTATTTATATTTATATTTTACCTCCTCAATTTAGCATTATGGACAGGGAAAGACCTAATCTAAGCTCTGCACAAAAATATTTTGCCTTCAAATTCATACCGTGAACGTAGCATGCATGGACTCGACTCATATGACTGGGATTTCCATGAAAAAGATTGTGGGCAGAAAATGGGTGATATCTGTACATTTCTCTTCTGTTTCCTATTTATATTTCTATTTTACTTCCTCAATTTAGCATTATGGACAGGGAAAGACCTAATCTAATATCTGCGCAAAAATATTTTGCCTTCAAATTCATACCGTGATCGTAGCATGCATGGACTCGACTCATATGACTGGGATTTCCATGAAAAAGATTGTGGGCCGAAAATGGGTGATCACTGTACATTTCTCTTCTGTTTCCTATTTATATTTATATTTTACCTCCTCAATTTAGCATTATGGACAGGGAAAGACCTAATCTAAGTCCTGCACAAAAATATTTTGCCTTCAAATTCATACCGTGATCGTAGCATGCATTGACTCGAATCTTATGACTGGGATTTCCATGAAAAATATTGTGAGCCTAAAATAGGTGATCACTGTACATTTCTCTTCTGTTTCCTATTTATATTTATATTTTACCTCCTCAATTTAGCATTATGGACAGGGAAAGACCTAATCTAAGATCTGCACAAAAATATTTGCCTTCAAATTCATACGTGATCGTAGCATGCATGGACTCGACTCATATGACTGGGATTTCCATGAAAAAGTTTGTGGGCCGAAAATGGGTGATCACTGTACATTTCTCTTCTGTTTCCTATTTATATTTCTATTTTACCTCCTCAATTTAGCATTATGGCCAGGGAAAGACCTAATCTAAGACCTGCACAAAAATATTTTGCCTTCAAATTCATACCGTGATCGTAGCATGCATGGACTCGACTCATATGTCTGGGATTTCCATGAAAAAGATTGTGGGCCGAAAATGGGTGATCACTGTACATTTCTCTTCTGTTTCCTATTTATATTTATATTTTACCTCCTCAATTTAGCATTATGGACAGGGAAAGACCTAATCTAAGATCTGCACAAAAATATTTTGCCTTCAATTTCATACCGTGATCGTAGCAAGCATGGACTCGACTCATATGACTGGGATTTCCATGAAAAAGATTGTGGGCCGAAAATGGGTGATCACTGTACATTTCTATTCTGTTTCCTATTGATATTTATATTTTACCTCCTCAATTTAGCATTATGGACAGGGAAAGACCTAATCTAAGCTCTGCACAAAAATATTTTGCCTTCAAATTCATACCGTGATCGTAGCATGCATGGACTCGACTCATATGACTGGGATTTCCATGAAAAAGATTGTGGGCCGAAAATGGGTTATCACTGTACATTTCTCTTCTGTTTCCTATTTATATTTATATTTTACCTCCTCAATTTAGCATTATGGACAGGGAAAGACCTAATCTAAGACCTGCACAAAAATATTTTGCCTTCAAATTCATACCGTGATCGTAGCATGCATTGACTCGAATCTTATGACTGGGATTTCCATGAAAAATATTGTGAGCCTAAAATAGGTGATCACTGTACATTTCTCTTCTGTTTCCTATTTATATTTATATTTTACCTCCTCAATTTAGCATTATGGACAGGGAAAGACCTAATCTAAGATCTGCACAAAAATATTTGCCTTCAAATTCATACGTGATCGTAGCATGCATGGACTCGACTCATATGACTGGGATTTCCATGAAAAAGTTTGTGGGCCGAAAATGGGTGATCACTGTACATTTCTCTTCTGTTTCCTATTTATATTTATATTTTACCTCCTCAATTTAGCATTATGGCCAGGGAAAGACCTAATCTAAGACCTGCACAAAAATATTTTGCCTTCAAATTCATACCGTGATCGTAGCATGCATGGACTCGACTCATATGAGTAGGATTTCCATGAAAAAGATTGTTGGCCGAAAATAAGTGATCACTGTACATTTCTCTTCTGTTTCCTATTTATATTTATATTTTACCTCCTCAATTTAGCATTATGGACAGGGAAAGACCTAATCTAAGCTCTGCACAAAAATATTTTGCCTTCAAATTCATACCGTGAACGTAGCATGCATGGACTCGACTCATATGACTGGGATTTCCATGAAAAAGATTGTGGGCAGAAAATGGGTGATATCTGTACATTTCTCTTCTGTTTCCTATTTATATTTCTATTTTACTTCCTCAATTTAGCATTATGGACAGGGAAAGACCTAATCTAATATCTGCGCAAAAATATTTTGCCTTCAAATTCATACCGTGATCGTAGCATGCATGGACTCGACTCATATGACTGGGATTTCCATGAAAAAGATTGTGGGCCGAAAATGGGTGATCACTGTACATTTCTCTTCTGTTTCCTATTTATATTTATATTTTACCTCCTCAATTTAGCATTATGGACAGGGAAAGACCTAATCTAAGATCTGCACAAAAATATTTTGCCTTCAATTTCATACCGTGATCGTAGCAAGCATGGACTCGACTCATATGACTGGGATTTCCATGAAAAAGATTGTGGGCAGAAAATGGGTGATCACTGTACATTTCTCTTCTGTTTCGTATTTATATTTATATTTTACTTCCTCAATTTAGCATTATGGACAGGGAAAGACCTAATCTAAAATCTGCACAAAAATATTTTGCCTTCAATTTCATACCGTGATCGTAGCATGCATGGACTCGACTCATATGACTGGGATTTCCATGAAAAAGATTGTGGGCCGAAAATGGGTTATCACTGTACATTTCTCTTCTGTTTCCTATTTATATTTCTATTTTACCTCCTCAATTTAGCATTATGGACAGGGAAAGACCTAATCTAAGATCTGCACAAAAATATTTGCCTTCAAATTCATACCATGATCGTAGCATGCATGGACTCGACTCATATGAGTCGGATTGCCATGAAAAAGATTGTTGGCCGAAAATAGGTGATCACTGTACATTTCTCTTCTGTTTCCTATTTATATTTCTATTTTACCTCCTCAATTTAGCATTATGGACAGGGAAAGACCTAATCTAAGATCTGCACAAAAATATTTGCCTTAAAATTCATACCATGATCGTAGCATGCATGGACTCGAATCATATGAGAGGGATTTCCATGAAAAAGATTGTTGGCCGAAAATAGGTGATCACTGTACATTTCTGTTCTGTTTCCTATTTTATTTATATTTTACCTCCTCAATTTAGCATTATGGACAGGGAAAGACCTAATCTAATATCTGCACAAAAATATTTTGCCTTCAAATTCATACCGTGATCGTAGCATGCATCGACTCGACTCATATGACTGGGATTTCCATGAAAAAGATTGTGGGCAGAAAATGGGTGATCACTGTACATTTCTCTTCTGTTTCCTATTTATATTTATATTTTACTTCCTCAATTTAGCATTATGGACAGGGAAAGACCTAATCTAATATCTGCGCAAAAATATTTTGCCTTCAAATTCATACCGTGATCGTAGCATGCATGGACTCGACTCATATGACTGGGATTTCCATGAAAAAGTTTGTGGGCCGAAAATGGGTGATCACTGTACATTTCTCTTCTGTTTCCTATTGATATTTCTATTTTACCTCCTCAATTTAGCATTATGGACAGGGAAAGACCTAATCTAAGATCTGCACAAAAATATTTTGCCTTCAAATTCATACCGTGATCGTAGCATGCATGGACTCCACTCATATGACTGGGATTTCCATCAAAAAGATTGTGGGCAGAAAATACGTGATCACTGTACATTTCCCTTCTGTTTCCTATTTATATTTCTATTTTACTTCCTCAATTTAGCATTATGGACAGGGAAAGACCTAATCTAAGACCTGCACAAAAATATTTTGCCTGTAAATTCATACCGTGATCGTAGCATGCATTGACTCGAATCATATGACTGGGATTTCCATGAAAAATATTGTGAGCCTAAAATAGGTGATCACTGTACATTTCTCTTCTGTTTCCTATTTATATTTCTATTTTACCTCCTCAATTTAGCATTATGGACAGGGAAAGACCTAATCTAAGATCTGCACAAAAATATTTGCCTTCAAATTCATACCATGATCGTAGCATGCATGGACTCGACTCGTATGAGTGGGATTTCCATGAAAAAGATTGTTGGCCGAAAATAGGTGATCACTGTACATTTCTCTTCTGTTTCCTATTTATATTTCTATTTTACCTCCTCAATTTAGCATTATGGACAGGGAAAGACCTAATCTAAGATCTGCACAAAAATATTTGCCTTAAAATTCATACCATGATCGTAGCATGCATGGACTCGACTCATATGAGTGGGATTTCCATGAAAAAGATTGTTGGCCGAAAATAGGTGATCACTGTACATTTCTCTTCTGTTTCCTATTTATATTTATATTTTACCTGCTCAATTTAGCATTATGGACAGGGAAAGACCTAATCTAAGATCTGCACAAAAATATTTGCCTTCAATTTCATACCGTGATCGTAGCATGCATGGACTCGACTCATATGACTTGGATTTACAGAAAATGATTGTGGGCAGAAAATGGGTGATCACTGTACATTTATCTTCTGTTTCCTATTTATATTTATATTTTACTTCCTCAATTTAGCATTATGGACAGGGAAAGACCTAATCTAAGATCTGCACAAAAATATTTTGCCTTCAAATTCATACCATGATCGTAGCATGCATGGACTCGACTCATATGACTGGGATTTCCATGAAAAAGATTGTTGGCCGAAAATAAGTGATCACTGTACATTTCTCTTCTGTTTCCTATTCATATTTCTATTTTACTTCCTCAATTTAGCATTATGGACAGGGAAAGACCTAATCTAATATCTGCACAAAAATATTTTGCCTTCAAATTCATACCGTGATCGTAGCATGCATGGACTGGACTCTTTTGACTGGGATTTCCATGAAAAAGTTTGTGGGCCGAAAATGGGTGATCACTGTACATTTCTCTTCTGTTTCCTATTTATATTTCTAATTTACCTCGTCAATTTAGCATTATGGACAGGGAAAGACCTAATCTAAGATCTGCACAAAAATATTTTGCCTTCAAATTCATACCATGATCGTAGCATGCATGGACTCGACTCATATGACTGGGATTTCCATGAAAAAGATTGTGGGCCGAAAATGGGTGATCACTGTACATTTCTCTTCTGTTTCTTATTTATATTTATATTTTACCTCCTCAATTTAGCATTATGGACAGGGAAAGACCTAATCTAAGATCTGCACAAAAATATTTTGCCTTCAAATTCATACCGTGATCGTAGCATGCATGGACTCGACTCATATGACTGGGATTTCCATGAAAAAGATTGTGGTCCGAAAATAGGTGATCACTATACATTTCTCTTCTGTTTCCTATTTATATTTATATTTTACCTCCTCAATTTAGCATTATGGACAGGGAAAGACCTAATCTAAGATCTGCACAAAAATATTTTGCCTTCAAATTCATACCGTGATCGTAGCATGCATGGACTCGACACATATGACTGGGATTACCATGAAAAAGATTGTGGGCAGAAAATGGGTGATCACTGTACATTTCTCTTCTGTTTCCTATTTATATTTATATTTTACCTCCTCAATTTAGCATTATGGACAGGGAATGACCTAATCTAAATTCTGCACAAAAATATTTTGCCTTCAAATTCATACCGTGACCGTAGCATGCATGGACTCGAATCATATGACTTGGATTTCCATGAAAAAGATATTGAGCCGAAAATAGGTGATCACTGTACATTTCTCTTCTGTTTCCTATTTATATTTATATTTTACCTCTTCAATTTAGCATTATGGAAGGGAAAGACCTAATCTAAGATCTGCACAAAAATATTTTGCCTTCAAATTCATACCATGATCGTAGCATGCATGGACTCGACTCATATGAGTGGGATTTCCATGAAAAAGATTGTTGGCCGAAAATAAGTGATCACTGTACATTTCTCTTCTGTTTCCTATTTATATTTATATTTTACCTCCTCAATTTAGCATTATGGACAGGGAAAGACCTAAACTAAGATCTGCACAAAAATATTTTGCCTTCAAATTCATACCGTGATCGTAGCATGCATGGACTCGACTCATATGACTGGGATTTCCATGAAAAAGATTGTGGGCAGAAAATGGGTGATCACTGTACATTTCTCTTCTGTTTCCTATTTATATTTATATTTTACTTCCTCAATTTAGCATTATGGACAGGGAAAGACCTAATCTAAGATCTGCACAAAAATATTTTGCCTTCAAATTCATACCATGATCGTAGCATGCATGGACTCGACTCATATGACTGGGATTTCCATGAAAAAGATTGTGGGCCGAAAATGGGTGATCACTGTACATTTCTCTTCTGTTTCCTATTTATATTTCTATTTTACCTCCTGAATTTAGCATTATGGACAGGGAAAGACCTTATCTGAAATCTGCACAAAAATATTTTGCCTTCAAATTCATACCGTGATCGTAGCATGCATGGACTCGACTCATATGACTGGGATTTCCATGAAAAAGATTGTGGGCCGAAAATGGGTGATCACTGTACATTTCTCTTCTGTTTCCTATTTATATTTATATTTTACCTCCTCAATTTAGCATTATGGACAGGGAAAGACCTAATCTACGATCTGCAAAAAAATATTTTGCCTTGAAATTCATACCGTGATCATAGCATGCTTGGACTCGACTCATATGACGGGGATTTCCATGAAAATGATTGTGGGCACACAATGGGTGATCACTGTATCCTATTTATATGTCTATTTTGCTTCCTCTATTTAGCATTATGGACAGGGAAAGACCTAATCTAAGCTCTGCACGAAAATATTTTGCCTTCAATTTCATACCGTGATCGTAGCATGCAGTGACACGACTCATATGACTGGGATTTCCATGAAAAAGATTGTGGGCCGAAAATGGGTGATCACTGTACATTTCTCTTCTGTTTCCTATTTATATTTATATTTTACTTCCTCAATTTAGCACTATGAACAAGGAAAGACCAAATCTAAGATCTGCACAAAAATATTTTGCCTTCAATTCATACCGTGATCGTAGCATGCATGGACTCGATTCATATGCCTGGGATTTCCATGAAAAAGTTTGTGGGCCGAAAATGGGTGATCACTGTACATTTCTCTTCTGTTTCCAATTTATATTTCTATTTTACCTCCTCAATTTAGCATTATGGACAGGGAAAGACCTAATCTAAGCTCTGCACAAAAATATTTAGACTTCAAATTCATACCGTGAGCGTAGCATTCATGGACTCGACTCATATGACTGGGATTTACATGAAAAAGATTGTGGGCCGAACATGGGTGATCACAGTACATTTCTCTTCTGTTTCCTATTAATATTTCTATTTTACTTCTTCAATTTAGCATTATGGACTGGGAAAGACCTAATCTAAAATCTGCACAAAAATATTTTGCCTTCAAATTCATACCGTGATCGTAGCATGCATGGACTCGACTCATATGACTGGGATTTCCATGAAAGAGATTGTGGGCCGAAAATGGGTGATCACTGTACATTTCTATTCTGTTTCCTATTTATATTTATATTTTACCTCCTCAATTTAGCATTATGGACTGGGAAAGACCTAATCTAAAATCTGCACAAAAATATTTTGCCTTCAAATACATACCGTGATCGTAGCATGCATGGACTCGACTCATATGACTGGGATTTCCATGAAAAAGATTTTGGGCCGAAAATGGGTGATCACTGTACATTTCTCTTCTGTTTCCTATTTATATTTATATTTTACCTCCTCAATTTAGCATTATGGACAGTGAAAGACATAATCTAAGCTCTGCACAAAAATATTTTGCCTTCAAATTCATACCGTGATCGTAGCATGCATGGACTCGACTCATATGACTGGGATTTCCATGAAAATGATTGTGGGCACACAATGGGTGATTACTGTACATTTCTCTTCTGTTTCCTATTT
Source organism: Acanthosepion lycidas (assembly GCA_963932145.1). Taxonomy (NCBI): domain Eukaryota; kingdom Metazoa; phylum Mollusca; class Cephalopoda; order Sepiida; family Sepiidae; genus Acanthosepion; species Acanthosepion lycidas. The sequence goes on from CAWVQA010000852.1 coordinate 351,715, forward strand.
ATATGTCTATTTTACTTCCTCTATTTAACATTATGAACAGGGAAAGACCTAATCTAAGCTCTGCACAAACATATTTTGCCTTCAAATTCATACCGTGATCGTAGCATGCATGGACACATCTCATATGACTGGGATTTCCATGAAAAAGTTTGTGGGCCGAAAATGGGTGATCACTGTACATTTCTCTTCTGTTTCCTATTTATATTTCTATTTTACCTCCTCAATTTAGCATTATGGACAGGGAAAGACCTTATCTGAAATCTGCACAAAAATATTTTGCCTTCAAATTCATACCGTGATCGTAGCATGCATGGACTCGACTCATATGACTGGGATTTCCATGAAAAAGATTGTGGGCCGAAAATGGGTGATCACTGTACATTTCTCTTCTGTTTCTTATTTATATTTATATTTTACCTCCTCAATTTAGCATTATGGACAGGGAAAGACCTAATCTAAATTCTGCACAAAAATATTTTGCCTTCAATTTCATACCGTGATCGTAGCATGCATGGACTCGACTCATATGACTGGGATTTCCACGAAAAAGATTGTGGGCCGAAAATGGGTGATCACTATATATTTCTATTCTGTTTCCTATTTATATTTAGATTTTACCTCCTCAATTTAGCATTATGGACAGGGAAAGACCTAATCTAAGATCTGCACAAAAATATTTTGCCTTCAAATTCATACCGTGATCGTAGCATGCATGGACTGAACTCATATGACTGGGATTTCCATGAAAAAGATTGTGGGCCGAAAATGGGTGATCACTGTACATTTCTCTTCTGTTTCCTATTTATATTTATATTTTACCTCCTCAATTTAGCATTATGGACAGGGAAAGAACTAATCTAAAATCTGCACAATAATATTTTGCCTTCAAATTCATACCGTGATCGTAGCATGCATGGACTCGACTCATATGACTGGGATTTCCATGAAAAAGATTGTGGGCCGAAAATGGGTGTCACTGTACATTTCTCTTCTGTTTCCTATTTATATTTATATTTTACCACCTCAATTTAGCATTATAGACAGGGAAAGACCTTATCTAAGATCTGCACAAAAATATTTTGCTTTCAAATTGATACCGTGATCGTAGCATGCATGGACTCGACTCATATGACTGGGATTTCCTTGAAAAAGATTGTGGGCCAAAAATGGGTGATCACTGTACATTTCTCTTCTGTTTCCTATTTATATTTCTATTTTACCTCCTCAATTTAGCATTATGGACAGGGAATGACCTAATCTAAGATCTGCACAAAAATATTTTGCCTTCAAATTCATACCGTGATCGTAGCATGCATGGACTCGACTCATATGACTGGGATTTCCATGAAAAAGATTGTGGGCCGAAAATGGGTGATCACTGTACATTTCTCTTCTGTTTCCTATTTATATTTATATTTTACCTCCTCAATTTAGCATTATGGACAGGGAAAGAACTAATCTAAAATCTGCACAATAATATTTTGCCTTCAAATTCATACCGTTATCGTAGCATGCATTGACTCGACTCATATGACTGGGATTTCCATGAAAAAGATTGTGGGCCGAAAATGGGTGATCACTGTACATTTCTCTTCTGTTTCCTATTTATATTTCTATTTTATCTCCTCAATTTAACATTATGGACAGTGAAAGACCTAATCTAAGACCTGCAAAAAAATATTTTGCTTTCAAATTCATACCGTGATCGTAGCATGAATGGACTCGACTGATATGACTGGGATTTCCATGAAAAAGATTGTGGGCCGAAAATGGGTGATCACTGTACATTTCTCTTCTGTTTCCTATTTATATTTCTATTTTACCTCCTCAATTTAGCATTATGGACAGGGAAAGACCTAATCTAAAATCTGCACAATAATATTTTGCCTTCAAATTCATACCGTGATCGTAGCATGCATGGACTCGACTCATATGACTGGGATTTCCATGAAAAAGATTGTGGGCCGAAAATGGGTGATCACTGTACATTTCTCTTCTGTTTCCTATTTATATTTATATTTTACCTCCTCAATTTAGCATTATAGACAGGGAAAGACCTAATCTAAAATCTGCACAAAAATATTTTGCCTTCAAATTCATACCGTGATCGTAGCATGCATGGACTCGACTCATATGACTGGGATTTCCATGAAAATGATTGTGGGCCGAAAATGGGTGATCACTGTATATTTCTCTTCTGTTTCCTATTTATATTTATATTTTACCTCCTCAATTTAGCATTATGGACAGGGAATGACCTAATCTAAGATCTGCACAAAAATATTTTGCCTTCAAATTCATACCGTGATCGTAGCATGCATAGACTCGACTCATATGACTGGGATTTCCATGAAAAAGATTGTGGGCCGAAAATGGGTGATCACTGTACATTTCTCTTCTGTTTCCTATTTATATTTATATTTTACCTCCTCAATTTAGCATTATGGACAGGGAAAGACCCAATCTAAAATCTGCACAAAAATATTTTGTCTTCAAATTCACACCGTGATCGGAGCATGCATGGACTCGACTCATATGACTGGGATTTCCATGAAAATGATTGTGGGCCGAAAATGGGTGATCACTGTACATTTCTCTTCTGTTTCCTATTTATATTTATATTTTACCTCCTCAATTAAAATTATGGACAGGGAAAGACCAAATCTAAGATCTGCACAAAAATATTTTGCTTTCAAATTCATACCGTGATGGTAGCATGCATGGACTCGACTCATATGACTGGGATTTCCATGAAAAAGATTGTGGGCAGAAAATGGGTGATCACTGTACATTTCTCTTCTGTTTCCTATTTATATTTATATTTTAACTCCTCAATTTAGCATTATGGACAGGGAAAGACCAAATCTAAGATCTGTACAAAAATATTGTGCATTCAAATTCATACCGTGATCGTAGCATGCATGGACTCGACTCATATGACTGGGATTTCCATGAAAAAGATTATGGGCCGAAAATGGGTGATAACTGTACATTTCTCTTCTTTTTCCTATTTATATTTCTATTTTACCTCCTCAATTTAGCATTATGGACAGGGCAAGACCTAATCTAATTTCTGCACAAAAATATTTTGCCTTCAAATTCATACCATGATCGTAGCATGAATGGACTCGACTCATACCCTGGGATTTCCATGAAAAAGATTGTGGGCCAAAAATGCTTGATAACTGTACATTTCTCTTCTTTTTCCTATTTATATTTCTATTTTACCTCCTCAATTTAGCATTATGGACAGGGAAAGACCTAATCTAATTTCTGCACAAAAATATTTTGCCTTCAAATTCATACCGTGATCGTAGCATGCTTGGACTCGACTCATATGACTGGGATTTCCAAGAAAAAGATTGTGGGCCGAAAATGGGTGATCACTGTACATTTCTCTTCTGTTTCCTATTTATATTTATATTTTACCTCCTCAATTTAGCATTATGGACAGGGAAAGACCTAATCTAAGATCTGCACAAAAATATTTTGCCTTCAAATTCATACCGTGATCGTAGCATGCATGGACTCGACTCGTATGACTGGGATTTCCATGAAAAAGATTGTTGGCCGAAAATGGGTGATCACTGTATATTTCTCTTCTGTTTCCTATTCATATTTCTATTTTACCTCCTCAATTTAGCATTATCGACAGGGAAAGACATAATCTAAGATCTGCACAAAAATATTTTGACTTCAAATTCATACTGTGATCGTAGCATGCATGGACTCGACTCATATGATTGGGATTTCCATGAAAAAGATTGTGGGCCGAAAATGGGTGATCACTGTACATTTCTCTTCTCTTTCCTATTTATATTTATATTTTACCTCCTCAATTAACATTATGGACAGGGAAAGACCAAATCTAAGATCTGCACAAAAATATTTTGCTTTCAAATTCATACCGTGATGGTAGCATGCATGGACTCGACTCATACGACTGGGATTTCCATGAAAAAGATTGTGGGCCGAAAATGGGTGATCACTGTACATTTCTCTTCTGTTTCCTATTTATATATCTATTTCACCTCCTCAATTTAGCATTATGGACAGGGAAAGACCTAATCTAAGATCTGCACAAAAATATTTTGCCTTCAAATTCATACCGTGATCGTAGCATGCATGGACTCGACTCATATGACTGGGATTTCCATGAAAAAGATTGTGGCCAGAAAATGGGTGATCACTGTACATTTCTCTTCTGTTTCCTATTTATATTTCTATTTTACCTCCTCAATTTAGCATTATGGACAGGGAAAGACCAAATCTAAGATCTGTACAAAAATATTTTGCATTCAAATTCATACCGTGATCGTAGCATGCATGGACTCGACTCATATGACTGGGATTTCCATGAAAAAGATTGTGGGAAGAAAATGGGTGATCACTGTATATTTCTCTTCTGGTTCCTATTCATATTTCTATTTTACCTCCTCAATTTAGCATTATCGACAGGTAAAGACCTAATCTAAGATCTGCACAAAAATATTTTGCCTTCAAATTCATACCGTGATCGTAGCATGCATGGACTCGACTCATATGACTAGGATTTCCATGAAAATCATTGTGGGCCGAAAATGGGTGATCACTGTACATTTCTCTTCTGTTTCCTATTTATATTTCTATTTTACCTCCTCAATTTAGCATTATCGACATGGAAAACCTAATCTATGATCTGCACAAAAATATTTTGCCTTCAAATTCATACCGTGATCGTAGCATGCATGGACTCGACTCATATGACTGGGATTTCCATGAAAAAGATTGTGGGCCGAAAATGGGTGATCGCTGTACATTTCTCTTCTGTTTCCTATTTATATTTATATTTTACCTCCTCAATTTAGCATTATGGACAGGGAATGACCTAATCTAAGATCTGCACAAAAATATTTTGCCTTCAAATTCATACCGTGATCGTAGCATGCATGGACTCGACTCATATGACTGGGATTTCCATGAAAAAGATTGTGGGCCGAAAATGGGTGATCACTGTATATTTCTCTTCTGGTTCCTATTCATATTTCTATTTTATCTCCTCAATTTAGCATTATCGACAGTTAAAGACCTAATCTAAGATCTGCACAAAAATATTTTGCCTTTAAATTCATACCGTGATCGTAGCATGCATGGACTCGACTCATATGACTGGGATTTCCATGAAAAAGATTGTGGGCTGAAAATGGGTGATCACTGTACATTTCTCTTCTGTTTCCTATTCATATTTCTATTTTACCTCCTCAATTTAGCATTATCGACAGGGAAAGACCTAATCTAAGATCTGCACAAAAATATTTTGCCTTCAAATTCATACCGTGATCGTAGCATGCATGGACTCGACTCATATGACTGGGATTTCCATGAAAAAGATTGTGGGCCGAAAATGGGTGATCACTGTACATTTCTCTTCTGTTTCCTATTTCTATTTCTATTTTACCTCCTCAATTTAGCATTATGGCCAGGGAAAGACTTAATCTAAGCTCTTCACAAAAATATTTTTGCCTTCAAATTCATACCGTGATCGTAGCATGCATGGACTCGACTCATATGACTGGGATTTCCATGAAAAAGATTGTGGGCCGAAAATCGGGGATCACTGTACATTTCTCTTCTGTTTCCTATTTATATTTATATTTTACCTCCTCAATTAACATTATGGACAGGCAAAAACCAAATCTAAGATCTGCACAAAAATATTTTGCTTTCAAATTCATACCGTGATCGTAGCATGCATGGACTCGACTCATACGACTGGGATTTCCATGAAAAAGATTGTGGGCCGAAAATGGTTGATCACTGTACATTTCTCTTCTGTTTCATATTTATATTTCTATTTTGCCTCCTCAATTCAGCATTATGGCCAGGGAATGACCTAATCTAAGCTCTTCACAAAAATATTTTGCCTTCAAATTCATACCGTGAACGTAGCATGCATGGACTCGACTCATATGACTGGGATTTCCATGAAAAAGATTGTGGGCCGAAAATGGGTGATCACTGTTCATTTCTCTTCTATTTCCTATTTATATTTCTATTTTACCTCCTCAATTTAGCATTATGGCCAGTGAAAGACCTAATCTAAGATCTTCACAAAAATATTTTGCCTTCAAATTCATACAGTGATCGTAGCATGCATGGACTCGACTCATATGACTGGGATTTCCATGAAAAAGATTGTGGGCCGAAAATGGGTGATCAGTGTACATTTCTCTTCTGTTTCCTATTTATATTTCTATTTTACCTCCTCAATTTAGCATTATGGACAGGGTAAGACCAAATCTAAGATCTGCACAAAAATATTTTGCCTTCAAATTCATACCGTGATCGTAGCATGCATGGACTCGACTCATATGACTGGGATTTCCATGAAAAAGATTGTGGGCCGAAAATGGGTGATCACTGTATATCTCTTTTCTGTTTCCTATTCATATTTCTATTTTACCTCCTCAATTTAGCATTATCGACAGGGAAAGACCTAATCTAAGCTCTTCACAAAAATATTTTGCCTTCAAATTCATACCGTGATCGTAGCAAGCATGGACTCGACTCATATGACTAGGATTTCCATGAAAAACATTGTGGGCCGAAAATGGGTGATCACTGTACATTTCTCTTCTGTTTCCTATTTATATTTATATTTTACCTCCTCAATTAACATTATGGACAGGGAAAGACCAAATCTAAGATCTGCACAAAAATATTTTGCTTTCAAATTCATACCGTGATGGTAGCATGCATGGACTCGACTCATACGACTGGGATTTCCGTGAAAAAGATTGTGGGCCGAAAATGGGTGATCACTGTACATTTCTCTTCTCTTCCCTATTTATATTTATATTTTACCTCCTCAATTAACATTATGGACAGTCAAAGACAAAATCTAAGATCTGCACAAAAATATTTTGTTTCAAATTCATACCGTGATCGTAGCATGCATGGACTCGACTCATACGACTGGGATTTCCATGAAAAAGATTGTGGGCCGAAAATGGGTGATCACTGTACATTTCTCTTCCTTTTCCTATTTGTATTTATATTTTACCTCCTCAATTTAGCATTATGGACAGGGAAAGACCTAATCTAAAATCTGCACAAAATATTTTGCCTTCAAATTCATACCGTGATCGTAGCATGCATGGACTCGACTTATATGACTGGGATTTCCATGAAAAAGATTGTGGGCCGAAAATGGGGGATCACTGTACATTTCTCTTCTGTTTCCTACTTATATTTATATTTTACCTCCTCAATTAACATTATGGACATGGAAAGACCAAATCTAAGATCTGCACAAAAATATTTTGCTTTCAAATTCATACCGTGATGGTAGCATGCATGGACTCGACTCATACGACTGGGATTTCCATGAAAAAGATTGTGTGCCGAAAATGGGTGATCACTGTACATTTCTCTTCTGTTTCCTATTTATATTTCTATTTTACCTCCTCAATTTAGCATTATGGACAGGGAAAGACCTAATCTAAGCTCTTCACAAAAATATTTTGCATTCAAATTCATACCGTGATCGTAGCATGCATGGACTCGACTCATATGACTGGGATTTCCATGAAAAAGATTGTGGGGCGAAAATGCTTGATAACTGTACATTTCTATTCTTTTTCCTATTTATATTTCTATTTTACCTCCTCAATTTAGCATTATGGACAGGGAAAGACCTAATCTAATTTCTGCACAAAAATATTTTGCCTTCAAATTCATGCCGTGATCGTAGCATGCATGGACTCGACTCATATGACTGGGATTTCCATGAAAAAGATTGTGGCCGAAAATTGGTGATCACTGTACATTCCTCTTCTGTTTCCTATTTATATTTCTATTTTACCTCCTCAATTTAGCATTATGGCCAGGGAAAGACCTAATCTAAGCTCTTCACAAAAATATTTTGCCTTCAAATTCATACCATGATCGTAGCATGCATGGACTCGACTCATATGACTGGGATTTCCATGAAAAAGATTTTGGGCCGAAAATGGGTTATCACTATACATTTCTCTTCTGTTTCCTATTTATATTTCTATTTTACCTCCTCAATTTAGCATTATGGACAGGGAAAGACCTAATCTAAAATCTGCACAAAAATATTTTGCCTCAAATTCATACCGTGATCGTATCATGCATGGACTCGACTCATACGACTGGGATTTCCATGAAAAAGATTGTGGGCCGAAAATGGGTGATCACTGTACATTTCTCTTCTGTTTCCTATTTATATTTATATTTTACCTCCTCAATTTAGCATTATGGACAGGGAAAGACCTAATCTAAGATCTGCACAAAAATATTTTGCCTTCAAATTCATACCGTGATCGGAGCATGCATGGACTCGACTCATATGACTGGGATTTCCATGAAAAAGATTGTGGGCCGAAAATGGGTGATCACTGTATATTTCTCTTCTGTTTCCTATTTATATTTATATTTTACCTCCTCAATTTAGCATTATGGCCAGTGAAAGTCCTAATCTAAGCTCTTCACAAAAATATTTTGCCTTCAAATTCATACCGTGATCGTAGCATGCATGGACTCGACTCATATGACTGGGATTTCCATGAAAAAGATTGTGGCCCGAAAATGGTTTATCACTGTATATTTCTCTTCGGTTTCCTATTTATATTTCTCTTTTACCTCCTCAATTTGGCATTATGGACAGGGAAAGACCTAATCTAAGATCTGCACAAAAATATTTTGCCTTCAAATTCATACCGTGATCGTAGCATGCATGGACTCGACTCATATGACTGGGATTTCCATGAAAAAGATTGTGGGCCGAAAATGGGCGATCACTGTACATTTCTCTTCTGTTTCCTATTTATATTTATATTTTACCTCCACAATTTAGCATTATGGACAGGGAATGACCTAATCTAAGATCTGCACAAAAATATTTTGCCTTCAAATTCATACCGTGATCGTAGCATGCATGGACTCGACTCATATGACTGGGATTTCCATGAAAAAGATTGTGGGCCGAAAATGGGTGATCACTGTACATTTCTCTTCTGTTTCCTATTTATATTTCTATTTTACCTCCTCAATTTAGCATTATGGAGAGGGAAAGACCTAATCTAAGATCTGCACAAAAATGTTTTGCCTTCAAATTCATACCGTGATCGTAGCATTCATGGACTCGACTCATATGACTGGGATTTCCATGAAATAGATTGTGGGCAGAAAATGGGTGATCACTGTACATTTCTCTTCTGTTTCCTATTTATATTTCTATTGTACCTCCTCAATTTAGCATTATGGACAGGGAAAGACCAAATCTAAGGTCTGTACAAAAATATTTTGCTTTCAAATTCATACCGTGATCGTAGCATGGATGGACTCGACTCATATGACTGGGATTTCCATGAAAAAGATTGTTGGCCGAAAATGGAAGATCACTGTATATTTCTCTTCTGTTTCCTATTCATATTTCTATTTTACCTCCTCAATTTAGCATTATCGACAGGGAAAGACCTAATCTAAGATCTGCACAAAAATATTTTGACTTCAAATTCATACCGTGATCGTAGCATGCATGGAGTCGACTCATATGACTGGGATTTCCATGAAAAAGATTGTGGGCCGAAAATGGGTGATCACTGTACATTTCTCTTCTCTTTCCTATTTATATTTATATTTTACCTCCTCAATTAAAATTATGGACAGGGAAAGACCAAATCTAAGATCTGCACAAAAATATTTTGCTTTCAAATTCATACCGTGATGGTAGCATGCATGGACTCGACTCATATGACTGGGATTTCCATGAAAAAGATTGTGGGCAGAAAATGGGTGATCACTGTACATTTATCTTCTGTTTCCTATTTATATTTATATTTTAACTCCTCAATTTAGCATTATGGACAGGGAAAGACCAAATCTAAGATCTGTACAAAAATATTGTGCATTCAAATTCATACCGTGATCGTAGCATGCATGGACTCGACTCATATGACTGGGATTTCCATGAAAAAGATTATGGGCCGAAAATGGGTGATAACTGTACATTTCTCTTCTTTTTCCTATTTATATTTCTATTTTACCTCCTCAATTTAGCATTATGGACAGGGCAAGACCTAATCTAATTTCTGCACAAAAATATTTTGCCTTCAAATTCATACCATGATCGTAGCATGAATGGACTCGACTCATACCCTGGGATTTCCATGAAAAAGATTGTGGGCCGAAAATGCTTGATAACTGTACATTTCTCTTCTTTTTCCTATTTATATTTCACCTCCTCAATTTAGCATTATGGACAGGGAAAGACCTAATCTAATTTCTGCACAAAAATATTTTGCCTTCAAATTCATACCGTGATCGTAGCATGCTTGGACTCGACTCATATGACTGGGATTTCCAAGAAAAAGATTGTGGGCCGAAAATGGGTGATCACTGTACATTTCTCTTCTGTTTCCTATTTATATTTATATTTTACCTCCTCAATTTAGCATTATGGACAGGGAAAAACCTAATCTAAGATCTGCACAAAAATATTTTGCCTTCAAATTCATACCGTGATCGTAGCATGCATGGACTCGACTCGTATGACTGGGATTTCCATGAAAAAGATTGTTGGCCGAAAATGGGTGATCACTGTATATTTCTCTTCTGTTTCCTATTCATATTTCTATTTTACCTCCTCAATTTAGCATTATCGACAGGGAAAGACATAATCTAAGATCTGCACAAAAATATTTTGACTTCAAATTCATACTGTGATCGTAGCATGCATGGACTCGACTCATATGATTGGGATTTCCATGAAAAAGATTGTGGGCCGAAAATGGGTGATCACTGTACATTTCTCTTCTCTTTCCTATTTATATTTATATTTTACCTCCTCAATTAACATTATGGACAGGGAAAGACCAAATCTAAGATCTGCACAAAAATATTTTGCTTTCAAATTCATACCGTGATCGTAGCATGCATGGACTCGACTCATACGACTGGGATTTCCATGAAAAATATTGTGGGCCGAAAATGGGTGATCACTGTACATTTCTCTTCTGTTTCCTATTTATATATCTATTTCACCTCCTCAATTTAGCATTATGGACAGGGAAAGACCTCATCTAAGATCTGCACAAAAATATTTTGCCTTCAAATTCATACCGTGATCGTAGCATGCATGGACTCGACTCATATGACTGGGATTTCCATGAAAAAGATTGTGGCCAGAAAATGGGTGATCACTGTACATTTCTCTTCTGTTTCCTATTTATATTTCTATTTTACCTCCTCAATTTAGCATTATGGACAGGGAAAGACCAAATCTAAGATCTGTACAAAAATATTTTGCATTCAAATTCATACCGTGATCGTAGCATGCATGGACTCGACTCATATGACTGGGATTTCCATGAAAAAGATTGTGGGAAGAAAATGGGTGATCACTGTATATTTCTCTTCTGGTTCCTATTCATATTTCTATTTTATCTCCTCAATTTAGCATTATCGACAGTTAAAGACCTAATCTAAGATCTGCACAAAAATATTTTGCCTTCAAATTCATACCGTGATCGTAGCATGCATGGACTCGACTCATATGACTAGGATTTCCATGAAAATCATTGTGGGCCGAAAATGGGTGATCACTGTACATTTCTCTTCTGTTTCCTATTTATATTTCTATTTTACCTCCTCAATTTAGCATTATCGACATGGAAAACCTAATCTATGATCTGCACAAAAATATTTTGCCTTCAAATTCATACCGTGATCGTAGCATGCATGGACTCGACTCATATGACTGGGATTTCCATGAAAAAGATTGTGGGCCGAAAATGGGTGATCGCTGTACATTTCTCTTCTGTTTCCTATTTATATTTATATTTTACCTCCTCAATTTAGCATTATGGACAGGGAATGACCTAATCTAAGATCTGCACAAAAATATTTTGCCTTCAAATTCATACCGTGATCGTAGCATGCATGGACTCGACTCATATGACTGGGATTTCCATGAAAAAGATTGTGGGCCGAAAATGGGTGATCACTGTATATTTCTCTTCTGGTTCCTACTCATATTTCTATTTTATCTCCTCAATTTAGCATTATCGACAGTTAAAGACCTAATCTAAGATCTGCACAAAAATATTTTGCCTTCAAATTCATACCGTGATCGTAGCATGCATGGACTCGACTCATATGACTGGGATTTCCATGAAAAAGATTGTGGGCTGAAAATGGGTGATCACTGTACATTTCTCTTCTGTTTCCTATTCATATTTCTATTTTACCTCCTCAATTTAGCATTATCGACAGGGAAAGACCTAATCTAAGATCTGCACAAAAATATTTTGCCTTCAAATTCATACCGTGATCGTAGCATGCATGGACTCGACTCATATGACTGGGATTTCCATGAAAAAGATTGTGGCCCGAAAATGGGTGATCACTGTACATTTCTCTTCTGTTTCCTATTTCTATTTCTATTTTACCTCCTCAATTTAGCATTATGGCCAGGGAAAGACTTAATCTAAGCTCTTCACAAAAATATTTTTGCCTTCAAATTCATACCGTGATCGTAGCATGCATGGACTCGACTCATATGACTGGGATTTCCATGAAAAAGATTGTGGGCCGAAAATCGGGGATCACTGTACATTTCTCTTCTGTTTCCTATTTATATTTCTATTTTACCTCCTCAATTTAGCATTATGGCCAGGGAAAGACCTAATCTAAGATCTGCACAAAAATATTTTGCCTTCAAATTCATACCGTGATCGTAGCATGCATGGACTCGACTCATATGATTGGGATTTCCATGAAAAAGATTGTGGCCCGAAAATAGGTGATCACTGTACATTTCTCTTTGTTTCCTATTTATATTTATATTTTGACTCCTCAATTTAGCATTATGGACAGGGAATGACCTAATCTAAGATCTGCACAAAAATATTTTGCCTTCAAATTCATACCGTCATCGTAGCATGCATGGACTCGACTCATATGACTGGGATTTCCATGAAACAGATTGTGGGCCGAAAATGGGTGATCACTGTACATTTCTCTTCTCTTCCCTATTTATATTTATATTTTACCTCCTCAATTAACATTATGGACAGTCAAAGACAAAATCTAAGATCTGCACAAAAATATTTTGTTTCAAATTCATACCGTGATCGTAGCATGCATGGACTCGACTCATACGACTGGGATTTCCATGAAAAAGATTGTGGGCCGAAAATGGGTGATCACTGTACATTTCTCTTCCTTTTCCTATTTGTATTTATATTTTACCTCCTCAATTTAGCATTATGGACAGGGAAAGACCTAATCTAAAATCTGCACAAAATATTTTGCCTTCAAATTCATACCGTGATCGTAGCATGCATGGACTCGACTTATATGACTGGGATTTCCATGAAAAAGATTGTGGGCCGAAAATGGGGGATCACTGTACATTTCTCTTCTGTTTCCTACTTATATTTATATTTTACCTCCTCAATTAACATTATGGACATGGAAAGACCAAATCTAAGATCTGCACAAAAATATTTTGCTTTCAAATTCATACCGTGATGGTAGCATGCATGGACTCGACTCATACGACTGGGATTTCCATGAAAAAGATTGTGTGCCGAAAATGGGTGATCACTGTACATTTCTCTTCTGTTTCCTATTTATATTTCTATTTTACCTCCTCAATTTAGCATTATGGACAGGGAAAGACCTAATCTAAGCTCTTCACAAAAATATTTTGCATTCAAATTCATACCGTGATCGTAGCATGCATGGACTCGACTCATATGACTGGGATTTCCATGAAAAAGATTGTGGGGCGAAAATGCTTGATAACTGTACATTTCTATTCTTTTTCCTATTTATATTTCTATTTTACCTCCTCAATTTAGCATTATGGACAGGGAAAGACCTAATCTAATTTCTGCACAAAAATATTTTGCCTTCAAATTCATGCCGTGATCGTAGCATGCATGGACTCGACTCATATGACTGGGATTTCCATGAAAAAGATTGTGGCCGAAAATTGGTGATCACTGTACATTCCTCTTCTGTTTCCTATTTATATTTCTATTTTACCTCCTCAATTTAGCATTATGGCCAGGGAAAGACCTAATCTAAGCTCTTCACAAAAATATTTTGCCTTCAAATTCATACCGTGATCGTAGCATGCATGGACTCGACTCATATGACTGGGATTTCCATGAAAAAGATTTTGGGCCGAAAATGGGTTATCACTATACATTTCTCTTCTGTTTCCTATTTATATTTCTATTTTACCTCCTCAATTTAGCATTATGGACAGGGAAAGACCTAATCTAAAATCTGCACAAAAATATTTTGCCTTCAAATTCATACCGTGATCGTAGCATGCATGGACTCGACTCATACGACTGGGATTTCCATGAAAAAGATTGTGGGCCGAAAATGGGTGATCACTGTACATTTCTATTCTCTTTCCTATTTATATATCTATTTTACCTCCTCAATTTAGCATTATGGCCAGCGAAAGACCTAATCTAAGCTCTTCACAAAAATATTTTGCATTCAAATTCATACCGTGATCGTAGCATGCATGGACTCGACTCATATGACTGGGATTTCCATGAAAAAGATTGTGGGGCGAAAATGGGTGATCACTGTATATTTCTCTTCTGTTTCCTATTCATATTTCTATTTTACCTCCTCAATTTAGCATTATCGACTGGGAAAGACCTAATCTAAGATCTGCACAAAAATATTTTGCCTTCAAATTCATACCGTGATCGTAGCATGCATGGACTCGACTCATATGACTGGGATTTCCATGAAAAAGATTGTGGGCCGAAAATGGGTGATCACTGTACATTTCTCTTCTGTTTCCTATTTATATTTCTATTTTACCTCCTCAATTTAGCATTATGGACAGGCAAAGACCTAATCTAAGATCTGCACAAAAATATTTTGCCTTCAAATTCATAGCGTGATCGTAGCATGCATGGACTCGACTCATATGACAGGGATTTCCATGAAAAAGATTGTGGGCCGAAAATGGGTGATCACTGTACATTTCTCTTCTGTTTCCTATTCATATTTCTATTTTACCTCCTCAATTTAGCATTATCGACAGAGAAAGACCTAATCTAAGATCTGCACAAAAATATTTTGCCTTCAAATTCATACCGTGATCGTAGCATGAATGGACTCGACTCATATGACTGGGATTTCCATGAAAAAGATTGTGGCCCGAAAATAGGTGATCACTGTACATTTCTCTTTGTTTCCTATTTATATTTAGACTCCTCAATTTAGCATTATGGACAGGGAATGACCTAATCTAAGATCTGCACAAAAATATTTTGCCTTTAAATTCATACCGTGATCGTAGCATGCATGGACTCGACTCATATGACTGGGATTTCCATGAAAAAGATTGTGGGCCGAAAATGGGTGATCACTGTACATTTCTCTTCTGTTTCCTATTTATATTTCTATTTTACCTCCTCAATTTAGCATTATGGACAGGCAAAGACCTAATCTAAGATCTGCACAAAAATATTTTGCCTTCAAATTCATAGCGTGATCGTAGCATGCATGGACTCGACTCATATGACAGGGATTTCCATGAAAAAGATTGTGGGCCGAAAATGGGTGATCACTGTACATTTCTCTTCTGTTTCCTATTCATATTTCTATTTTACCTCCTCAATTTAGCATTATCGACAGAGAAAGACCTAATCTAAGATCTGCACAAAAATATTTTGCCTTCAAATTCATACCGTGATCGTAGCATGAATGGACTCGACTCATATGACTGGGATTTCCATGAAAAAGATTGTGGCCCGAAAATAGGTGATCACTGTACATTTCTCTTTGTTTCCTATTTATATTTATATTTTGACTCCTCAATTTAGCATTATGGACAGGGAATGACCTAATCTAAGATCTGCACAAAAATATTTTGCCTTTAAATTCATACCGTGATCGTAGCATGCATGGACTCGACTCATATGACTGGGATTTCCATGAAAAAGATTGTGGGCCGAAAATGGGTGATCACTGTACATTTCTCTTCTGTTTCCTATTTATATTTCTATTTTACCTCCTCAATTAACATTATGGACAGTCAAAGACAAAATCTAAGATCTGCACAAAAATATTTTGCTTTCAAATTCATACCGTGATCGTAGCATGCATGGACTCGACTCATACCCTGGGATTTCCATGAAAAAGATTGTGGGCCGAAAATGGGTGATCACTGTACATTTCTCTTCTCATTCCTATTTATATTTATATTTTACCTCTTCAATTTAGCATTATGGACAGGGAAATACCTAATCTAAGATCTGCACAAAAATATTTTGCCTTCAAATTCATACCATGATCGTAGCATGCATGGACTCGACTCATATGACTGGGATTTCCATGAAAAAGATTGTGGGCTGAAAATGGGTGATCACTGTACATTTCTCTTCTGATTCCTATTCATATTTCTATTTTACCTCCTCAATTTAGCATTATCGACAGGGAAAGACCTAATCTAAGATCTGCACAAAAATATTTTGCCTTCAAATTCATACCGTGATCGTAGCATGCATGGACTCGACTCATATGACTGGGATTTCCATGAAAAAGATTGTGGGCCGAAAATGGGTGATCACTGTACATTTCTCTTCTGTTTCCTATATATATTTCTATTTTACCTCCTCAATTTAGCATTATGGCCAGGGAAAGGCCTAATCTAAGCTCTTCACAAATATATTTTGCCTTCAAATTCATACCGTGATCGTAGCAGGCATGGACTCGACTCATATGATTGGGATTTCCATGAAAAAGATTGTGGGCCGAAAATGGGTGATCACTGTACATTTCTCTTCTGTTTCCTATTCATATTTCTATTTTACCTCCTCAATTTAGCATTATCGACAGAGAAAGACCTAATCTAAGATCTGCACAAAAATATTTTGCCTTCAAATTCATACCGTGATCGTAGCATGAATGGACTCGACTCATATGACTGGGATTTCCATGAAAAAGATTGTGGCCCGAAAATAGGTGATCACTGTACATTTCTCTTTGTTTCCTATTTATATTTATATTTTGACTCCTCAATTTAGCATTATGGACAGGGAATGACCTAATCTAAGATCTGCACAAAAATATTTTGCCTTTAAATTCATACCGTGATCGTAGCATGCATGGACTCGACTCATATGACTGGGATTTCCATGAAAAAGATTGTGGGCCGAAAATGGGTGATCACTGTACATTTCTCTTCTGTTTCCTATTTATATTTATATTTTACCTCCTCAATTAACATTATGGACAGTCAAAGACAAAATCTAAGATCTGCACAAAAATATTTTGCTTTCAAATTCATACCGTGATCGTAGCATGCATGGACTCGACTCATACCCTGGGATTTCCATGAAAAAGATTGTGGGCCGAAAATGGGTGATCACTGTACATTTCTCTTCTCATTCCTATTTATATTTATATTTTACCTCTTCAATTTAGCATTATGGACAGGGAAATACCTAATCTAAGATCTGCACAAAAATATTTTGCCTTCAAATTCATACCATGATCGTAGCATGCATGGACTCGACTCATATGACTGGGATTTCCATGAAAAAGATTGTGGGCTGAAAATGGGTGATCACTGTACATTTCTCTTCTGATTCCTATTCATATTTCTATTTTACCTCCTCAATTTAGCATTATCGACAGGGAAAGACCTAATCTAAGATCTGCACAAAAATATTTTGCCTTCAAATTCATACCGTGATCGTAGCATGCATGGACTCGACTCATATGACTGGGATTTCCATGAAAAAGATTGTGGGCCGAAAATGGGTGATCACTGTACATTTCTCTTCTGTTTCCTATATATATTTCTATTTTACCTCCTCAATTTAGCATTATGGCCAGGGAAAGGCCTAATCTAAGCTCTTCACAAATATATTTTGCCTTCAAATTCATACCGTGATCGTAGCAGGCATGGACTCGACTCATATGATTGGGATTTCCATGAAAAAGATTGTGGGCCGAAAATGGGTGATCACTGTACATTTCTCTTCTTTTTCCTATTTATATTTATATTTTACCTCCTCAATTTAGCATTATCGACAGGGCAAGACCAAATCTAAGACCTGCACAAAAATATTTTGCCTTCAAATTCATACCGTGATCGTAGCATGCATGGACTCGACTCATATGACTGGGATTTCCATGAAAAAGATTGTGGGCCGAAAATGGGTGATCACTGTACATTTCTCTTCTGTTTCCTATTTATATTTATATTTTACCTCCTCAATTTAGCATTATGGACAGGGAAAAACCTAATCTAAGATCTGCACAAAAATATTTTGCCTTCAAATTCATACCGTGATCGTAGCATGCATGGACTCGACTCATATGACTGGGATTTCCATGAAAAAGATTGTGGGCCAAAAATGGGTGATCACTGTATATTTCTCTTCTGTTTCCTATTCATATTTCTATTTTATCTCCTCAATTTAGCATTATCGACAGGTAAAGACCTAATCTAAGATCTGCACAAAAATATTTTGGCTTCAAATTCATACCGTGATCGTAGCATGCATGGACTCGACTCATATGACTGGGATTTCCATGAAAAAGATTTTGGGCCGAAAATGGGTGATCACTGTACATTTCTCTTCTGTTTCCTATTCATATTTCTATTTTACCTCCTCAATTTAGCATTATCGACAGAGAAAGACCTAATCTAAGATCTGCACAAAAATATTTTGCCTTCAAATTCATACCGTGATCGTAGCATGAATGGACTCGACTCATATGACTGGGATTTCCATGAAAAAGATTGTGGCCCGAAAATAGGTGATCACTGTACATTTCTCTTTGTTTCCTATTTATATTTATATTTTGACTCCTCAATTTAGCATTATGGACAGGGAATGACCTAATCTAAGATCTGCACAAAAATATTTTGCCTTTAAATTCATACCGTGATCGTAGCATGCATGGACTCGACTCATATGACTGGGATTTCCATGAAAAAGATTGTGGGCCGAAAATGGGTGATCACTGTACATTTCTCTTCTGTTTCCTATTTATATTTATATTTTACATCCTCAATTTAGCATTATGGACAGGGAAAGACCTAATCTAAGATCTGCACAAAAATATTTTGCCTTCAAATTCATACCGTGAACGTAGCATGCATGCACTCGACTCATATGACTGGGATTTCCATGAAAAAGATTGTGGGCCGAAAATGGGTGATCACTGTATATTTCTCTTCTGTTTCCTATTCATATTTCTATTTTATCTCCTCAATTTAGCATTATCGACAGGTAAAGACCTAATCTAAGATCTGCACAAAAATATTTTGGCTTTAAATTCATACCGTGATCGTAGCATGCATGGACTCGACTCATATGACTGGGATTTCCATGAAAAAGATTGTGGGCCGAAAATGGGTGATCACTGTACATTTCTCTCCTGTTTCCTATTTATATTTATATTTTACCTCCTCAATTTAGCATTATGGACATGGAAAGACCAAATCTAAGATCTGCACAAAAATATTTTGCTTTCAAATTCATACCGTGTTGGTAGCATGCATGGACTCGACTCATACGACTGGGATTTCCATGAAAAACATTGTGGGCCGAAAATGGGTGATCACTGTACATTTCTCTTCTGTTTCCTATTTATATTTCTATTTTACCTCCTCAATTTAGCATTATGGACAGGGAATGACCTAATCTAAGATCTGCACAAAAATATTTTGCCTTCAAATTCATACCGTGATCGTAGCATGCATGGACTCGACTCATATGACTGGGATTTCCATGAAAAAGATTGAGGGCCGAAAATGGGTGATCATTGTACATTTCTCTTCTGTTTCCTATTTATATTTATATTTTACCTCCTCAATTTAGCATTATGGACAGGGAAAGACCTAATCTAAGATCTGCACAAAAATATTTTGCCTTCAAATTCATACCGTGATCGTAGCATGCATGGACTCGACTCATATGACTGGGATTTCAATGAAAAAGATTGTGGGCCGAAAATGGGTGATCACTGTACATTTCTCTTCTGTTTCCTATTTATATTTATATTTTACCTCCTCAATTTTGCATTATGGACAGGGAAAGACCAAATCTAAGATCTGCACAAAAATATTTTGCCTTCAAATTCATACCGTGAACGTAGCATGCATGGACTCGACTCATATGACTGGGATTTCCATGAAAAAGATTGTGGGCCGAAAATGGGTGATCACTGTACATTTCTCTTCTGTTTCCTATTTATATTTATATTTTACCTCCTCAATTTTGCATTATGGACAGGGAAAGACCAAATCTAAGATCTGCACAAAAATATTTTGCCTTCAAATTCATACCGTGATCGTAGCATGCATGGACTCGACTCATATGACTGGGATTTCCATGAAAAAGATTGTGGGCCGAAAATGGGTGATCACTGTACATTTCTCTTCTGTTTCCTATTTATATTTATATTCTACCTGCTCAATTTTGCATTATGGACAGGGAAAGACCAAATCTAAGATCTGCACAAAAATATTTTGCCTTCAAATTCATACCGTGATCGTAGCATGCATGGACTCGACTCATATAACTGGGTCTTCCATGAAAAAGATTGTGGGCCGAAAATGGGTGATCACTGTACATTTCTCTTCTGTTTCCTATTTATATTTATATTTTACCTGCTCAATTTTGCATTATGGACAGGGAAAGACCAAATCTAAGATCTGCACAAAAATATTTTGCCTTCAAATTCATACCGTGATCGTAGCATGCATGGACTCGACTCATATAACTGGGTTTTCCATGAAAAAGATTGTGGGCCGAAAATGGGTGATCACTGTACATTTCTCTTCTGTTTCCTATTTATATTTATATTTTACCTCCTCAATTTAGCATTATGGACAGGGAAAGACCAAATCTAAGATCTGCACAAAAATATTTTGCTTTCAAATTCATACCGTGTTGGTAGCATGCATGGACTCGACTCATACGACTGGGATTTCCATGAAAAACATTGTGGGCCGAAAATGGGTGATCACTGTACATTTCTCTTCTGTTTCCTATTTATATTTATATTTTACCTCCTCAATTTTGCATTATGGACAGGGAAAGACCAAATCTAAGATCTGCACAAAAATATTTTGCCTTCAAATTCATACAGTGATCGTAGCATGCATGGACTCGACTCATATGACTGGGATTTCCATGAAAAAGATTGTGGGCCGAAAATGGGTGATCACTGTACATTTCTCTTCTGTTTCCTATTTATATTTCTATTTTACCTTCTCAATTTAGCATTATGGACAGGGAAAAAACAAATCTAAGATCTGCACAAAAATATTTTGCCTTCAAATTCATACCCTGATCGTAGCATGCATGGACTCGACTCATATGACTGGGATTTCCATGAAACACGTTGTGGGCCGAAAATGGGTGATCACTGTACATTTCTCTTCTGTTTCCTATTCATATTTCTATTTTCCCTCCTCAATTTAGCATTATCGACAGGGAAAGACCTAATCTAAGATCTGCACAAAAATATTTTGCCTTCAAATTCATACCATGATCGTAGCATGCATGGACTCGACTCATATGACAGGGATTTCCATGAAAAAGATTGTGGGCCGAAAATGGGTGATCTCTGTACATTTCTCTTCTGTTTCCTATTTATATTTATATTTTTCCTCCTCAATTAACATTATGGACAGGGAAAGACCAAATCTAAGATCTGCACAAAAATATTTTGCTTTCAAATTCATACCGTGATGGTAGCATGCATGGACTCGACTCATACGACTGGGATTTCCATGAAAAAGATTGTGTGCCGAAAATGGGTGATCACTGTACATTTCTCTTCTGTTTCCTATTCATATTTCTATTTTACCTCCTCAATTAAGCATTATCGACAGGGAAAGACCTAATCTAAGATCTGCACAAAAATATTTTGCCTTCAAATTCATACCGTGATCGTAGCATGCATGGACTCGACTCATATGACTGGGATTTCCATGAAAAAAATTGTGGGCCGAAAATGGGTGATCACTGTACATTTCTCTTCTGTTTCCTATTTATATTTATATTTTACCTCCTCAATTTAGCATTATCGACAGGGAAAGACCTAATCTAAGATCTGCACAAAAATATTTTGCCTTCAAATTCATACCGTGATTGTAGCATGCATGGACTCGACACATATGACTGGGATTTCCATGAAAAAGATTGTGGGCCGAAAATGGGTGATCACTGTACATTTCTCTTCTGTTTCCTATTTATATTTCTATTTTACCTCCTCAATTTAGCATTATCGACAGGGAAAGAACTAATCTAAGATCTGTACAAAAATATTTTGCCTTCAAATTCATACCGTGATCGTAGCATGCATGGACTCGACTCATATGACTGGGATTTCCATGAAAAAGGTTGTGGGCCGAAAATGGGTGATCACTGTACATTTCTCTACTGTTTCCTATTTATATTTATAATTTACCTCCTCAATTTAGCATTATGGACAGGGAAAGACCTAATCTAAAATCTGCACAAAAATATTTTGCCTTCAAATTCATACCGTGATCGTAGCATGCATGGACTCGACTCATATGACTGGGATTTCCATGAAAAAGAATGTGGGCCGAAAATGGGTGATCACTGTACATTTCTCTTCTGTTTCCTATTTATATTTATATTTTACCTCCTCAATTTAGCATTATGGTCAGGGAAAGACCAAATCTAAGATCTGCACAAAAATATTTTGCCTTCAAATTCATACCGTGATCGTAGCATGCATGGACTCGACTCATACGACTGGGATTTCCATGAAAAAGATTGTGGGCCGAAAATGGGTGATCTCTGTACATTTCTCTTCTGTTTCCTATTTATATTTATATTTTTCCTCCTCAATTAACATTATGGACAGGGAAAGACCAAATCTAAGATCTGCACAAAAATATTTTGCTTTCAAATTCATACCGTGATGGTAGCATGCATGGACTCGACTCATACGACTGGGATTTCCATGAAAAAGATTGTGGGCCGAAAATGGGTGATCACTGTACATTTCTCTTCTGTTTCCTATGCATATTTCTATTTTACCTCCTCAATTAAGCATTATCGACAGGGAAAGACCTAATCTAAGATCTGCACAAAAATATTTTGCCTTCAAATTCATACCGTGATCGTAGCATGCATGGACTCGACTCATATGACTGGGATTTCCATGAAAAAAATTGTGGGCCGAAAATGGGTGATCACTGTACATTTCTCTTCTGTTTCCTATTTATATTTATATTTTACCTCCTCAATTTAGCATTATGGACAGGGAAAGACCTAATCTAAGATCTGCACAAAAATATTTTGCCTTCAAATTCATACCGTGATTGTAGCATGCATGGACTCGACACATATGACTGGGATTTCCATGAAAAAGATTGTGGGCCGAAAATGGGTGATCACTGTACATTTCTCTTCTGTTTCCTATTTATATTTCTATTTTACCTCCTCAATTTAGCATTATCGACAGGGAAAGAACTAATCTAAGATCTGCACAAAAATATTTTGCCTTCAAATTCATACCGTGATCGTAGCATGCATGGACTCGACTCATATGACTGGGATTTCCATGAAAAAGATTGTGGGCCGAAAATGGGTGATCACTGTACATTTCTCTACTGTTTCCTATTTATATTTATAATTTACCTCCTCAATTTAGCATTATGGATAGGGAAAGACCTAATCTAAAATCTGCACAAAAATATTTTGCCTTCAAATTCATACCGTGATCGTAGCATGCATGGACTCGACTCATATGACTGGGATTTCCATGAAAAAGATTGTGGGCCGAAAATGGGTGATCACTGTACATTTCTCTTCTGTTTCCTATTTATATTTATATTTTACCTCCTCAATTTAGCATTATGGTCAGGGAAAGACCAAATCTAAGATCTGCACAAAAATATTTTGCCTTCAAATTCATACCGTGATCGTAGCATGCATGGACTCGACTCATATGACTGGGATTTCCATGAAAAAGATTGTGGGCCGAAAATGGGTGATCACTGTACATTTCTCTTCTGTTTCCTATTTATATTTATATTTTACCTCCTCAATTTAGCATTATGGACAGGGAAAGACCTAATCTAAGATCTGCACAAAAATATTTTGCTTTCAAATTCATACCGTGATCGTAGCATGCATGGACTCGACTCATATGACTGGGATTTCCATGAAAAAGATTGTGGGCCGAAAATGGGTGATCACTGTACATTTCTCTTCTGTTTGCTATTTATATTTATATTTTACCTCCTCAATTTAGCATTATCGACAGGGAAAGACCTAATCTAAGATCTGCACAAAAATATTTTGCCTTCAAATTCATACCATGATCGTAGCATGCATGGACTCGACTCATATGACTGGGATTTCCATGAAAAAGATTGTGGGCCGAAAATGGGTTATCACTGTACATTTCTCTTCTGTTTCCTATTTATATTTATATTTTACCTCCTCAATTTAGCATTATGGACAGGGAAAGACATAATCTAAGATCTGCACAAAAATATTTTGCTTTCAAATACATACCGTGATGGTAGCATGCATGGACTCGACTCATAAGACTGGGATTTCCATGAAAAAGTTTGTGGGCCGAAAATGTGTGATCACTGTACATTTCTCTTCTGTTTCCTATTTATATTTCTATTTTACCTCCTCAATTTAGCATTATGGAAAGGGAAAGACCTAATCTAAAATCTGCACAAAAATATTTTGCCTTCAAATTCATACCGTGATCGTAGCATGCATGGAGTCGACTCATATGACTGGGATTTCCATGAAAAAGATTGTGGGCCGAAAATGGGTGATCACTGTACATTTCTCTTCTGTTTCCTATTTATATTTATATTTTACCTCCTCAATTTAGCATTATCGACAGGGAAAGACCTAATCTAAGATCTGCACAAAAATATTTTGCCTTCAAATTCATACCGTGATCGTAGCATGCATGGACTCGACACATATGACTGGGATTTCCATGAAAAAGATTGTGGGCCGAAAATGGGTTATCACTGTACATTTCTCTTCTGTTTCCTATTTATATTTATATTTTACCTCCTCAATTAACATTATGGACAGGGAAAGACCAAATCTAAGATCTGCACAAAAATATTTTGCTTTCAAATTCATACCGTGTTGGTAGCATGCATGGACTCGACTCATACGACTGGGATTTCCATGAAAAACATTGTGGGCCGAAAATGGGTGATCACTGTACATTTCTCTTCTGTTTCCTATTTATATTTCTATTTTACCTTCTCAATTTAGCATTATGGACAGGGAAAAACCAAATCTAAGATCTGCACAAAAATATTTTGCCTTCAAATTCATACCGTGATCGTAGCATGCATGGACTCGACTCATATGACTGGGATTTCCATGAAAAACATTGTGGGCCGAAAATGGGAGATCACTGTACATTTCTCTTCTGTTTCCGATTCATATTTCTATTTTACCTCCTCAATTTAGCATTATCGACAGGGAAAGACCTAATCTAAGATCTGCACAAAAATATTTTGCCTTCAAATTCATACCGTGATCGTAGCATGCATGGACTCGACTCATATGACTGGGATTTCCATGAAAAAGATTGTGGGCCGAAAATGGGTTATCACTGTACATTTCTCTTCTGTTTCCTATTTATATTTATATTTTACCTCCTCAATTAACATTATGGACAGGGAAAGACCAAATCTAGGATCTGCACAAAAATATTTTGCTTTCAAATTCATACCGTGTTGGTAGCATGCATGGACTCGACTCATACGACTGGGATTTCCATGAAAAACATTGTGGGCCGAAAATGGGTGATCACTGTACATTTCTCTTCTGTTTCCTATTTATATTTATAATTTACCTCCTCAATTTAGCATTATGGATAGGGAAAGACCTAATCTAAAATCTGCACAAAAATATTTTGCCTTCAAATTCATACCGTGATCGTAGCATGCATGGACTCGACTCATATGACTGGGATTTCCATGAAAAAGATTGTGGGCCGAAAATGGGTGATCACTGTACATTTCTCTTCTGTTTCCTATTTATATTTATATTTTACCTCCTCAATTTAGCATTATGGTCAGGGAAAGACCAAATCTAAGATCTGCACAAAAATATTTTGCCTTCAAATTCATACCGTGATCGTAGCATGCATGGACTCGACTCATATGACTGGGATTTCCATGAAAAAGATTGTGGGCCGAAAATGGGTGATCACTGTACATTTCTCTTCTGTTTCCTATTTATATTTATATTTTACCTCCTCAATTTAGCATTATGGACAGGGAAAGACCTAATCTAAGATCTGCACAAAAATATTTTGCCTTCAAATTCATACCGTGATCGTAGCATGCATGGACTCGACTCATATGACTGGGATTTCCATGAAAAAGATTGTGGGCCGAAAATGGGTGATCACTGTACATTTCTCTTCTGTTTCCTATTTATATTTATATTTTACCTCCTCAATTTAGCATTATGGACAGGGAAAGACCTAATCTAAGATCTGCACAAAAATATTTTGCCTTCAAATTCATACCATGATCGTAGCATGCATGGACTCGACTCATATGACTGGGATTTCCATGAAAAAGATTGTGGGCCGAAAATGGGTTATCACTGTACATTTCTCTTCTGTTTCCTATTTATATTTATATTTTACCTCCTCAATTTAGCATTATGGACAGGGAAAGACATAATCTAAGATCTGCACAAAAATATTTTGCTTTCAAATACATACCGTGATGGTAGCATGCATGGACTCGACTCATAAGACTGGGATTTCCATGAAAATGTTTGTGGGCCGAAAATGTGTGATCACTGTACATTTCTCTTCTGTTTCCTATTTATATTTCTATTTTACCTCCTCAATTTAGCATTATGGAAAGGGAAAGACCTAATCTAAAATCTGCACAAAAATATTTTGCCTTCAAATTCATACCGTGATCGTAGCATGCATGGACTCGACTCATATGACTGGGATTTCCATGAAAAAGATTGTGGGCCGAAAATGGGTGATCACTGTACATTTCTCTTCTGTTTCCTATTTATATTTATATTTTACCTGCTCAATTTTGCATTATGGACAGGGAAAGACCAAATCTAAGATCTGCACAAAAATATTTTGCCTTCAAATTCATACCGTGATCGTAGCATGCATGGACTCGACTCATATGACTGGGATTTCCATGAAAAAGATTGTGGGCCGAAAATGGGTGATCACTGTACATTTCTCTTCTGTTTCCTATTTATATTTATATTTTACCTGCTCAATTTTGCATTATGGACAGGGAAAGACCAAATCTAAGATCTGCACAAAAATATTTTGCCTTCAAATTCATACCGTGATCGTAGCATGCATGGACTCGACTCATATAACTGGGTTTTCCATGAAAAAGATTGTGGGCCGAAAATGGGTGATCACTGTACATTTCTCTTCTGTTTCCTATTTATATTTATATTTTACCTCCTCAATTTAGCATTATGGACAGGGAAAGACATAATCTAAGATCTGCACAAAAATATTTTGCCTTCAAATTCATACCGTGATCGTAGTATGCATGGACTCGACACATATGACTGGGATTTCCATGAAAAAGATTGTGGGCCGAAAATGGGTTATCACTGTACATTTCTCTTCTGTTTCCTATTTATATTTATATTTTACCTCCTCAATTAACATTATGGACAGGGAAAGACCAAATCTAAGATCTGCACAAAAATATTTTGCTTTCAAATTCATACCGTGTTGGTAGTATGCATGGACTCGACTCATACGACTGGGATTTCCATGAAAAACATTGTGGGCCGAAAATGGGTGATCACTGTACATTTCTCTTCTGTTTCCTATTTATATTTCTATTTTACCTCCTCAATTTAGCATTATGAACAGGGAAAGACCTAATGTAAGATCTGCACAAAAATATTTTGCCTTCAAATTCATACCGTGATCGTAGCATGCATGGACTCGACTCATATGACTGGGATTTCCATGAAAAAGATTGTGGGCGGAAAATGGGTGATCATTGTACATTTCTCTTCTGTTTCCTATTTATATTTATATTTTACCTCCTCAATTTAGCATTATGGACAGGGAAAGACCTAATCTAAAATCTGCACAAAAATATTTTGCCTTCAAATTCATACCGTGAACGTAGCATGCATGGACTCGACTCATATGACTGGGATTTCCATGAAAAAGATTGTGGGCCGAAAATGGGTGATCACTGTACATTTTTCTTCTGTTTCCTATTTATATTTGTATTTTACCTCCTCAATTTAGCATTATGGACAGGGAAAGACCTAATCTAAGCTCTGCACAAAAATATTTTGCCTTCAAATTCATACCGTGATCGTAGCATGCATGGACTCGTCTCATATGACTGGGATTTCCATGGAAAAGAATGTGGGCAGAAAATGGGTGATCACTGTACATTTCTCTTCTGTTTACTATTTATATTTCTATTTTACCTCCTCAATTTAGCATTATGGACAGGGAAAGACCTAATCTAAAATCTGCACAAAAATATTTTGCCTTCAAATTCATACCGTGATCGTAGCATGCATGGACTCGACTCATATGACTGGGATTTCCATGAAAAAGATTGTGGGCCGAAAATGGGTGATCACTGTACATTTCTCTTCTGTTTCCTATTTATATTTCTATTTTACCTTCTCAATTTAGCATTATGGACAGGGAAAAACCAAATCTAAGATCTGCACAAAAATATTTTGCCTTCAAATTCATACCCTGATCGTAGCATGCATGGACTCGACTCATATGACTGGGATTTCCATGAAAAACATTGTGGGCCGAAAATGGGTTATCACTGTACATTTCTCTTCTGTTTCCTATTCATTTTTCTATTTTACCTCCTCAATTTAGCATTATCGACAGGGAAAGACCTAATCTAAGATCTGCACAAAAATATTTTGCCTTCAGATTCATACCATGATCGTAGCATGCATGGACTCGACTCATATGACAGGGATTTCCATGAAAAAGATTGTGGGCCGAAAATGGGTGATCTCTGTACATTTCTCTTCTGTTTCCTATTTATATTTTACCTCCTCAATTAACATTATGGACAGGGAAAGACCAAATCTAAGATCTGCACAAAAATATTTTGCTTTCAAATTCATACCGTGATGGTAGCATGCATGGACTCGACTCATACGACTGGGATTTCCATGAAAAAGATTGTGGGCCGAAAATGGGTGATCACTGTACATTTCTCTTCTGTTTCCTATTTATATTTATATTTTACCTCCTCAATTTAGCATTATGGACAGGGAAAGAACAAATCTAAGATCTGCACAAAAATATATTGCCTTCAAATTCATACCGTGATCGTAGAATGCATGGACTCGACTCATATGACTGGGATTTCCATGAAAAAGATTGTGGGCCGAAAATGGGTGATCACTGTACATTTCTCTTCTGTTTCCTATTTATATTTCTATTTTAGCTCCTCAATTTAGCATTATGGACAGGAAAAGACCTAAACTAAGATCTGCACAAAAATATTTTGCCTTCAAATTCATACCGTGATCGTAGCATGCATGGACTCGACTCATATGACTGGGATTTCCATGAAAAAGATTGTGGGCCAAAAATGGGTGATCACTGTATATTTCTCTACTGTTTCCTATTCATATTTCTATTTTACCTCCTCAATTTAGCATTATCGACAGGGAAAGACCTAATCTAAGATCTGCACAAAAATATTTTGCCTTCAAATTCATACCGTGATCGTAGCATGCATGGACTCGACTCATATGACTGGGATTTCCATGAAAAAGATTGTGGGCCAAAAATGGGTGATCACTGTATATTTCTCTACTGTTTCCTATTCATATTTCTATTTTACCTCCTCAATTTAGCATTATCGACAGGGAAAGACCTAATCTAAGATCTGCACAAAAATATTTTGCCTTCAAATTCATACCGTGATCGTAGCATGCATGGACTCGACACATATGACTGGGATTTCCATGAAAAAGATTGTGGGCCGAAAATGGGTGATCACTGTACATTTCTCTTCTGTTTCCTATTTATATTTATATTTTACCTCCTTAATTTAGCATTATGGACAGGGAAAGACCTAATCTAAGATCTGCACAAAAATATTTTGCTTTCAAATTCATACCGTGATCGTAGCATGCATGGACTCGACTCATATGACTAGGATTTCCATGAAAAAGATTGTGGGCCAAAAATGGGTGATCACTGTATATTTCTCTTCTGTTTCCTATTTATATGTATATTTTACCTCCTCAATTTAGCATTATGGACAGGGAAAGACCTAATCTAAGATCTGCACAAAAATATTTTGCCTTCAAATTCATACCGTGATCGTAGCATGCATGGACTCGACTCATATGACTGGGATTTCCATGAAAAAGATTGTGGGCCAAAAATGGGTGATCACTGTATATTTCTCTACTGTTTCCTATTCATATTTCTATTTTACCTCCTCAATTTAGCATTATCGACAGGGAAAGACCTAATCTAAGATCTGCACAAAAATATTTTGCCTTCAAATTCATACCGTGATTGTAGCATGCATGGACTCGACACATATGACTGGGATTTCCATGAAAAAGATTGTGGGCCGAAAATGGGTGATCACTGTACATTTCTCTTCTGTTTCCTATTTATATTTATATTTTACCTCCTCAATTTAGCATTATGGACATGGAAAGACCTAATCTAAGATCTGCACAAAAATATTTTGCTTTCAAATTCATACCGTGATCGTAGCATGCATGGACTCGACTCATATGACTGGGATTTCCATGAAAAAGATTGTGGGCCGAAAATAGGTGATCACTGTACATTTCTCTTCTGTTTCCTATTTATATTTATATTTTACCTCCTCAATTTAGCATTATGGACAGTGAAAGACCTAATCTAAGATCTGCACAAAAATATTTTGCCTTCAAATTCATACCGTGATCGTAGCATGCATGGACTCGACTCATATGACTGGGATTTCCATGAAAAAGATTGTGGGCCAAAAATGGGTGATCACTGTATATTTCTCTACTGTTTCCTATTCATATTTCTATTTTACCTCCTCAATTTAGCATTATCGACAGGGAAAGACCTAATCTAAGATCTGCACAAAAATATTTTGCTTTCAAATTCATATCGTGATCGTAGCATGCATGGACTCGACTCATATGACTGGGATTTCCATGAAAAAGATTGTGGGCAGAAAATGGGTGATCACTGTACATTTCTCTTCTGTTTCCTATTTATATTTCTATTTTACCTCCTCAATTTAGCATTATCGACAGGGAAAGACCAAATCTAAGATCTGTACAAAAATATTTTGCCTTCAAATTCATACCGTGATCGTAGCATGCATGGACTCGACTCATATGACTGGGATTTCCATGAAAAAGATTGTGGGCCGAAAATGGGTGATCACTGTACATTTCTCTTCTGTTTCCTATTTATATTTATATTTTACATCCTCAATTTAGCATTATGGACAGGGAAAGACCAAATCTAAGATCTGCACAAAAATATTTTGCCTTCAAATTCATACCGTGATCGTAGCATGCATGGACTCGACTCATATGACTGGGATTTCCATGAAAAAAATTGTGGGCCGAAAATGGGTGATCACTGTACATTTCTCTTCTGTTTCCTATTTATATTTCTATTTTACCTCCTCAATTTAGCATTATGGACAGGGAAAGACCTAATCTAAGATCTGCACCAAAATATTTTGCCTACAAATTCGTACCGTGATCGTAGCATGCATGGACTCGACTCATATGACTGTGATTTCCATGAAAAAGATTGTGGGCAGAAAATGGGTGATCACTGTACATTTCTCTTCTGTTTCCTATTCATATTTCTATTTTACCTCCTCAATTTAGCATTATCGACAGGGAAAGACCTAATCTAAGATCTGCACAAAAATATTTTGCCTTCAAATTCATACCGTGATCGTAGCATGCATGGACTCGACTCATATGACTGGGATTTCCATGAAAAAGATTGTGGGCCGAAAATGGGTGATCACTGTACATTTCTCTTCTGTTTCCTATTTATATTTTACCTCCTCAATTAACATTATGGACAGGGAAAGACCAAATCTAAGATCTGCACAAAAATATTTTGCTTTCAAATTCATACCGTGTTGGTAGCATGCATGGACTCGACTCATACGACTGGGATTTCCATGAAAAACATTGTGGGCCGAAAATGGGTGATCACTGTACATTTCTCTTCTGTTTCCTATTTATATTTATATTTTACCTCCTCAATTTAGCATTATGGACAAGGAAAGACCTAATCTAAGATCTGCACAAAAATATTTTGCCTTCAAATTCATACCGTGATCGTAGCATGCATGGACTCGACTCATATGACTGGGATTTCCATGAAAAAGATTGTGGGCCGAAAATGGGTGATCACTGTACATTTCTCTTCTGTTTCCTATTTATATTTATATTTTACCTCCTCAATTTAGCATTATGGACAGGGAAAGACCTAATATAAAATCTGCACAAAAATATTTTGCCTTCAAATTCATACCGTGATCGTAGCATGCATGGACTCGACTCATATGACTGGGATTTCCATGAAAAAGATTGTGGGCCGAAAATGGGTGATCACTGTACATTTCTCTTCTGTTTCCTATTTATATTTATATTTTACCTCCTCAATTTAGCATTATGGACAGTGAAAGACCTAATCTAAGATCTGCACAAAAATATTTTGCCTTCAAATTCATACCGTGATCGTAGCATGCATGGACTCGACTCATATGACTGGGATTTCCATGAAAAAGTTTGTGGGCCAAAAATGGGTGATCACTGTATATTTCTGTACTGTTTCCTATTCATATTTCTATTTTACCTCCTCAATTTAGCATTATCGACAGGGAAAGACCTAATCTAAGATCTGCACAAAAATATTTTGCCTTCAAATTCATACCGTGATTGTAGCATGCATGGACTCGACACATATGACTGGGATTTCCATGAAAAAGATTGTGGGCCGAAAATGGGTGATCACTGTACATTTCTCTTCTGTTTCCTATTTATATTTCTATTTTACCTCCTCAATTTAGCATTATCGACAGGGAAAGAACTAATCTAAGATCTGCACAAAAATATTTTGCCTTCAAATTCATACCGTGATCGTAGCATGCATGGACTCGACTCATATGACTGGGATTTCCATGAAAAAGATTGTGGGCCGAAAATGGGTGATCACTGTACATTTCTCTACTGTTTCCTATTTATATTTATAATTTACCTCCTCAATTTAGCATTATGGACAGGGAAAGACCTAATCTAAAATCTGCACAAAAATATTTTGCCTTCAAATTCATACCGTGATCGTAGCATGCATGGACTCGACTCATATGACTGGGATTTCCATGAAAAAGATTGTGGGCCGAAAATGGGTGATCACTGTACATTTCTCTTCTGTTTCCTATTTATATTTATATTTTACCTCCTCAATTTAGCATTATGGACAGGGAAAGACCAAATCTAAGATCTGCACAAAAATATTTTGCCTTCAAATTCATACCGTGATCGTAGCATGCATGGACTCGACTCATATGACTGGGATTTCCATGAAAAAGATTGTGGGCCGAAAATGGGTGATCACTGTACATTTCTCTTCTGTTTCCTATTTATATTTATATTTTACCTCCTCAATTTAGCATTATGGACAGTGAAAGACCTAATCTAAGATCTGCACAAAAATATTTTGCCTTCAAATTCATACCGTGATCGTAGCATGCATGGACTCGACTCATATGACTGGGATTTCCATGAAAAAGATTGTGGGCCGAAAATGGGTGATCACTGTACATTTCTCTTCTGTTTCCTATTTATATTCATATTTTAGCTCCTCAATTTAGCATTATCGACAGGGAAAGACCTAATCTAAGATCTGCACAAAAATATTTTGCCTTCAAATTCATACCGTGATCGTAGCATGCATGGACTCGACTCATATGACTGGGATTTCCATGAAAAAGATTGTGGGCCGAAAATGGGTTATCACTGTACATTTCTCTTCTGTTTCCTATTTATATTTATATTTTACCTCCTCAATTTAGCATTATGGACAGGGAAAGACATAATCTAAGATCTGCACAAAAATATTTTGCTTTCAAATTCATACCGTGATGGTAGCATGCATGGACTCGACTCATAAGACTGGGATTTCCATGAAAAAGTTTGTGGGCCGAAAATGTGTGATCACTGTACATTTCTCTTCTGTTTCCTATTTATATTTCTATTTTACCTCCTCAATTTAGCATTATGGAAAGGGAAAGACCTAATCTAAGATCTGCACAAAAATATTTTGCCTTCAAATTCATACCGTGATCGTAGCATGCATGGACTCGACTCATATGACTGGGATTTCCATGAAAAAGATTGTGGGCAGAAAATGGGTGATCACTGTACATTTCTCTTCTGTTTCCTATTTATATTTCTATTTTACCTCCTTAATTTAGCATTATCGACAGGGAAAGACCTAATCTAAGATCTGCACAAAAATATTTTGCCTTCAGATTCTTACCGTGATCGTAGCATGCATGGACTCGACTCATATAACTGGGATTTCCATGAAAAAGATTGTGGGCCGAAAATGGGTGATCACTGTACATTTCTCTTCTCTTTCCTATTTATATTTAAATTTTATTTCCTCAATTTAGCATTATGGACAGGGAAAGACCAAATCTAAGATCTGCACAAAAATATTTTGCCTTCAAATTCATACCGTGATCGTAGCATGCATGGACTCGACTCATATGACTGGGATTTCCATGAAAAAGATTGTGGGCCGAAAATGGGTGATCACTGTACATTTCTCTTCTGTTTCCTATTTATATTTATATTTTACCTCCTCAATTTAGCATTATGGACAGGGAAAGACCTAATCTAAGATCTGCACAAAAATATTTTGCCTTCAAATTCATACCGTGATCGTAGCATGCATGGACTCGACTCATATGACTGGGAATTCCATGAAAAAAATTGTGGGCCGAAAATGGGTGATCACTGTACATTTCTCTTCTGTTTCCTATTTATATTTCTATTTTACCTCCTCAATTTAGCATTATGGACAGGGAAAGACCTAATCTAAGATCTGCACCAAAATATTTTGCCTTCAAATTCATACCGTGATCGTAGCATGCATGGACTCGACTCATATGACTGGGATTTCCATGAAAAAGATTGTGGGCCAAAAATGGGTGATCACTGTATATTTCTCTACTGTTTCCTATTCATATTTCTATTTTACCTCCTCAATTTAGCATTATCGACAGGGAAAGACCTAATCTAAGATCTGCACAAAAATATTTTGCCTTCAAATTCATACCGTGATTGTAGCATGCATGGACTCGACTCATATGACTAGGATTTCCATGAAAAAGATTGTGGGCCGAAAATAGGTGATCACTGTACATTTCTCTTCTGTTTCCTATTTATATTTATATTTTACCTCCTCAATTTAGCATTATGGACAGGGAAAGACCTAATCTAAGATCTGCACAAAAATATTTTGCCTTCAAATTCATACCGTGATCGTAGCATGCATGGACTCGACTCATATGACTGGGATTTCCATGAAAAAATTGTGGGCCGAAAATGGGTGATCACTGTACATTTCTCTTCTGTTTCCTATTTATATTTATATTTTACCTCCTCAATTTAGCATTATGGACAGGGAATGAACAAATCTAAGATCTGCACAAAAATATATTGCCTTCAAATTCATACCGTGATCGTAGAATGCATGGACTCGACTCATATGACTGGGATTTCCATGAAAAAGATTGTGGGCCGAAAATGGGTGATCACTGTACATTTCTCTTCTGTTTCCTATTTATATTTCTATTTTACCTCCTCAATTTAGCATTATGGACAGGAAAAGACCTAAACTAAGATCTGCACAAAAATATTTTGCCTTCAAATTCATACCGTGATCGTAGTATGCATGGACTCGACTCATATGACTGGGATTTCCATGAAAAAGATTGTGGGCCGAAAATGGGTGATCACTGTACATTTCTCTTCTGTTTCCTATTTATATTTATATTTTACCTCCTCAATTTAGCATTATCGACAGGGAAAGACCTAATCTAAGATCTGCACAAAAATATTTTGCCTTCAAATTCATACCGTGATCGTAGCATGCATGGACTCGTCTCATATGACTGGGATTTCCATGAAAAAGATTGTGGGCCGAAAATGGGTGATCACTGTACATTTCTCTTCTGTTTCCTATTTATATTTATATTTTACCTCCTCAATTTAGCATTATGGACAGGGAAAGACCTAATCTAAGATCTGCACAAAAATATTTTGCCTTCAAATTCATACCGTGATCGTAGCATGCATGGACTCGACTCATATGACTGGGATTTCCATGAAAAAGATTGTGGGCCGAAAATGGGTGATCACTGTACATTTCTATTCTGTTTCCTATTCATATTTCTATTTTACCTCCTCAATTTAGCATTATCGACAGGGAAAGACCTAATCTAAGATCTGCACAAAAATATTTTGCCTTCAAATTCATACCGTGATCGTAGCATGCAAGGACTCGATTCATATGACTGGGATTTCCATGAAAAAGATTGTGGGCCGAAAATGGGTGATCACTGTACATTTCTCTTCTGTTTCCTATTTATATTTCAATTTTACCTCCTCAATTTAGCATTATGGACAGGGAAACACCTAATCTAATATCTGCACAAAAATATTTTGCCTTCAAATTCATACCGTGATCGTAGCATGCATGGACTCGACTCATATGACTGGGATTTCCATGAAAAAGATTGTGGGCCGATAATGGGTGATCACTGTACATTTCTCTTCTGTTTCCTATTTATAATTATATTTTACCTCCTCAATTTAGCATTATGGCGAGGGAAAGATCTAATCTAAGCTCTTCACAAAAATATTTTGCCTTCAAATTCATACCGGGATCGTAGCATGCATGGACTCGACGCATATGACTGGGATTTCCATGAAAAAGGTTGTGGGCCGAAAATGGGTGATCCCTGTACATTTCTCTTCTGTTTCCTATTTATATTTCTATTTTACCTCCTCAATTTAGCATTATGGCCAGGGAAAGACCTAATCTTAGATCTGCACAAAAATATTTTGCCTTCAAATACATACCGTGATCGTAGCATGCATGGACTCGACTCATATGACTGGGATTTCCATGAAAAAGGTTGTGGGCCGAAAATGGGTGATCCCTGTACATTTCTCTTCTGTTTCCTATTTATATTTCTATTTTACCTCCTCAATTTAGCATTATGGACAGGGAAACACCTAATCTAATATCTGCACAAAAATATTTTGCCTTCAAATTCATACCGTGATCGTAGCATGCATGGACTCGACTCATATGACTGGGATTTCCATGAAAAAGATTGTGGGCCGATAATGGGTGATCACTGTACATTTCTCTTCTGTTTCCTATTTATAATTATATTTTACCTCCTCAATTTAGCATTATGGACAGGGAAAGACCTAATCTAAGATCTGCACAAAAATATTTTGCCTTCAAATTCATACCGTGATCGTAGCATGCATGGACTCGACTCATATGACTGGGATTTCCATGAAAAAGATTGTGGGCCGAAAATGGGTGATCACTGTACATTTCTCTTCTGTTTCCTATTTATATTTATATTTTACCTCCCCAATTAACATTATGGACAGGGAAAGACCAAATCTAAGATCTGCACAAAAATATTTTGCTTTCAAATTCATACCGTGATGGTAGCATGCATGGACTCGACTCATACGACTGGGATTTCCATGAAAAAGATTGTGGGCCGAAAATGGGTGATCACTGCACATTTCTCTTCTGTTTCCTATTTATATTTATATTTTACCCCCTCAATTTAGCATTATGGACAGGGAAAGAACAAATCTAAGATCTGCAGAAAAATATTTTGCCTTCAAATTCATACCGTGATCGTAGCATGCATGGACTCGACTCATATGACTGGGATTTCCATGAAAAAGATTGTGGGCCGAAAATGGGTGATCACTGCACATTTCTCTTCTGTTTCCTATTTATATTTATATTTTACCTCCTCAATTAACATTATGGACAGGGAAAGACCAAATCTAAGATCTGCACAAAAATATTTTGCTTTCAAATTCATACCGTGATGGTAGCATGCATGGACTCGACTCATACGACTGGGATTTCCATGAAAAAGATTGTGGGCCGAAAATGGGTGATCACTGTACATTTCTCTTCTGTTTCCTATTTATATTTATATTTTACCTCCTCAATTTAGCATTATTGACAGGGAAAGACCTAAT
Source organism: Acanthosepion lycidas (assembly GCA_963932145.1). Taxonomy (NCBI): domain Eukaryota; kingdom Metazoa; phylum Mollusca; class Cephalopoda; order Sepiida; family Sepiidae; genus Acanthosepion; species Acanthosepion lycidas. The sequence goes on from CAWVQA010000852.1 coordinate 390,096, forward strand.
CTAAGATCTGCACAAAAATATTTTGCCTTCAATTTCATACCGTGAACGTAGCATGCATGGACTCGACTCATATGACTGGGATTTCCATGAAAAAGAGTGTGGGCCGAAAATGGGTGATCACTGTACATTTCTCTTCTGTTTCCTATTCATATTTCTATTTTACCTCCTCAATTTAGCATTATCGACAGGGAAAGACCTAATCTAAGGTCTGCACAAAAATATTTTGCCTTCAAATTCATACCGTGATCGTAGCATGCATGGACTCGACTCATATGACTGCGATTTCCATGAAAAAGATTGTGGGCCGAAAATGGGTGATCACTGTACATTTCTCTTCTGTTTCCTATTTATATTTATATTTTACCTCCTCAATTTAGCATTATGGACAGGGAAAGACCTAAACTAAAATCTGCACAAAAATATTTTGCCTTCAAATTCATACCGTGATCGTAGCATGCATGGACTCGACTCATATGACTAGGATTTCCATGAAAAAGATTGTGGGCCGAAAATGGGTGATCACTGTACATTTCTCTTCTGTTTCCTATTTATATTTCTATTTTACCTCCTCAATTTAGCATTATGGACAGGGAAAGACCAAATCTATGATCTGCACAAAAATATTTTGCCTTCAAATTCATACCGTGATCGTAGCATGCATGGACTCGACTCATATGACTGGGATTTCCATGAAAAAGATTGTGGGCCGAAAATGGGTGATCACTGTACATTTCTCTTCTGTTTCCTATTTATATTTATATTTTACCTCCTCAATTTAGCATTATGGACAGGGAAAGACCTAAACTAAAATCTGCACAAAAATATTTTGCCTTCAAATTCATACCGTGATCGTAGCATGCATGGACTCGACTCATATGACTGGGATTTCCATGAAAAAGATTGTGGGCCAAAAATGGGTGATCACTATACATTTCTCTTCTGTTTCCTATTTATATTTATATTTTACCTCCTCAATTTAGCATTATGGACAGGGAAAGACCAAATCTAAGATCTGCACAAAAATATTTTGCCTTCAAATTCATACCGTGATCGTAGCATGCATGGACTCGACTCATATGACTGGGATTTCCATGAAAAAGACTGTGGGCCTAAAATGGGTGATCACTGTACATTTCTCTTCTGTTTCCTATTTATATTTCTATTTTACCTCCTCAATTTAGCATTATGGACAGGGAAAGACCTAATCTAAGATCTGCACAAAAATATTTTGCCTTCAAATTCATACCGTGATCGTAGCATGCATGGACTCGACTCATATGACTGGGATTTCCATGAAAAAGAATGTGGGCAGAAAATGGGTGATCACTGTACATTTCTCTTCTGTTTCCTATTTATATTTCTATTTTACCTCCTCAATTTAGCATTATGGACAGGGAAAGACCAAATCTAAGATCTGCACAAAAATATTTTGCTTTCAAATTCATACCGTGATGGTAGCATGCATGGACTCGACTCATACGACTGGGATTTCCATGAAAAAGATTGTGGGCCGAAAATGGGTGATCACTGTACATTTCTCTTCTGTTTCCTATTTATATTTCTATTTTACCTCCTCAATTTAGCATTATCGACAGGGAAAGACCTAATCTAAGATCTGCACAAAAATATTTTGCCTTCAAATTCATACCGTGATCGTAGCATGCATGGACTCGACTCATATGACTGGGATTTCCATGAAAAAGAATGTGGGCAGAAAATGGGTGATCACTGTACATTTCTCTTCTGTTTCCTATTTATATTTATATTTTACCTTCTCAATTTAGCATTATGGACAGGGAAAGACCAAATCTAAGATCTGCACAAAAATATTTTGCTTTCAAATTCATACCGTGATGGTAGCATGCATGGACTCGACTCATATGACTCGGATTTCCATGAAAAAGATTGTGGGCTGAAAATGGGTGATCACTATACATTTCTCTTCTGTTTCCTATTTATATTTATATTTTACCTCCTCAATTTAGCATTATGGACAGGGAAAGACCTAATCTAAAATCTGCACAAAAATATTTTGCCTTCAAATTCATACCGTGATCGTAGCATGCATGGACTCGACTCATATGACTAGGATTTCCATGAAAAAGATTGTGGGCCGAAAATGGGTGATCACTGTACATTTCTCTTCTGTTTCCTATTTATATTTCTATTTTACCTCCTCAATTTAGCATTATCGACAGGGAAAGACCTAATCTAAGATCTGCACAAAAATATTTTGCCTTCAAATTCATACCGTGATCGTAACATGAATAGACTCGACTCATATGACTGGGATTTCCATGAAAAAGATTGTGGGCCGAAAATGGGGGATCACTGTACATTTCTCTTCTGTTTCCTATTTATATTTATATTTTACCTCCTCAATTAACATTATGGACAGGGAAAGACCAAATCTAAGATCTGCACAAAAATATTTTGCCTTCAAATTCATATCGTGATCGTAGCATGGATGGACTCGACTCATATGACTGGGATTTCCATGAAAAAGATTGTGGGCCGAAAATGGGTGATCACTGTACATTTCTTTTCTGTTTCCTATTTATATTTCTATTTTACCTCCTCAATTTAGCATTATGGACAGGGAAAGAACTAATCTAAGATCTGCACAAAAATATTTTGCTTTCAAATTCATACCGTGATCGTAGCATGCATGGACTCGACTCATATGACTGGGATTTCCATGAAAAAGTTTGTGGGCCGAAAATGGGTGATCACTGTACATTTCTCTACTGTTTCCTATTTATATTTCTATTTTACTTCCTCAATTTAGCATTATGGACAGGGATAGACCTAAACTAAAATCTGCACAAAAATATTTTGCCTTCAAATTCATACCGTGATCGTAGCATGCATGGACTCGACTCATATGACTGGGATTTCCATGAAAAAGATTGTGGGCTGAAAATGGGTGATCACTGTACATTTCTCTTCTGTTTCCTATTTATATTTCTATTTTACCTCCTCAATTTAGCATTATGGACAGGGAAAGACCTAATCTAAGATCTTTACAAAAATATTTTGCCTTCAAATTCATACCGTGATCGTAGCATGCATGGACTCGACTCATATGACTGGGATTTCCATGAAAAAGAATGTGGGCAGAAAATGGGTGATCACTGTACATTTCTCTTCTGTTTCCTATTTATATTTCTATTTTACCTCCTCAATTTAGCATTATGGACAGGGAAAGACCAAATCTAAGATCTGCACAAAAATATTTTGCTTTCAAATTCATACCGTGATGGTAGCATGCATAGACTCGACTCATACGACTGGGATTTCCATGAAAAAGATTGTGGGCCGAAAATGGGTGATCACTGTACATTTCTTTTCTGTTTCCTATTTATATTTATATTTTACCTCCTCAATTTAGCATTATCGACAGGGAAAGACCTAATCTAAGATCTGCACAAAAATATTTTGCCTTCAAATTCATACCGTGATCGTAGCATGCATGGACTCAACTCATATGACTGGGATTTCCATGAAAAAGACTGTGGGCCGAAAATGGGTGATCACTGTACATTTCTCTTCTGTTTCCTATTGATATTTCTATTTTACCTCCTCAATTTAGCATTATCGACAGGGAAAGACCTAATCTAAGATCTGCACAAAAATGTTTTGCCTTCAAATTCATACCGTGATAGTAGCATGCATCACTCGACTCATATGACTGGGATTTCCAGGAAAAAGATTGTGGGCCGAAAATGGGTGATCACTGTACATTTCTCTTCTGTTTCCTATTTATATTTCTATTTTACCTCCTCAATTTAGCATTATGGACAGGGAAAGACCAAATCTAAGATCTGCACAAAAATATTTTGCTTTCAAATTCATACCGTGATGGTAGCATGCATAGACTCGACTCATACGACTGGGATTTCCATGAAAAAGTTTGTGGGCCGAAAATGGGTGATCACTGTACATTTCTCTTCTGTTTCCTATTTATATTTATATTTTACCTCCTCAATTTAGCATTATGGACAGGGAAAGACCAAATCTAAGATCTGCACAAAAATATTTTGCTTTCAAATTCATACCGTGATGGTAGCATGCATAGACTCGACTCATACGACTGGGATTTCCATGAAAAAGATTGTGGGCCGAAAATGGGTGATCACTGTACATTTCTTTTCTGTTTCCTATTTATATTTCTATTTTACCTCCTCAATTTAGCATTATGGACAGGGAAAGAACTAATCTAAGATCTGCACAAAAATATTTTGCTTTCAAATTCATACCGTGATCGTAGCATGCATGGACTCGACTCATATGACTGGGATTTCCATGAAAAAGTTTGTGGGCCGAAAATGGGTGATCACTGTACATTTCTCTTCTGTTTCCTATTTATATTTATATTTTACCTCCTCAATTTAGCATTATGGACAGGGAAAGACCTAATCTAAAATCTGCACAAAAATATTTTGCCTTCAAATTCATACCGTGATCGTAGGATGCATGGACTCGACTCATATGACTAGGATTTCCATGAAAAAGATTGCTGGCCGAAAATGGGTGATCACTGTACATTTCTCTTCTGTTTCCTATTTATATTTCTATTTTACCTCCTCAATTTAGCATTATCGACAGGGAAAGACCTAATCTAAGATCTGCACAAAAATATTTTGCCTTCAAATTCATACCGTGATCGTAGCATGCATGGACTCGACTCATATGACTGGGATTTCCATGAAAAAGATTGTGGGCCGAAAATGGGTGATCACTGTACATTTCTCTTCTGTTTCCTATTTATATTTCTATTTTACCTCCTCAATTTAGCATTATGGACAGGGAAAGACCAAATCTAAGATCTGCACAAAAATATTTTGCCTTCAAATTCATACCGTGATCGTAGCATGCATGGACTCGACTCATATGACTGGGATTTCCATGAAAAAGACTGTGGGCCGAAAATGGGTGATCACTGTACATTTCTCTTCTGTTTCCTATTTATATTTCTATTTTACCTCCTCAATTTAGCATTATCGACAGGGAAAGACCTAATCTAAGATCTGCACAAAAATATTTTGCCTTCAAATTCATACCGTGATCGTAGCATGCATGGACTCGACTCATATGACTGGGATTTCCATGAAAAAGATTGTGGGCCTAAAATGGGTGATCACTGTACATTTCTCTTCTGTTTCCTATTTATATTTCTATTTTACCTCCTCAATTTAGCATTATGGACAGGGAAAGGCCTAATCTAAGATCTGCACAAAAATATTTTCCCTTCAAATTCATACCGTGATCGTAGCATGCATGGACTCGACTCATATGACTGGGATTTCCATGAAAAAGATTGTGGCCCTAAAATAGGTGATCACTGTACATTTCTCTTTGTTTCCTATTTATATTTCTATTTTGACTCCTCAATTTAGCATTATGGACAGGGAAAGACCAAATCTAAGATCTGTAAAAAATATTTTGCCTTCAAATTCATACCGTGATCGTAGCATGCATGGACTCGACTCATATGACTGGGATTTCCATGAAAAAATTGTGGGCCGAAAATGGGTGATCACTGAACATTTCTCTTCTGTTTCCTATTTATATTTCTATTTTACCTTCTCAATTAACATTATGGACAGGGAAAGACCAAATCTAAGATCTGCACAAAAATATTTTGCCTTCAAATTCATACCGTGATCGTAGCATGCATGGACTCGACTCATATGACTGGGATTTCCATGAAAAAGATTGTGGGCTGAAAATAGGTGATCACTGTACATTTCTCTTCTGTTTCCTATTTATATTTATATTTTACCTCCTCAATTTAGCATTATGGAAAGGGAAAGACCTAATCTAATATCTGCACAAAAATATTTTACCTTCAAATTCATACCGTGATCGTAGCATGCATGGACTCGACTCATATGACTGGGATTTCCATGAAAAAGATTGTGGGCAGAAAATGGGTGATCACTGTACATTTCTGTTCTGTTTCCTATTTATATTTATATTTTACTTCCTCAATTTAGCATTATGGACAGGGAAAGACCTAATCTAAAATCTGCACAAAAATATTTTGCCTTCAATTTCATACCGTGATCGTAGCATGCATGGACTCGACTCATATGACTGGGATTTCCATGAAAAAGATTGTGGGCCGAAAATGGATGATCACTGTACATTTCTCTTCTGTTTCCTATTTATATTTATATTTTACCTCCTCAATTTAGCATTATGGAGAGGGAAAGACCTTATCTAAAATCTGCACAAAAATATTTTGCCTTCAAATTCATACCATGATCGTAGCATGCATGGACTCGACTCATATGACTGGGATTTCCATGAAAAAGATTGTGGGTCGAAAATAGGTGATCACTGTACATTTCTCTTCTGTTTCCTATTTATATTTCTATTTTACCTCCTTAATTTAGCATTATGGACAGGGAAAGACCTAATCTAAGATCTGCACAAAAATATTTTGCCTTCAAATTCATACCGTGATCGTAGCATGCATGGACTCGACTCATATGACTGGGATTTCCATGAAAAAGATTGTGGGCAGAAAATGGGTGATCACTGTACATTTCTCTTCTGTTTCCTATTTCTATTTCTATTTTACTTCCTCCATTTAGCTTTATGGACAGGGAAAGACCTAATCTAAGACCTGCACAAAAATATTTTGCCTTCAAATTCATACCGTGATCGTAGCATGCATTGACTCGAATCATATGACTGGGATTTCCATGAAAAATATTGTGAGCCTAAAATAGGTGATCACTGTACATTTCTCTTCTGTTTCCCAATTTATATTTATATTTTACCTCCTCAATTTAGCATTATGGACAGGGAAAGACCTAATCTAAGATCTGCACAAAAATATTTGCCTTCAAATTCATACCATGATCGTAGCATGCATGGACTCGACTCATATGAGTGGGATTTCCATGAAAAAGATTGTTGGCCGAAAATAGGTGATCACTGTACATTTCTCTTATGTTTCCTATTTATATTTATATTTTACCTCCTCAATTTAGCATTATGGATAGGGAAAAACCAAATCTAAGATCTGCAAAAAAATATTTTGCCTTCAAATTCATCCCGTGATCGTAGCATGCATGCACTCGACTCATATGACTGGGATTTCCATGAAAAATATTGTGGGCAGAAAATGGATGATCACTGTACATTTCTGTTCTGTTTCCTATTTATATTTATATTTTACTTCCTCAATTTAGCATTATGGACAGGGAAAGACCTAATGTAAAATCTGCACAAATATATTTTGCCTTCAATTTCATACCGTGATCGTAGCATGCATGGACTCCACTCATATGACTGGGATTTCCATGAAAAAGATTGTGGGCCGAAAATGGTTGATCACTGTACATTTCTATTCTGTTTCCTATTTATATTTCTATTTTACCTCCTCAATTTAGTATTATGGACAGGGAAAGACCTAATGTAAAATCTGCACAAAAATATTTTGCCTTCAAATTCATACCGTGATCGTAGCATGCATGGACTCGACACATATGACTGGGATTTCCATGAAAAAGATTGTAGGCCGAAAATGGTTGATCACTGTACATTTCTCTTCTGTTTCCTATTTATATTTCTATTTTACCTCCTCAATTTAGCATTATGGAGAGGGAAAGACCTTATCTAAAATCTGCACAAAAATATTTTGCCTTCAAATTCATCCCGTGATCGTAGCATGCATGGACTCGACTCATATGACTGGGATTTCCATGAAAAAGATTGTGGGTCGAAAATAGGTGATCACTGTACATTTCTCTTCTGTTTCCTATTTATATTTCTATTTTACCTCCTCAATTTAGCATTATGGACAGGGAAAGACCTAATCTAAGATCTGCACAAAAATATTTGCCTTCAAATTCATACCATGATCGTAGCATGCATGGACTCGACTCATATGACACGGATTTCCATGAAAAAGATTGTTGGTCGAAAATAGGTGATCACTGTACATTTCTCTTCTGTTTCCTATTTATATTTATATTTTACCTCCTCAATTTAGCATTATGGACAGGGAAAGACCTAATCTAAGATCTGCACAAAAATATTTTGCCTTTAAATTCATACCGTGATCGTAGCATGCATGGACTCGACTCATATGACACGGATTTCCATTAAAAAGATTGTGGGCAGAAAATGGGTGATCACTGTACATTTCTCTTCTGTTTCCTATTTATATTTATATTTTACTTCCTTAATTTAGCATAATGGACAGCGAAAGACCTAATCTAAGATCTGCACAAAAATATTTGCCTTCAAATTCATACCATGATCGTAGCATGCATGGACTCGACTCATATGAGTGGGATTTCCATGAAAAAGATTGTTGGCCGAAAATAGGTGATCACTGTACATTTCTCTTCTGTTTCCTATTTATATTTCTATTTTACCTCCTCAATTTAGCATTATGCACAGGGAAAAACCAAATCTAAGATCTGCAAAAAAATATTTTGCCTTCAAATTCATACCGTGATCGTAGCAAGCATGGACTCGACTCATATGACTGGGATTTCCATGAAAAAGATTGTGGGCAGAAAATGGATGATCACTGTACATTTCTGGTCTGTTTCCTATTTATATTTATATTTTACTTCCTCAATTTAGCATTATGGACAGGGAAAGAACTAATCTAAAATCTGCACAAAAATATTTTGCCTTCAATTTCATACCGTGATCGTAGCATGCATGGACTCGACTCATATGACTGGGATTTCCATGAAAAAGATTGTGGGCCGAAAATGGGTGATCACTGTACATTTCTATTCTGTTTCCTATTTCTATTTCTATTTTACCTCCTCAATTTAGCATTATGGAGAGGGAAAGACCTTATCTAAAATCTGCACAAAAATATTTTGCCTTCAAATTCATCCCGTGATCGTAGCAGGCAATGACTCGAATCATATGACTGGGATTTCTATGAAAAAGATTGTGAGCCTAAAATAGGTGATCACTGTACATTTCTCTTCTGTTTCCTATTTATATTTATATTTTACCTCCTCAATTTAGCATCATGGACAGGGAAAGACGTAATCTAAGATCTGCACAAAAATATTTTGCCTTCAAATTCATACCGTAATCGTAGCATGCATGGATTCGACTCATATGACTGGGATTTTCATGAAAAAGATAGTGGGCCGAAAATGGGTGATCACTGCACATTTCTCTTATGTTTCCTTTTTATATTTCTCTTTTACCTCCTCAATTTAGCATTATGAACAGGGAAAGACCTAATCGAAGATCTGCACAAAAATATTTTGCCTTCAAATTCATACCGTGATCGTAGCATGCATGGACACGATTCATATGACTGGGATTTCCATGAAAAAGATTGTGGACCGAAAATGGGTGATCACTGTACATTTCTCTTCTGTTTCCTATTTATATTTCTATATTACCTCCTCAATTTAGCATTATGGACAGGGAAAGACCTAATCTAAAATCTCCACAAAAATATTTTGCCTTCAAATTCATACCGTGATCGTAGCATGCATGGACTCGACTCATATGACTGGGATTTCCATGAAAAAGATTGTAGGCCAAAAATGGGTGATCACTGTACATTTCTCTTCTGTTTCCTATTTATATTTATATTTTACCTCCTCAATTTAGCATTATGGACAGGGAATGACCTAATCTAAGATCTGCACAAAAATATTTTGCCTTCAAATTCATACCGTGATCGTAGCATGCATGGACTCGACTCATATGACTGGGATTTCCATGAAAAAGATTGTGTGCCGAAAATGGGTGATCACTGTACATTTCTATTCTGTTTCCTATTTATATTTCTATTTTACCTCCTCAATTTAGTATTATGGACAGGGAAAGACCTAATCTAAAATCTGCACAAAAATATTTGCCTTCAAATTCATACCGTGATCGTAGCATGCATGGACTCGACTCATATGACTGGGATTTCCATGAAAAAGATTGTGGGCCGAAAATGGGTGATCACTGTACATTTCTCTTCTGTTTCCTATTTATATTTATATTTTACCTCCTCAATTTAGCATTATGGAGAGGGAAAGACCTTATCTAAAATCTGCACAAAAATATTTTGCCTTCAAATTCATACCGTGATCGTAGCATGCATGGACTCGACTCATATGACTGGGATTTCCATGAAAAAGATTGTAGGTCGAAAATAGGTGATCACTGTACATTTCTCTTCTGTTTCCTATTTATATTTCTATTTTACCTCCTCAATTTAGCATTATGGACAGGGAAAGACCTAATCTAAGATCTGCACAAAAATATTTTGCCTTCAAATTCATACCGTGATCGTAGCATGCATGGACTCGACTCATATGACTGGGATTTCCATGAAAAAGATTGTGGGCAGAAAATGGGTGATCACTGTACATTTCTCTTCTGTTTCCTATTTCTATTTTACTTCCTCAATTTAGCATTATGGACAGGGAAAGACCTAATCTAAGACCTGCACAAAAATATTTCGCCTTCAAATTCATACCGTGATCGTAGCATGCATTGACTCGAATCATATGACTGGGATTTCCATGAAAAATATTGTAAGCCTAAAACAGGTGATCACTGTACATTTCTCTTCTGTTTCCTATTTATATTTATATTTTAGCTCCTCAATTTAGCATTATGGACAGGGAAAGACCTAATCTAAGATCTGCACAAAAATATTTGCCTTCAAATTCATACCATGATCGTAGCATGCATGGACTCGACTCATATGACTGGGATTTCCATGAAAAAGATTGTGGGTCGAAAATGGGTGATCACTGTACATTTCTCTTCTGTTTCCTATTCATATTTCTATTTTACCTCCTCAATTTAGCATTATGGACAGGGAAAGACCAAATCTAAGATCTGTACAAAAATATTTTGCCTTCAAATTCATACCGAGATCGTAGCATGCATGAACTCAACTCATATGACTGGTATTTCCATGAAAAAGATTGTGGCCCGAAAATACTTGATCACTGTATATTTCTCTTCTGTTTCTTATTTATATTTCTCTTTTACCTCCTCAATTTAGCATTATGGACAGGGAAAGATCGAATCTAAAATCTGCACAAAAATATTTTGTCTTCAAATTCATACCGTGATCGTAGCATGCATGGACTCGACTCATATGACTGGATTTCTATGAAAAAGTTTGTGGGCCGAAAATGGGTGATCACTGTACATTTCTCTTCTGTTTCCTATTTATATTTCTATTTTAGCTCCTCAATTTAGCATTATGGACAGGGAAAGACCTAATCTAAAATCGGCACAATAAAATTTTGCCTTCAAATTCATACCGTGATCGTAGTATGCATGGACTCGACTCATATGACTCGGATTTCCATGAAAAAGATTGTGGGCTGAAAATGGGTGATCACTGTACATTTCTCTTCAGTTTCCTATTTATATTTATATTGTACCTCCTCAATTTAGCATTATGGACAGGGAAAGACCAAATCTAAGATCTGTACAAAAATATTTTGCCTTCAAATTCATACCGAGATCGTAGCATGCATGGACTCAACTCATATGACTGGTATTTCCATGAAAAAGATTGTGGGCCGAAAATGGGTGATCACTGTACATTTCTCTTCTGTTTCTTATTTATATTTCTATTTTACCTCCTCAGTTTAGCATTATGGACAGGGAAAGACCTAATCTATGATCTGCACAAAAATATTTTGCCTTCAAATTCATACCGTGATCGTAGCATGCATGGACTCGACTCATATGACTGGGATTTCCATGAAAAAGATTGTGGGCCGAAAATGGGTAATCACTGTACATTTCTCTTCTGTTTCCTATTTATATTTCTATTTTACCTCCTCAATTTAGCTTTATTGACAGGGAATGACCTAACCTAATATCAACACAAAAGTATTTTGCCTTCAAATTCATACCGTGATCGTAGCATGCATGGACTCGACTCATATGACTGGGATTTCCATGAGAAAGATTGTGGGCCGAAAATGGGTGATCACTGTACATTTCTCTTCTGTTTCCTATTTATATTTATATTTAACTCCTCAATTTAACATTATGGACAGGGAAAGACCAAGTCTAAGATCTGTACAAAAATATTTTGCCTTCAAATTCAGACCGAGATCGTAGCATGCATGGACTCAACTCATATGACTGGTATTTCCATGAAAAAGATTGTGGCCCGAAAATGGTTGATCACTGTATATTTCTCTTCTGTTTCCTATTTATATTTCTCTTTTACCTCCTCAATTTAGCATTATGGACAGGGAAAGACCTAATCTAAAATCGGCATAATAACATTTTGCCTTCAAATTCATACCGTGATCGTAGCATGCATGGACTCGACTCATATGACTAGGATTTCCATGAAAAAGATTGTGGGCCGAAAATGGGTGATCCCTGTACATTTCTCTTCTGTTTCCTATTTATATTTATATTTTACCTCCTCAATTTAGCATTATGGACAGGGAAAGACCAAATCTAAGATCTGCACAAAAATATTTTGCCTTCAAATTCATACCGTGATCGTAGCATGCATGGACTCGACTCATATGACTGGGATTTCCATGAAAAAGATTGTGGGCCGAAAATGGGTGATCACTGTACATTTCTCTTCTGTTTCCTATTTATATTTATATTTTACCTCCTCAATTTAGCATTATGGACAGTGAAAGACCTAATCTAAGATCTGCACAAAAATATTTTGCCTTCAAATTCATACCGAGATCGTAGCATGCATGGACTCAACTCATATGACTGGTATTTCCATGAAAAAGATTGTGGCCTGAAAATGGTTGATCACTGTATATTTCTCTTCTGTTTCCTATTTATATTTCTCTTTTACCTCTTCAATTTAGCATTATGGACAGGGAAAGACCTAATCGAAGATCTGCACAAAAATATTTTGCCTTCAAATTCATACCGTGATCGTAGCCTGCATGGACTCGACTCATATGACTGGGATTTCCATGAAAAAGATTGTGGGCCGAAAATTGGTGATCACTGAACATTTCTCTTCTGTTTCCTATTTATATTTATATTTTACCTCCTCAATTTAGCATTATGGACAGGGAAGGACCAAATCTAAGGTCTGCACAAAAATATTTTGCTTTCAAATTCATACCGTGATCGTAGCATGCATGGACTCGACTCATATGACTGGGATTTCCATGAAAAAGATTGTGGCCCGAAAATGGTTGATCACTGTATATTTCTCTTCTGTTTCCTCTTTATATTTCTCTTTTACCTCCTCAATTTGGCATTATGGACAGGGAAAGACCTAATCGAAGATCTGCACAAAAATATTTTGCCTTCAAATTCATACCGTGATCGTAGCATGCATGGACTCGATTCATATGACTGGGATTTCCATGAAAAAATTGTGGGCCGAAAATGGGTGATCACTGTACATTTCTCTTCTGTTTCCTATTTATATTTCCATCTTACCTCCTCAATTAAGCATTATGGACAGGGAAAGACCCAATCTAAAATCTGCAAAAAAATATTTTGTCTTCAAATTCATACCGTGATCGTAGCATGCATGGACTCGACTCATATGACTGGGATTTCCATGAAAAAAATTGTGGGCCGAAGATGGGTGATCACTGTACATTTCTCTTCTGTTTCCTATTTATATTTCTATTTTACCTCCTCAATTTAGCATTATGGACAGGGAAAGACCTAATCTAAAATCTGCACAAAAATATTTTGCTTTCAAATTCATACCGTGATCGTAGCATGCATGGACTCGACTCATATGACTGGGATTTACATGAAAAAGATTCTGGGCAGAAAATGGGGGATCACTGTACATTTCTCTTCTGTTTCCTATTTATATTTCTCTTTTACCTCCTCAATTTAGCATTAAGGACAGGGAAAGACCTAATCTAAGATCTGCAAAAAATATTTTGCCTTCAAATTCATACCGTGATCGTAGCATGCATGGACTCGACACATATGACTGGGATTTCTATGAAAAAGATTGTGAGCCGAAAATGGGTGATCACTGTACATTTCTCTTCTGTTTCCTATTGATATTTATATTTTACCTCCTCAATTTAGCATTATGGACAGGGAAAGACCTAATCTAAGATCTGCACAAAAATATTTTGCCTTCAAATTCATACCGTGATCGTAGCATGCATGGACTCGACTCATATGACTGGGATTTCCATGAAAATATTGTGGGCCGAAAATGGGTGATCACTGTAAGTTTCTCTTCTGTTTCCTATTTATATTTATATTTTACATCTTCAATTTAGCATTATGGACAGGGAAAGACCTAATCGAAGATCTGCAAAAAAATATTTTGCTTTCAAATTCATACCGTGATCGTAGCATGCATGGACTCGACTCATATGACTGGGATTTCCATGAAAAAGATTGTGGGCCGAAAATGGGTGATCACTGTACATTTCTCTTCTGTTTCCTATTTATATTTATATTTTACCTCCTCAATTTAGCATTATGGGCAGGGAAAGACCTAATCGAAGATCTGCACAAAAATATTTTGCCTTCAAATTCATACCGTGATCGTAGCATGCATGGACTCGACACATATGACTGGGATTTCTATGAAAAAGATTGTGAGCCGAAAATGGGTGATCACTGTACATTTCTCTTCTGTTTCCTATTTATATTTATATTTTACCTCCTCAATTTAGCATTATGGACAGGGAAAGACCTAACCTAAGATCTGCACAAAAATATTTTGCCTTCAAATTCATACCATGATTGTAGAATGCATGGACTCGACTCATATGACTGGGATTCCCATGAAAAAGATTGTGGGCCGAAAATGGGTGATCACTGTACATTTCTCTTCTGTTTCCTATTTATATTCATATTTTACCTCCTCAATTTAGCATTATGGACAGGGAAAGACCTAATCTAAGATCTGCGCAAAAATATTTTGCCTTCAAATTCATACCGTGATCGTAGCATAAATGGACACGACTCATATGACTGGGATTTCCATGAAATAGATTGTGGGCCAAAAATGGGTGATCACTCTACATTTCTCTTCTGTTTCCTATTTATATTTCTATTTTACCTCCTCAATTTAGCATTATGGACAGGGAAAGACCTAATCTAAGATCTGCACAAAAATATTTTGCCTTCAAATTCATACCGTGATCGTAGCATGCATGGGCTCGACTCATATGACTGGGATTTCCATGAAAAAGATTGTTGGCCTAAAATGGGTGATCACTGTACATTTCTCTTTTTTCCTATGTATATTTCTATTGTACCTCCTCAATTTAGCATTATAGACAGGGAAAGACCTAATCTAAAATCTGCACAAAAATATTTTGCCTTCAAATTCATCCCGTGATCGTAGCATTCATGGACTCGACTCATATGACTGGGATTTCCATGAAAAAGATAGTTGGCCGAAAATGTGTGATCACTGTACATTTCTCTTCTGTTTCCTATTGATATTTATATTTTACCTCCTCAATTTAGCATTATGGACAGGGAAAGACCTAATCTAAAATCTGCACAAAAATATTTTGCCTTCAAATTCATACCGTGATCGTAGCATGCATGGACTCGACTCATATGACTGGGATTTACATGAAAAAGATTCTGGGCAGAAAATGGGGGATCACTGTACATTTCTCTTCTGTTTCCTATTTATATTTCTCTTTTACCTCCTCAATTTAGCATTAAGGACAGGGAAAGACCTAATCTAAGATCTGCAAAAAATATTTTGCCTTCAAATTCATACCGTGATCGTAGCATGCATGGACTCGACACATATGACTGGGATTTCTATGAAAAAGATTGTGAGCCGAAAATGGGTGATCACTGTACATTTCTCTTCTGTTTCCTATTGATATTTATATTTTACCTCCTCAATTTAGCATTATGGACAGGGAAAGACCTAATCTAAGATCTGCACAAAAATATTTTGCCTTCAAATTCATACCGTGATCGTAGCATGCATGGACTCGACTCATATGACTGGGATTTCCATGAAAATATTGTGGGCCGAAAATGGGTGATCACTGTAAGTTTCTCTTCTGTTTCCTATTTATATTTATATTTTACATCTTCAATTTAGCATTATGGACAGGGAAAGACCTAATCGAAGATCTGCAAAAAAATATTTTGCTTTCAAATTCATACCGTGATCGTAGCATGCATGGACTCGACTCATATGACTGGGATTTCCATGAAAAAGATTGTGGGCCGAAAATGGGTGATCACTGTACATTTCTCTTCTGTTTCCTATTTATATTTATATTTTACCTCCTCAATTTAGCATTATGGGCAGGGAAAGACCTAATCGAAGATCTGCACAAAAATATTTTGCCTTCAAATTCATACCGTGATCGTAGCATGCATGGACTCGACACATATGACTGGGATTTCTATGAAAAAGATTGTGAGCCGAAAATGGGTGATCACTGTACATTTCTCTTCTGTTTCCTATTTATATTTATATTTTACCTCCTCAATTTAGCATTATGGACAGGGAAAGACCTAACCTAAGATCTGCACAAAAATATTTTGCCTTCAAATTCATACCATGATTGTAGAATGCATGGACTCGACTCATATGACTGGGATTCCCATGAAAAAGATTGTGGGCCGAAAATGGGTGATCACTGTACATTTCTCTTCTGTTTCCTATTTATATTCATATTTTACCTCCTCAATTTAGCATTATGGACAGGGAAAGACCTAATCTAAGATCTGCGCAAAAATATTTTGCCTTCAAATTCATACCGTGATCGTAGCATAAATGGACACGACTCATATGACTGGGATTTCCATGAAATAGATTGTGGGCCAAAAATGGGTGATCACTCTACATTTCTCTTCTGTTTCCTATTTATATTTCTATTTTACCTCCTCAATTTAGCATTATGGACAGGGAAAGACCTAATCTAAGATCTGCACAAAAATATTTTGCCTTCAAATTCATACCGTGATCGTAGCATGCATGGGCTCGACTCATATGACTGGGATTTCCATGAAAAAGATTGTTGGCCTAAAATGGGTGATCACTGTACATTTCTCTTTTTTCCTATGTATATTTCTATTGTACCTCCTCAATTTAGCATTATAGACAGGGAAAGACCTAATCTAAAATCTGCACAAAAATATTTTGCCTTCAAATTCATCCCGTGATCGTAGCATTCATGGACTCGACTCATATGACTGGGATTTCCATGAAAAAGATAGTTGGCCGAAAATGTGTGATCACTGTACATTTCTCTTCTGTTTCCTATTGATATTTATATTTTACCTCCTCAATTTAGCATTATGGACAGGGAAAGACCTAATCTAAGATCTGCACAAAAATATTTTGCCTTCAAATTCATACCGTGATCGTAGCATGCATGGACTCGACTCATATGACTGGGATTTCCATGAAAATATTGTGGGCCGAAAATGGGTGATCACTGTAAGTTTCTCTTCTGTTTCCTATTTATATTTATATTTTACATCTTCAATTTAGCATTATGGACAGGGAAAGACCTAATCGAAGATCTGCAAAAAAATATTTTGCTTTCAAATTCATACCGTGATCGTAGCATGCATGGACTCGACTCATATGACTGGGATTTCCATGAAAAAGATTGTGGGCCGAAAATGGGTGATCACTGTACATTTCTCTTCTGTTTCCTATTTATATTTATATTTTACCTCCTCAATTTAGCATTATGGGCAGGGAAAGACCTAATCGAAGATCTGCACAAAAATATTTTGCCTTCAAATTCATACCGTGATCGTAGCATGCATGGACTCGACTCATATGACTGCGATTTCCATGAAAAAGATTGTGGGCCGAAAATGGGTGATCACTGTACATTTCTCTTCTGTTTCCTATTTATATTTATATTTTACCTTCTCAATTTAGCATTATGGACAGGGAAAGACCTAATCTAAAATCTCCACAAAAATATTTTGCCTTCAAATTCATACCGTGATCGTAGCATGCATGGACTCAACTCATATGACTGGGATTACCATGAAAAAGATAGTGGGCCGAAAATGGGTGATCACTGTACATTTCTCTTCTGTTTCCTATGTATATTTCTATTGTATCTTTTCAATTTAGCATTATGGACAGGGAAAGACCTAATCTAAGATCTGCACAAAAATATGTTGCCTTCAAATTCTTACCGTGATTGTAGCATGCATGGACTCGTCTCATATGACTGGGATTTCCATGAAAAAGATTGTGGGCAGAAAATGGGTGATCACTGTACATTTCTCTTCTGTTTCCTATTTATATTTATATTTTACCTCCTCAATTTATCAATATGGCCAGGGAAAGACAAAATCTAAGATCTGCACAAAAATATTTTGCTTTCAAATTCATACCGTGATCGTAGCATGCATGGACTCGACTCATATGACTGGGATTTCCATTAAAAAGATAGTGGGCCGAAAAAGGGTGATCACTGTACATTTCTCTTCTGTTTCCTATGTATATTTCTATTGTACCTTTTCAATTTAGCATTATGGACAGGGAAAGACCTAATCTAAGATCTGCACAAAAATATTTTGCCTTCAAATTCATATCGTGATTGTAGCATGCATGGACTCGACTCATATGACTGGGATTTCCATGAAAAAGATTGTGGGCTGAAAATGGGTGTCACTGTACATTTCTCTTCTGTTTCCTATTTATATTTCTATTTTACCTCCTCAATTTAGCATTATGGACAGGGAAAGACCTAATCTAAGCTCTGCAAAAAAATATTTTGCCTTCAAATTCATACCGTGATCATAGCATGCATGGACTCGTCTCATATGACTGGGATTTCCATGAGAAAGATTGTGGGCAGAAAATGGGTGATCACTGTACATTTCTCTTCTGTTTCCTATTTATATTTATATTTTACATCGTCAATTTAGCATTATGGACAGGGAAAGACCTAATCTAATATCTGCACAAAAATATTTTGCCTTCAAATTCATACCGTGATCGTAGCATGCATGAAATCGACTCATAAGACTGGGATTTCCATGAAAAAGATTGTGGGCCGAAAATGGGTGATCACTGTACATTTCTCTTCTGTTTCCTATTTATATTTCTATTTTACCTTCTCAATTTAGCATTATGGACAGGGAAAGACCTAATCTAAGATCTGCACAAAAATATATTGCTTTCAAATTCATACCGTGATCGTAGCATGCATGGACTCGACTCATATGACTGGGATTTCCATGAAGAAGATTGTGGACAGAAAATGGGTGATCACTGTACATTTCTCTTCTGTTTCCTATTTATATTTCTCTTTTACCTCCTCAATTTAGCATTATGGACAGGGAAAGACCTAATCGAAGATCTGCACAAAAATATTTTACCTTCAAATTCATGCCGTGATCGCAGCATGCATGGACTCGATTCATATGACTGGGATTTCCATGAAAAAGATTGTGGGCCAAAAATGGGTGATATCTGTACATTTCTCTTCTGTTTCCTATTTATATTTATATTTTACCTCCTCAATTTAGCATTATGGACAGGGAAAGACCCAATCCAAAATCTGCACAAAAATATTTTGTCTTCAAATTCATACCGTGATCGTAGCATGCATGGACTCGAGTCATATGACTGGGATTTCCATGAAAAAGATTGTGGGCAGAAAATGGGTGATCACTGTACATTTCTCTTCTGTTTCCTATTTATATTTCAATTTTACCTCCTCAATTTAGCATTATGGACAGGGAAAGATCTAATCTAAGATCGGCAAAAAAATATTTTGCATTCAAATTCATACCGTGAACGTAGCATGCATGGACTCGACTCATATAACTGGGATTTCCATGAAAAAGATAGTGGGCACAAAATGGGTGATCACTGTACATTTCTCTTCTGTTTCCTATTTATATTTATATTTTACATCGTCAATTTAGCATTATTGACAGGGAAAGACCTAATCTAAGATCTGCACATAAATATTTTGTCTTCAAATGCATACCGTGATCGTAGCATGCATGGACTCGACTCATATGACTGGGATTTCCATGAAAAAGGTTGTGGCGCAAAAATGGGTGATCACTGTAAATTTCTCTTCTGTTTCCTATTTATATTTCTATTTTACCTCCTCAATTTACCATTATCGACAGGGAAAGACACAATCTAAAATCTGCACAAAAATATTTTGTCTTCAAATTCATACCGTGATCGTAGCATGCATGGACTCGACTCATATGACTGGGATTTACATGAAAAAGGTTGTGGGCCGAAAATGGGTGATCACTGTACATTTCTCTTCTGTTTCCTATTTATATTTATATTTTACCTCCTCAATTTAGCATTATGGACAGTGAAAGACCTAATCTAAGATCTGCACAAAAATATTTTGCCTTCAAATTCATACCGTGATCGTAGCATGCATGGACTCGACTCATATGACTGGGATTTCCATGAAAAAGATTGTGGGCCAAAAATGGGTGATCACTGTATATTTCTCTACTGTTTCCTATTCATATTTCTATTTTACCTCCTCAATTTAGCATTATCGACAGGGAAAGACCTAATCTAAGATCTGCACAAAAATATTTTGCTTTCAAATTCATACCGTGATCGTAGCATGCATGGACTCGACTCATATGACTGGGATTTCCATGAAAAAGATTGTGGGCAGAAAATGGGTGATCACTGTACATTTCTCTTCTGTTTCCTATTTATATTTCTATTTTACCTCCTCAATTTAGCATTATCGACAGGGAAAGACCAAATCTAAGATCTGTACAAAAATATTTTGCCTTCAAATTCATACCGTGATCGTAGCATGCATGGACTCGACTCATATGACTGGGATTTCCATGAAAAAGATTGTGGGCCGAAAATGGGTGATCACTGTACATTTCTCTTCTGTTTCCTATTTATATTTATATTTTACATCCTCAATTTAGCATTATGGACAGGGAAAGACCAAATCTAAGATCTGCACAAAAATATTTTGCCTTCAAATTCATACCGTGATCGTAGCATGCATGGACTCGACTCATATGACTGCGATTTCCATGAAAAAGACTGTGGGCCGAAAATGGGTGATCACTGTACATTTCTCTTCTGTTTCCTATTTATATTTATATTTTACCTTCTCAATTTAGCATTATGGACAGGGAAAGACCTAATCTAAAATCTCCACAAAAATATTTTGCCTTCAAATTCATACCGTGATCGTAGCATGCATGGACTCAACTCATATGACTGGGATTTCCATGAAAAAGATAGTGGGCCGAAAATGGGTGATCACTGTACATTTCTCTTCTGTTTCCTATGTATATTTCTATTGTATCTTTTCAATTTAGCATTATGGACAGGGAAAGACCTAATCTAAGATCTGCACAAAAATATGTTGCCTTCAAATTCTTACCGTGATTGTAGCATGCATGGACTCGTCTCATATGACTGGGATTTCCATGAAAAAGATTGTGGGCAGAAAATGGGTGATCACTGTACATTTCTCTTCTGTTTCCTATTTATATTTATATTTTACCTCCTCAATTTATCAATATGGCCAGGGAAAGACATAATCGAAGCCCTGCACAAAAATATTTTGCCTTCAAATTCATACCGTGATCGTAGCATGCATGGACTCGACTCATATGACTGGGATTTCCATGAAAAAGATTGTGGGCGGAAAATGGGTTATCACTGTACATTTCTCTTCTGTTTCCTATTTATATTTATATTTTACCTCCTCAATAAACATTATGGACAGTCAAAGACAAAATCTAAGATCTGCACAAAAATATTTTGCTTTCAAATTCATACCGTGATCGTAGCATGCATGGACTCGACTCATATGACTGGGATTTCCATGAAAAAGATTGTGCGCAGAAAATGGGTGATCACTGTACATTTCTCTTTTGTTTCCTATTTATATTTATATTTTACCTCCTCAATTTAGCATTATGGACAGGGAAAGACCTAATCGAAGATCTGCACAAAAATATTTTGCCTTCAAATTCATACCGTGATCGTAGCATGCATGGACTCGACTCATATAACTGGGATTTCCATGAAAAAGATAGTGGGCACAAAATGGGTGATCACTGTACATTTCTCTTCTGTTTCCTATTCATATTTCTATTTTACCTCCTCAATTTACCATTATCGACAGGGAAAGACACAATCTAAAATCTGCACAAAAATATTTTGTCTTCAAATTCATACCGTGATCGTAGCATGCATGGACTCGACTCATATGACTGGGATTTCCATGAAAAAGGTTGTGGGCCGAAAATGGGTGATCACTGTACATTTCTCTTCTGTTTCCTAGTTATATTTCTATTTTACCTCCTCAATTTAGCATTTTGGCCAGGGAAAACCTAATCTAAGATCTGCACAAAAATATTTTGCCTTCAAATTCATACCGTGATCGTAGCATGCATAGAGTCGACTCATATTACTGGGATTTCCATGAAAAAGATTGTGGGACGAAAATGGGTGATCACTGTACATTTCTCTTCTGTTTCCTTTTTATATTTCTCTTTTACCTCCTCAATTTAGCATTATGGACAGGGAAAGACCTAATCGAAGATCTGCAAAAAAATATTTTGCCTTCAAATTCATACCGTGATCGTAGCATGCATGGACTCGACTCATATGACTGGGATTTCCATGAAAAAGATTGTGGGCCGAAAATGGGTGATCACTGTACATTTCTCTTCTGTTTCCTATTTATATTTATATTTTACCTCCTCAATTTAGCATTATGGGCAGGGAAAGACCTAATCGAAGATCTGCACAAAAATATTTTGCCTTCAAATTCATACCGTGATCGTAGCATGCATGGACTCGACTCATATGACTGCGATTTCCATGAAAAAGACTGTGGGCCGAAAATGGGTGATCACTGTACATTTCTCTTCTGTTTCCTATTTATATTTATATTTTACCTTCTCAATTTAGCATTATGGACAGGGAAAGACCTAATCTAAAATCTCCACAAAAATATTTTGCCTTCAAATTCATACCGTGATCGTAGCATGCATGGACTCGACTCATATGACTGGGATTTCCATGAAAAAGATAGTGGGCCGAAAATGGGTGATCACTGTACATTTCTCTTCTGTTTCCTATGTATATTTCTATTGTATCTTTTCAATTTAGCATTATGGACAGGGAAAGACCTAATCTAAGATCTGCACAAAAATATGTTGCCTTCAAATTCTTACCGTGATTGTAGCATGCATGGACTCGTCTCATGTGACTGGGATTTCCATGAAAAAGATTGTGGGCAGAAAATGGGTGATCACTGTACATTTCTCTTCTGTTTCCTATTTATATTTATATTTTACCTCCTCAATTTATCAATATGGCCAGGGAAAGACATAATCTAAGCCCTGCACAAAAATATTTTGCCTTCAAATTCATACCGTGATCGTAGCATGCATGGACTCGACTCATATGACTGGGATTTCCATGAAAAAGATTGTGGGCGGAAAATGGGTTATCACTGTACATTTCTCTTCTGTTTCCTATTTATATTTATATTTTACCTCCTCAATTAACATTATGGACAGTCAAAGACAAAATCTAAGAGCTGCACAAAAATATTTTGCTTTCAAATTCATACCGTGATCGTAGCATGCTTGGACTCGACTCATATGACTGGGATTTCCATGAAAAAGATTGTGGGCAGAAAATGGGTGATCACTGTACATTTCTCTTCTGTTTCCTATTTATATTTCTCTTTTACCTCCTCAATTTAGCATTATGGACAGGGAAAGACCTAATCGAAGATCTGCACAAAAATATTTTGCCTTCAAATTCATACCGTGATCGTAGCATGCATGGACTCGACTCATATAACTGGGATTTCCATGACAAAAATAGTGGGCCGAAAATGGGTGATCACTGTACATTTCTCTTCTGTTTCCTATGTATATTTCTATTGTACCTTTTCAATTTAGCATTATGGACAGGGAAAGACCTAATCTAAGATCTGCACAAAAATATTTCGCCTTCAAATTCATATCGTGATTGTAGCATGCATGGACTCGACTCATATGACTGGGATTTCCATGAAAAAGATTGTGGGCTGAAAATGGGTGTCACTGTACATTTCTCTTCTGTTTCCTATTTATATTTATATTTTACCTCCTCAATTTAGCATTATGGACAGGGAAAGACCTAATCTAAGCTCTGCAAAAAAATATTTTGCCTTCAAATTCATACCGTGATCATAGCATGCATGGACTCGTCTCATATGACTGGGATTTCCATGAGAAAGATTGTGGGCAGAAAATGGGTGATCACTGTACATTTCTCTTCTGTTTCCTATTTATATTTATATTTTACATCGTCAATTTAGCATTATGGACAGGGAAAGATCTAATCTAAGATCTGTACAAAAATATTTTGCCTTCAAATTCATACCGTGATCGTAGCATGCATGGACTCGACTCATAAGACTGGGATTTCCATGAAAAAGATTGTGGGCCGAAAATGGGTGATCACTGTACATTTCTCTTCTGTTTCCTATTTATATTTCTATTTTACCTCCTCAATTTAGCATTATGGACAGGGAAAGACCAAATCTACGATCTGCACAAAAATATTTTCCTTCAAATGCATACCGTAATCGTAGCATGCATGGACTCGACTCATATGACTGGGATTTCCATGAAAAAGATTGTGGGCAGAAAATGGGTGATCACTGTACATTTCTCTTCTGTTTCCTATTTATATTTCTATTTTACCTCCTCAATTTAGCATTATGGACAGGGAAAGACCTAATCTAAGATCTGCACAAAAATATTTTGCCTTCAAATTCATACCGTGATCGTAGCATGCATGGACTCGACTCATATGACTGGGATTTCCATGAAAAAGATTGTGGGCCGAAAATGGGTGATCACTGTACATTTCTCTTCTGTTTCCTATTTATATTTATATTTTACCTCCTCAATTTAGCATTATGGACAGGGAAAGAACTAATCTAAAATCTGCACAATAATATTTTGCCTTCAAATTCATACCGTGATCGTAGCATGCATGGACTCGACTCATATGACTGGGATTTCCATGAAAAAGATTGTGGGCCGAAAATTGGTGATCACTGTACATTTCTCTTCTGTTTCCTATTTATATTTATATTTTACCTCCTCAATTTAGCATTATGGACAGGGAAAGACCTAATCTAAAATCTGCACAATAATATTTTGCCTTCAAATTCATACCGTGATCGTAGCATGCATGTACTCGACTCATATGACTGGGATTTCCATGAAAAAGATTGTGGGCCGAAAATGGGTGATCACTGTACATTTCTGTTCTGTTTCCTAGTTATATTTCTATTTTACCTCCTCAATTTAGCATTATGGACAGGGAATGACCTAATCTAAGATCTGCACAAAAATATTTTGCCTTCAAATTCATACCGTAATCGTAGCATGCATGGACTCGACTCATATGACTGGGAGTTCCATGAAAAAGTTTGTGGGTCGAAAATGGGTGATCACTGTACATTTCTCTTCTGTTTCCTATTTATATTTAAATTTTACCTCCTCAATTTAGCATTATGGACAGGGAAAGAACTAATCTAAAATCTGCACAATAATATTTTGCCTTCAAATTCATACCGTGATCGTAGCATGCATGGACTCGACGCATATGACTGGGATTTCCATGAAAAAGATGGTGGGCCGAAACTGGGTGATCACTGTACATTTCTGTTCTGTTTCCTAGTTATATTTCTATTTTACCTCCTCAATTTAGCATTATGGACAGGGAATGACCTAATCTAAGATCTGCACAAAAATATTTTGCCTTCAAATTCATACCGTAATCGTAGCATGCATGGACTCGACTCATATGACTGGGATTTCCCTGAAAAAGATAGTGGGCCGAAAATGGGTGATAACTGTACATTTCTCTTCTGTTTGCTTTTTATATTTCTCTTTTACCTCCTCAATTTAGCATTATTAACAGGGAAAGACCTAATCTAAGAACTGTACGAAAATATTTTGCCTTCAAATTCATACCGTGATCGTAGCATGCATGGACTCGACTCATACGACTGGGATTTCCATGAAAAAGATTGTGGGCCGAAATTGGGTGATCACTGTACATTTCCCTTCTGTTTCCTATTTATATTTCTATTTTACCTCCTCAATTTAGCATTATGGACAGGGAAAGACCATATCTACGATCTGCACAAAAATATTTTCCTTCAAATTCATACCGTAATCGTAGCATGCATGGACTCGACTCATATGACTGGGATTTCCATGAAAAAGTTTGTGGGCCGAAAATGGGTGATCACTGTACATTTCTCTTCTGTTTCCTATTTATATTTCTATTTTACCTCCTCAATTTAGCATTATGTTCAGGGAAAGACCTAATCTAAAATCTGTACAAAAATATTTTGCCTTCAAATTCATACCGTGATCGTAGCATGCATGGACTCGACTCATATGACTGGGATTTCCATGAAAAAGATTGTGGGCCAAAAATGGGTGATCACTGTACATTTCTCTTCTGTTTCCTATTTATATTTATATTTTACCTCCTCAATTTAGCATTATGGACAGGGAATGACCTAATCTAAGATCTGCACAAAAATATTTTGCCTACAAATTCATACCGTGATCATAGCATGCATGGACTCGACTCATATGACTGGGATTTCCATGAAAAAGATTGTGGGCCGAAAATGGGTGATCACTGTACATTTCTCTTCTGTTTCCTATTTATATTTATATTTTACCTCCTCAATTTAGCATTATGGACAGGGAAAGAACTAATCTAAAATCTGCACAATAATATTTTGCCTTCAAATTCATACCGTGATCGTAGCATGCATGGACTCGACGCATATGACTGGGATTTCCATGAAAAAGATGGTGGGCCGAAACTGGGTGATCACTGTACATTTCTGTTCTGTTTCCTAGTTATATTTCTATTTTACCTCCTCAATTTAGCATTATGGACAGGGAATGACCTAATCTAAGATCTGCACAAAAATATTTTGCCTTCAAATTCATACCGTAATCGTAGCATGCATGGACTCGACTCATATGACTGGGATTTCCCTGAAAAAGATAGTGGGCCGAAAATGGGTGATAACTGTACATTTCTCTTCTGTTTGCTTTTTATATTTCTCTTTTACCTCCTCAATTTAGCATTATTAACAGGGAAAGACCTAATCTAAGAACTGTACGAATATATTTTGCCTTCAAATTCATACCGTGATCGTAGCATGCATGGACTCGACTCATACGACTGGGATTTCCATGAAAAAGATTGTGGGCCGAAATTGGGTGATCACTGTACATTTCACTTCTGTTTCCTATTTATATTTCTATTTTCCCTCCTCAATTTAGCATTATGGACAGGGAAAGACCAAATCTACGATCTGCACAAAAATATTTTCCTTCAAATTCATACCGTAATCGTAGCATGCATGGACTCGACTCATATGACTGGGATTTCCATGAAAAAGTTTGTGGGCCGAAAATGGGTGATCACTGTACATTTCTCTTCTGTTTCCTATTTATATTTCTATTTTACCTCCTCAATTTAGCATTATATTCAGGGAAAGACCTAATCTAAAATCTGTACAAAAATATTTTGCCTTCAAATTCATACCGTGATCGTAGCATGCATGGACACGATTCATATGACTGGGATTTCCATGAAAAAGATTGTGGGCCGAAAATGGGTGATCACTGTACATTTCTCTTCTGTTTCCTATTTATATTTCTATATTACCTCCTCAATTTAGCATTATGGACAGGGAAAGACCTAATCTAATATCTCCACAAAAATATTTTGCCTTCAAATTCAAACCGTGATCGTAGCATGCATGGATTCGACTCATATGACTGGGATTTCCATGAAAAAGATAGTGGGGCGAAAATGGGTGATCACTGTACATTTCTCTTCTGTTTCCTATTTATATTTATATTTTACCTCCTCAATTTAGCATTATGGACAGGGAAAGACCTAATCTAAGCTCTGCAAAAAAATATTTTGCCTTCAAATTCATACCGTGATCGTAGCATGCATGAATTCAACTCATATGACTGGGATTTCCATGAAAAAGATTGTGGGCCGAAAATGGGTGATCACTGTACATTTCTCTTCTGTTTCCTATTTATATTTCTATTTTACCTCCTCAATTTAGCATTATGGACAGGGAAAGACCAAATCTAAGATCTGCACAAAAATATTTTGCCTTCAAATTCATACCGTGATCGTAGCATGCATGGACTTGACTCATATGACTGGGATTTCCATGAAAAAGATTGTGGGCCGAAAATGGGTGTCACTGTACATTTCTCTTCTGTTTCCTATTTATGTTTCTATTTTACCTCCTCAATTTAGCATTATGGACAGGGAAAGACCTAATCTAAAATCTGCACATAAAGATTTTGCCTTCAAATTCATACCGTGATCGTAGCATGCATGGACTCGACTCATACGACTGGGATTTCCATGAAAAAGATTGTGGGCCAAAAATGGGTGATCACTGTACATTTCTCTTCTGTTTCCTATTTATATTTCTATTTTACCTCCTCAATTTAGCATTATGGACAAGGAAAGAACTAATCTAAAATCTGCACACTAATATTTTGCCTTCAAATTCATACCGTGATCGTAGCATGCATGGACTCGACTCGTATGACTGGGATTTCCATGAAAAAGATTGTGGGCCGAAAATGGGTGATCACTGTACATTTCTCTTCTGTTTCCTATTTATATTTCTAGTTTACCTCCTCAATTTAGCATTATGGACAGGGAATGACCTAATCTAAGATCTGCACAAAAATATTTTGCCTTCAAATTCATACCGTGATCGTAGCATGCATAGACTCGACTCATATGACTGGGATTTCCATGAAAAAGATTGTGGGCCGAAAATGGATGATCACTGTACATTTCACTTCTGTTTCCTCTTTATATTTCTATTTTACCTCCTCAATTTAGCATTATGGACAGGGAAAGACCAAATCTAAGATCTGCACAAAAATATTTTCCTTCAAATTCATACCGTAATCGTAGCATGCATGGACTCGACTCATATGACTGGGATTTCCATGAAAAAGATTGTGGGCCGAAAATGGGTGATCACTGTACATTTCTCTTCTGTTTCCTATTTATATTTATATTTTACCTACTCAATTTAGCATTATGGACAGGGAAAGAACTAATCTAAAATCTGCACAAAAATATTTTGCCTTCAAATTCATACCGTGATCGTAGCATGCATGGACTCCACTCATATGACTGGGATTTCCACGAAAAAGATTGTGGGCCGAAAATGGGTGATCACTGTACATTTCTCTTCTGTTTCCTATTTATATTTCTATTTTACCTCCTCAATTTAGCATTATGGACAGGGAAAGACCTAATCTAAAATCTGCACAAAAATATTTTGCCTTCAAATTCATACCGTGATCGTAGCATGCATGGACTCGACTCATATGACTGGGATTTCCATGAAAAAGATTGTTGGCCGAAAATGGGTGATCACTGTATATTTCTCTTCTGTTTCCTATTCATATTTCTATTTTACCTCCTCAATTTAGCATTATCGACAGGGAAAGACCTAATCTAAGATCTGCACAAAAATATTTTGACTTCAAATTCATACCGTGATCGTAGCATGCATGGACTCGACTCATATGACTGGGATTTCCATGAAAAAGATTGTGGGCCGAAAATGGGTGATCACTGTACATTTCTCTTCTCTTTCCTATTTATATTTATATTTTACCTCCTCAATTAACATTATGGACAGGGAAAGACCAAATCTAAGATCTGCACAAAAATATTTTGCTTTCAAATTCATACCGTGATGGTAGCATGCATGGACTCGACTCATATGACTGGGATTTCCATGAAAAAGATTGTGGGCCGAAAATGGGTGATCACTGTACATTTCTCTTCTGTTTCCTATTTATATTTATATTTTACCTCCTCAATTAACATTATGGACAGGGAAAGACGAAATCTAAGATCTGCACAAGAATATTTTGCTTTCAAATTCATACCGTGATGGTAGCATGCATGGATTCGACTCATATGACTGGGATTTCCATGAAAAAGATTGTGGGCCGAAAATGGGTGATCACTGTACATTTCTCTTCTTTTGCCTATTTATATTTATATTTTACCTCCTCAATTCAGCATTATGGACAGGGAAAGACCTAATCTAAAATCTGCACAAAATATTTTGCCTTCAAATTCATACCGTGATCGTAGCATGCATGGACTCGACTCATATGACTGAGATGTCCATGAAAAAGATTGTGGGCCGAAAATGGGTGATCACTGTACATTTCTCTTCTGTTTCCTATTTATATTTATATTTTACCTCCTCAATTTAGCATTATCGACAGGGAAAGACCTAATCTAAGATCTGCAAAAAAATATTTTGCTTTCAAATTCATACCGCGATGGTAGCATGCATGGACTCGACTCATACGACTGGGATTTCCATGAAAAAGATTGTGGGCCGAAAATGGGTGATCACTGTACATTTCTCTTCTGTTTTCTATTTATATTTCTATTTTACCTCCTCAATTTAGCATTATGGAAAGGGAAAGACCTAATCTAAGATCTGCACAATAATATTTTGCCTTCAAATTCATACCGTGATCGTAGCATGCATGGACTCGACTCATATGACTGGGATTTCCATGAAAAAGATTGTGGGCAGAAAATGGGTGATCACTGTACATTTCTCTTCTGTTTCCTATTTATATTTCTATTTTACCTCCTCTGTTTAGCATTATCGAGAGGGAAAGACCTAATCTAAGATCTGCACAAAAATATTTTGCCTTCAGATTCATACCGTGATCGTAGCATGCATGGACTCGACTCATATGACTGGGATTTCCATGAAAAAGATTGTGGGCCGAAAATGGGTGATCACTGTACATTTCTCTTCTCTTTCCTATTTATATTTATATTTTACCTCTTCAATTTAGCATTATGGACAGGGAAAGACCTAATCTAAAATCTGCACAAAAATATTTTGCCTTCAAATTCATACCGTGATCGTAGCATGCATGGACTCGACTCATATGACTGGGATTTCCATGAAAAAGATTGTGGGCCGAAAATGGGTGATCACTGTACATTTCTCTTCTGTTTCCTATTTATATTTATATTTTACCTCCTCAATTTAGCATTATGGACAGGGAAAGACCAAATCTAAGATCTGCACAAAAATATTTTGCCTTCAAATTCATACCGTGATCGTAGCATGCATGGACTCAACTCATATGACTGGGATTTCCATGAAAAAAATTGTGGGCCGAAAATGGGTGATCACTGTACATTTCTCTTCTGTTTCCTATTTATATTTATATTTTACCTCCTCAATTTAGCATTATGGACAGGGCAAGACCAAATCTAAGATCTGCACAAAAATATATTGCCTTCAAATTCATACTGTGATCGTAGCATGCATGGACTCGACTCATATGACTGGGATGTCCATGAAAAAGATTGTGGACCGAAAATGGGTGATCACTGTACATTTCAGTTCTGTTTCCTATTTATATTTCTATTTTACCTCCTCAATTTAGAATTATGGACAGGGAAAGACCAAATCTAAGATCTGCAAAAAAATATTTTGCCTTCAAATTCATACCGTGATCGTAGCATGCATGGACTCGACTCATATGACTGGGAATTCCGTGAAAAAGATTGTGGGCCGAAAATGGGTGATCACTGTACATTTCTCTTCTGTTTCCTATTTATATTTATATTTTACCTCCTCAATTTAGCTTTTGGACAGGGAATGACCTAATCTAAGATCTGCACAAAAATATTTTTCCTTCAAATTCATACCGTGATCGTAGCATGCATGGACTCGACTCATATGACTGGGATTTCCATGAAAAAGATTGTGGGCCAAAAATGGGTGATCACTGTACATTTCACTTCTGTTTCCTATTTATATTTCTATTTTACCTCCTCAATTTAGCTTTATTGACAGGGAATGTCCTAATCTAATATCAGCACAAAAATATTTTGCCTTCAAATTCATACCTTGATCGTAGCATGCATGGACTTGTCTCATATGACTGGGATTTCCATGAGAAAGATTGTGGGCCGAAAATGGGTGATCACTGTACATTTCTCTTCTGTTTCCTATTTATATTTCTATTTTACCTCCTCAATTTAGCATTATGGACAGGGAAAGACCTAATCTAAAATCGGCATAATAACATTTTGCCTTCAAATTCATACCGTGATCGTAGCATGCATGGACTCGACTCATATGACTGGGATTTCCATGAAAAAGATTGTGGCCCGAAAATGGGTGATCACTGTACATTTCACTTCTGTTTCCTATTTATATTTCTATTTTACCTCCTCAATTTAGCATTATGGACAGGGAAAGACCTAATCTAAAATCGGCACAATAACATTTAGCCTTTAAATTCATACCGTGATCGTAGCATGCATGGACTCGACTCATATGACTGGGATTTCCATGAAAAAGATTGTGGGCCGAAAATGGGTGATCACTGTACATTTCTCTTCTGTTTCCTATTTATATTTCTATTTTACCTCCTCAATTTAGCTTTTGGACAGGGAAAGACCAAGTCTAAGATCTGTACAAAAATATTTTGCCTTCAAATTCATACCGAGATCGTAGCATGCATGGACTCAACTCATATGACTGGTATTTCCATGAAAAAGATTGTGGGCCGAAAATGGTTTATCACTTTACATTTCTCTTCTGTTTCCTATTTATATTTATATTTTACCTCCTCAATTAACATTATGGACGGGCAAAGACCAAATCTAAGATCTGCACAAAAATATTTTGCTTTCAAATTCATACCGTGATCGTAGCATGCATGGACTCGACTCATACGACTGGGATTTCCATGAAAAAGATTGTGGGCCGAAAATGGTTCATCACTGTACATTTCTCTTCTGTTTCCTATTTATATTTCTCTTTTACCTCCTCAATTTAGCATTATGGACAGGGAAAGACCAAATCTAAGATCTGCACAAAAATATTTTGCCTTCAAATTCATACGGTGATCGTAGCATGCATGGACTCGACTCTTATGACTAGGATTTCAATGAAAAAGATTGTGGGCCGAAAATGGGTGATCACTGTACGTTTCTCTTCTGTTTCCTAATTATATTTCTATTTTACCTCCTCAATTTAGCATTATCGACAGGGAAAGACCTAATCTAAGATCTGCACAAAAATATTTTGACTTCAAATTCATACCGTGATCGTAGCATGCATGGACTCGACTCATATGACTGGGATTTCCATGAAAAAGATTGTGGGCCGAAAATGGGTGATCACTGTATATTTCTCTTCTGTTTCCTATTTATATTTCTATTTTACCTCCTCAATTTAGCATTATGGACAGGGAAAGACCTAATCTAAAATCTGCACAAAAATATTTTGCCTTCAAATTCATACCGTGATCGTAGCATGCGTGGACTCGACTCATATGATTAGGATTTCCAAGAAAAAGATTGTGGGCCGAAAATGGGTGATCACTGTACATTTCTCTTCTGTTTCCTATTTATATTTCTATTTTACCTCCTCAATTTAGCATTATCGACAGGGAAAGCCCTAATCTAAGATCTGCACAAAAATATTTTGCCTTCAAATTCATACCGTGATCGTAGCATGCATGGACTCGACTCATATGACTGGGATTTCCATGAAAAAGTTTGTGGCCCGAAAATAGGTGATCACTGTACATTTCTCTTTGTTTCCTATTCATATTTCTATTTTGACTCCTCAATTTAGCATTATGGACAGGGAATGACCTAATCTAAGATCTGCACAAAAATATTTTGCCTTCAAATTCATACCGTGATCGTAGCATGCATGGACTCGACTCATATGACTGGGATTTCCATGAAAAAGATTGTGGGCAGAAAATGGGAGATCTCTGTACATTTCTCTTCTGTTTCCTATTTATATTTCTATTTTACCTCCTCAATTTAGCATTATGGACAGGGAATGACCTAATCTAAAATCTGTACAAAAATATTTTGCCTTCAAATTCATACCGTGATCGTAGCATGCATGGTCTCGACTCATATGACTGGGATTTCCATGAAAAAGATTGTGGGCCGAAAATGTGTGATCACTGTACATTTCTCTTCCGTTTCCTATTTATATTTATATTTTACTTCCTCAATTTAGCATTGTGGACAGGGAAAGACCTAATCTAAGATCTGCACAAAAATATTTTGCCTTCAAATTCATATCGTGATCGTAGCATGCATGGACTCGACTCATATGACTAGGATTTCCATGAAAAAGATTGTGGGCCGAAAATGCGTGATCACTGTACGTTTCTCTTCTGTTTCCTATTTATATTTCTATTTTACCTCCTCAATTTAGCATTATCGACAGGGAAAGAACTAATCTAAGATCTGCACAAAAATATTTTGCCTTCAAATTCATACCGTGATCGTAGCATGCATGGACTCAACTCATATGACTGGGATTTCCATGAAAAAGATTGTGGGCCGAAAATAGGTGATCACTGTACATTTCTCTTCCGTCTCCTATTTATATTTATATTTTACCTCCTCAATTAACATTATGGACAGGCAAAGACCTAATCTAAGATCTGCACAAAAATATTTTGCTTTCAAATTCATACCGTGATCGTAGCATGCATGGACTCGACTCCTACGACTGGGATTTCCATGAAAAAGATTGTGGGCCGAAAATGGTTGATCAGTGTACATTTCTCTTCTGTTTCCTATTTATATTTCTCTTTTACCTCCTCAATTTAGCATTATGGATAGGGTAAGACCAAATCTAATATCTGCACAAAAATATTTTGCCTTCAAATTCATACCGTGATCGTAGCATGCATGGACTCGACTCATATGACTGGGATTTCCATGAAAAAGATTGTGGCCGAAAATTGGTGATCACTGTTTCTCTTCTGTTTCCTATTTATATTTATATTTTACCTCCTCAATTTAGCATTATCGACAGGGAATATCCTAATCTAAATTCTGCACAAAAATATTTTGCCTTCAAATTCATACCGTGATCGTAGCATGCATGGACTCGACTCATATGACTGGTATTTCTATGAAAAAGATTGTGAGCCTAAAATAGGTGATCACTGTACATTTCTCTTCTGTTTCCTATTTATATTTATATTTTACCTCCTCAATTTAGCATTATGGACAGGGAAAGACCTAATCTAAAATCTGCACAAAAATATTTTGCCTACAATTTCATACCGTGATCGTAGCATGCATGGACTCGACTCATATGACTGGGATTTTCAGAAAATGATTGTGGGCAGAAAATGGGTGATCACTGTACATTTCTGTTCTGTTTCCTATTTATATTTCTATTTTACCTCCTCAATTTAGCATTATGGAGAGGGAAAGACCTAATCTAAGATCTGCACAAAAATATTTTGCCTTCAAATTCATACCGTGATCGTAGCATGCATGGACTCGACTCATATGACTGGGATTTCCATGAAAAAGATTGTGGGCAGAAAATGGGTGATCACTGTACATTTCTCTTCTGTTTCCTATTTATATTTCTATTTTACTTCCTTAATTTAGCATTATGGACAGCTAAAGACCTAATCTAAGATCTGCGCAAAAATATTTTGCCTTCAATTTCATACCGTGATCGTAGCATGCATGGACACGACTCATATGACTGGGATTTCCATGAAAAAGATTGTGGGCCGAAAATAGGTGATCACTGTACTTTTCTCTTCGTTCCCTTTTTATATTTATATTTTAACGCCTCAATTTAGCATTATGGACAGGGAAAGACCTAATCTAAGTTCTGCACAAAAATATTTTGCCTTCAAATTCATACCGTGATCGTAGCATGCATAGACTCGACTCATATGACTGGGATTTACATGAAAAAGATTGTGGGCAGAAAATGGGGGATCACTGTACATTTCTCTTCTGTTTCCTATTTATATTTCTCTTTTACCTCCTCAATTTAGCATTAAGGACAGGGAAAGACCTAATCTAAGATCTACAAAAAATATTTTGCCTTCAAATTCATACCATGATTGTAGAATGCATGGACTCGACTCATATGACTGGGATTCCCATGAAAAAGATTGTGGGCCGAAAATGGGTGATCACTGTACATTTCTCTTCTGTTTCCTATTGATATTCATATTTTACCTCCTCAATTTAGCATTATGGACAGGGAAAGACCTAATCTAAGATCTGCGCAAAAATATTTTGCCTTCAAATTCATACCGTGATCGTAGCATAAATGGACACGACTCATATGACTGGGATTTCCATGAAATAGATTGTGGGCCAAAAATGGGTGATCACTCTACATTTCTCTTCTGTTTCCTATTTATATTTCTATTTTACCTCCTCAATTTAGCATTATGGACAGGGAAAGACCTAATCTAAGATCTGCACAAAAATATTTTGCCTTCAAATTCATACCGTGATCGTAGCATGCATGGGCTCGACTCATATGACTGGGATTTCCATGAAAAAGATAGTGGGCCGAAAATGGGTGATCACTGTACATTTCTCTTCTGTTTCCTATGTATATTTCTATTGTATCTTTTCAATTTAGCATTATGGACAGGGAAAGACCTAATCTAAGATCTGCACAAAAATATGTTGCCTTCAAATTCTTACCGTGATTGTAGCATGCATGGACTCGTCTCATATGACTCGGATTTCCATGAAAAAGATTGTGGGCAGAAAATGGGTGATCACTGTACATTTCTCTTCTGTTTCCTATTTATATTTATATTTTACCTCCTCAATTTATCAATATGGCCTGGGAAAGACATAATCTGAGCCCTGCACAAAAATATTTTGCCTTCAAATTCATACCGTGATCGTAGCATGCATGGACTCGACTCATATGACTGGGATTTCCATGAAAAAGATTGTGGGCCGAAAATGGGTGATCACTGTACATTTCTCTTCTGTTTCCTATTTATATTTATATTTTACATTGTCAATTTAGCATTATGATCAGGGAAAGACCTAATCTAAGATCTGTACAAAAATATTTTGCCTTCAAATTCATACCGTGATCGTAGCATGCATGGACTCAACTCATATGACTGGGATTTCCATGAAAAAGATTGTGGGCCGAAAATGGGTGATCACTGTACATTTCTCTTCTGTTTCCTATTTATATTTCTATTTTACCTGCTCAATTTAGCATTATGGACAGGGAAAGACCTAATCTAAAATCTCCACAAAAATATTTTGCCTTCAAATTCATACCGTGATCGTAGCATGCATGGACTCGACTCATATGACTGGGATTTCCATTAAAAAGATAGTGGGCCGAAAATGGGTGATCACTGTACATTTCTCTTCTGTTTCCTATGTATATTTCTATTGTACCTTTTCAATTCAGCATTATGGACAGGGAAAGACCTAATCTAAGATCTGCACAAAAATATTTTGCCTTCAAATTCATATCGTGATTGTAGCATGCATGGACTCGACTCATATGACTGGGATTTCCATGAAAAAGATTGTGGGCTGAAAATGGGTGTCACTGTACATTTCTCTTCTGTTTCCTATTTATATTTCTATTTTACCTCCTCAATTTAGCATTATGGACAGGGAAAGACCTAATCTAAGCTCTGCAAAAAAATATTTTGCCTTCAAATTCATAGCGTGATCATAGAATGCATGGACTCGTCTCATATGACTGGGATTTCCATGAGAAAGATTGTGGGCAGAAAATGGGTGATCACTGTACATTTCTCTTCTGTTTCCTATTTATATTTCTATTTTAACTCCTCAATTTATCAATATGGCCAGGGAAAGACATAATCTAAGCCCTGCACAAAAATATTTTGCCTTCAAATTCATACCGTGATCGTAGCATGCATGGACTCGACTCATATGACTGGGATTTCCATGAAAAAGGTTGTGGGCCGAAAATGGGTGATCACTGTACATTTCACTTCTGTTTCCTATTTATATTTCTATTTTACCTCCTCAATTTAGCATTATGGACAAAGAAAGACCTAATCTAAAATCGGAACAATAACATTTTGCCTTCAAATTCATACCGTGATCGTAGCATGCATGGACTCGACTCATATGACTGGGATTTCCATGAAAAAGATTGTGGGCCGAAAATGGGTGATCACTGTACATTTCTCTTCTGTTTCCTATTTATATTTCTATTTTACCTCCTCAATTTAGCTTTATGGACAGGGAATGACCTAATCTAAGATCTGCACAAAAATATTTTGCCTTCAAATTCATACCGTGATCGTAGCATGCATGAACTCAACTCATATGACTGGTATTTCCATGAAAAATATTGTGGCCCGAAAATAGTTGATCACTGTATATTTCTCTTCTGTTTCCTATTTATATTTCTCTTTTACCTCCTCAATTTAGCATTATGGACAGGGAAAGAACGAATCTAAAATCTGCACAATAACATTTTGCCTTCAAATTCATACCGTGATCGTAGCATGCATGGACTCGACTCATATGACTGGTATTTCCATGAAAAAGATTGTGGGCCGAAAATGGGTGATCACTGTACATTTCTCTTCTGTTTCCTATTTATATTTATATTTTAACTCCTCAATTTAGCATTATCGACAGGGAAAGACCTAATCTATGATCTGCACAAAAATATTTTGCCTTCAAATTCATACCGTGATCGTAGCATGCATGGACTTGACTGATATGACTGGGATTTCCATGAGAAAGATTGTGGGCCGAAAATGGGTGATCACTGTACATTTCTCTTCTGTTTCCTATTTATATTTATATTTAATTCCTCAATTTAGCATTATGGACAGGGAAAGACCAAGTCTAAGATCTGTACAAAAATATTTTGCCTTCAAATTCATACCGAGATCGTAGCATGCATGAACTCAACTCATATGACTGGTATTTCCATGAAAAATATTGTGGCCCGAAAATAGTTGATCACTGTATATTTCTCTTCTGTTTCCTATTTATATTTCTCTTTTACCTCCTCAATTTAGCATTATGGACAGGGAAAGACCGAATCTAAAATCTGCACGAAAATATTTTGTCTTCAAATTCATACCGTGATCGTAGCATGCATGGACTCGACTCATATGACTGGGATTTCCATGAAAAAGATTGTGGGCCGAAAATGGGTGATCACTGTACATTTCTCTTCTGTTTCCGATTTATATTTCTATTTTACCTCCTCAATTTAGCATTATGGACAGGGAAAGAACTAATCTAAAATCGGCACAATAACATTTTGCCTTCAAATTCATACCGTGATCGTAGCATGCATGGACTCGACTCATATGACTGGGATTTCCATGAAAAAGATTGTGGGCCGAAAATGGGTGATCACTGTACATTTCACTTCTGTTTCCTATTTATATTTATATTTTACCTCCTCAATTTAGCATTATGGACAGGGCAAGACCTAATCTAAAATCGGCACAATAACATTTTGCCTTCAAATTCATACCGTGATCGTAGCATGCATGGACTCGACTCATATGACTGGGATTTCCATGAAAAAGATTGTGGGCCGAAAATGGGTGATCACTGTACATTTCACTTCTGTTTCCTATTTATATTTATATTTTACCTCCTCAATTTAGCATTATGGACAGGGAAAGACCTAATCTAAGATCTGCACAAAAATATTTTGCCTTGAAATTCATACCGTGATCGTAGCATGCATGGACCCAACTCATATGACTGGTATTTCCATGAAAAAGATTGTGGCCCGACAATGGTTGATCACTGTATATTTCTCTTCTGTTTCCTATTTATATTTCTCTTTTACCTCCTCAATTTAGCATTATGGACAGGGAAAGACCTAATCGAAGATCTGCACAAAAATATTTTCTCTTCAAATTCATACCGTGATCGTAGCATGCATGGACTCGATTCATATGACTGGGATTTCCATGAAAAAGATTGTGGGCCGAAAATGGGTGATCACTGTACATTTCACTTCTGTTTCCTATTTATATTTCTATTTTACCTCCTCAATTTAGCATTATGGACAGGGCAAGACCTAATCTAAAATCGGCACAATAACATTTTGCCTTCAAATTCATACGATGATCGTAGCATGCATGGACTCGACTCATATGACTGGGATTTCCATGAAAATGATTGTGGGCCGAAAATGGGTGATCACTGTACATTTCACTTCTGTTTCCTATTTATATTTATATTTTACCTCCTCAATTTAGCATTATGGACAGGGAAAGACCTAATCTAAGATCTGCACAAAAATATTTTGCCTTGAAATTCATACCGTGATCGTAGCATGCATGGACTCGACTCATATGACTGGGATTTCCATGAAAAAGATTGTGGGCCGAAAATGGGTGATCACTGTACATTTCTCTTCTGTTTCCTATTTATATTTCTATTTTACCTCCTCAATTTAGCTTTATGGACAGGGAATGACCTAATCTAAGATCTGCACAAAAATATTTTGCCTTCAAATTCATACCGTGATCGTAGCATGCATGAACTCAACTCATATGACTGGTATTTCCATGAAAAATATTGTGGCCCGAAAATAGTTGATCACTGTATATTTCTCTTCTGTTTCCTATTTATATTTCTCTTTTACCTCCTCAATTTAGCATGATGGACAGGGAAAGACCGAATCTAAAATCTGCACAAAAATATTTTGTCTTCAAATTCATACCGTGATCGTAGCATGCATGGACTCGACTCATATGACTGGGATTTCCATGAAAAAGATTGTGGGCCGAAAATGGGTGATCACTGTACATTTCTCTTCTGTTTCCTATTTATATTTATATTTTACCTCCTCAATTTAGCATTATGGACAGGGAAAGACCTAATCTAAAATCGGCACAATAACATTTTGCCTTCAAATTCATACCGTGATCGTAGCATGCATGGACTCGACTCATATGACTGGGATTTCCATGAAAAAGATTGTGGCCCGAAAATGGGTGATCACTGTACATTTCTCTTCTTTTTCCTATTTATATTTCTATTTTACCTCCTCAATTTAGCATTATGGACAGGGAAAGTCCTAATCTAAATTCGGCACAATAACATTTTGCCTTCAAATTCATACCGTGATCGTAGCATGCATGGACTCGACACATATGACTGGGATTTCCATGAAAAAGATTGTGGGCCGAAAATGGGTGATCACTGTACATTTCTCTTCTGTTTCCTATTTATATTTCTATTTTACCTCCTCAAATTTAGCTTTATGGACAGGGAATGACCTAATCTAAGATCTGCACAAAAATATTTTGCCTTCAAATTCATACCGTGATCGTAGCATGCATGGACTCGACTCATATGACTGGGACTTCCATAAAAAAGATTGTGCGCCGAAAATGGGTGATCACTGTACATTTCTCTTCTGTTTCCGATTTATATTTCTATTTTACCTCCTCAATTTAGCATTATGGACAGTGAAAGACCAAGTCTAAGATCTGTACAAAAATATTTTGCCTTCAAATTCATACCGAGATCGTAGCATGCATGGACTCAACTCATATGACTGGTATTTCCATGAAAAAGATTGTGGGCCGAAAATAGGTGATCACTGTACATTTCTCTTCTGTTTCTTATTTATATTTCTATTTTACCTCCTCAATTTAGCATTATCGACAGGGAAAGACCTAATCTATGATCTGCACAAAAATATTTTGCCTTCAAATTCATACTGTGATCGTAGCATGCATGGACTCGACTCATATGACTGGGATGTCCATGAAAAAGATTGTGGACCGAATATGGGTGATCACTGTACATTTCACTTCTGTTTCCTATTTATATTTCTATTTTACCTCCTCAATTTAGCATTATGGACAGGGAAAGACCAAATCTAAGATCTGCAAAAAAATATTTTGCCTTCAAATTCATACCGTGATCGTAGCATGCATGGACTCGACTCATATGACTGGGAATTCCATGAAAAAGATTGTGGGCCGAAAATGGGTGATCACTGTACATTTCTCTTCTGTTTCCTATTTATATTTATATTTTACCTCCTCAATTTAGCTTTATTGACAGGGTATGACCTAATCTAATATCATCACAAAAATATTTTGCCTTCTAATTCATACCGTGATCGTAGCATGCATGGACTTGACTCATATGACTGGGATTTCCATGAGAAAGATTGTGGGCCGAAAATGGGTGATCACTGTACATTTCTCTTCTGTTTCCTATTTATATTTATATTTAATTCCTCAATTTAGCATTATGGACAGGGAAAGACCAAGTCTAAGATCTGTACAAAAATATTTTGCCTTCAAATTCATACCGAGATCTTAGCATGCATGGACTCAACTCATATGACTGGTATTTCCATGAAAAAGATTGTGGGCCGAAAATGGGTGATCACTGTACATTTCTCTTCTGTTTCCTATTTATATTTCTATTTTACCTCCTCAAATTTAGCTTTATGGACAGGGAATGACCTAATCTAAGATCTGCACAAAAATATTTTGCCTTCAAATTCATACCGTGATCGTAGCATGCATGGACTCGACTCATATGACTGGGACTTCCATAAAAAAGATTGTGCGCCGAAAATGGGTGATCACTGTACATTTCTCTTCTGTTTCCGATTTATATTTCTATTTTACCTCCTCAATTTAGCATTATGGACAGTGAAAGACCAAGTCTAAGATCTGTACAAAAATATTTTGCCTTCAAATTCATACCGAGATCGTAGCATGCATGGACT
This sequence comes from Acanthosepion lycidas, assembly GCA_963932145.1. NCBI lineage: Eukaryota > Metazoa > Mollusca > Cephalopoda > Sepiida > Sepiidae > Acanthosepion > Acanthosepion lycidas. The sequence continues at coordinate 432,716 of CAWVQA010000852.1, forward strand.
CAACTCATATGACTGGTATTTCTATGAAAAAGATTGTGGGCCGAAAATAGGTGATCACTGTACATTTCTCTTCTGTTTCTTATTTATATTTCTATTTTACCTCCTCAATTTAGCATTATCGACAGGGAAAGACCTAATCTATGATCTGCACAAAAATATTTTGCCTTCAAATTCATACTGTGATCGTAGCATGCATGGACTCGACTCATATGACTGGGATGTCCATGAAAAAGATTGTGGACCGAAAATGGGTGATCACTGTACATTTCCCTTCTGTTTCCTATTTATATTTCTATTATACCTCCTCAATTTAGCATTATGGACAGGGAAAGACCAAATCTAAGATCTGCAAAAAAATATTTTGCCTTCAAATTCATACCGTGATCGTAGCATGCATGGACTCGACTCATATGACTGGGATTTCCATGAAAAAGATTGTGGGCCGAAAATGGGTGATCACTGTACATTTCACTTCTGTTTCCTACTATATTTATATTTTACCTTCTCAATTTAGCATTATGGACAGGGAAAGACCTAATCTAAGATCTGCACAAAAATATTTTGCCTTCAAATTCATACCGTGATCGTAGCATGCATGGACTCGACTCATATGACTGGGATTTCCATGAAAAAGATTGTGGGCCGAAAATGGGTGATCACTGTACATTTCTCTTCTGTTTCCTATTTATATTTATATTTTACCTCCTCAAATTTAGCTTTATAGACAGGGAATGACCTAATCTAAGATCTGCACAAAAATATTTTGCCATCAAATTCATACCGTGATCGTAGCATGCATGGACTCGACTCATATGACTGGGATTTCCATAAAAAAGATTGTGCGCCGAAAATGGGTGATCACTGTACATTTCTCTTCTAATTCCTATTTATATTTCTATTTTACCTCCTCAATTTAGCATTATGGACAGTGAAAGACCAAGTCTAAGATCTGTACAAAAATATTTTGCCTTCAAATTCATACCGAGATCGTAGCATGCATGGACTCAACTCATATGACTGGTATTTCCATGAAAAAGATTGTGGGCCGAAAATGGGTGATCACTGTACATTTCTCTTCTGTTTCTTATTTATATTTCTATATTACCTCCTCAATTTAGCATTATCGACAGGGAAAGACCTAATCTAAGATCTGCACAAAAATATTTTGCCTTCAAATTCATACCGTGATGGTAGCATGCATGGACTCGACTCATATGACTGGGATTTCAATGAAAAAGATTGTGGGCCGAAAATGGGTGATCACTGTACATTTCTCTTCTGTTTCCTATTTATATTTATATTTTACCTCCTCAATTTAGCATTATGGACAGGAATGACCTAATCTAAGATCTGCACAAAAATATTTTGCCTTCAAATTCATACCGTGATCGTAGCATTCATGGACTCGACTCATATGACTGGGATTTCCATGAAAAAGATTGTGGGCCGAAAATGGGTGATCACTGTACATTTCTCTTCTGTTTCCTATTCATATTTCTATTTTACCTCCTCAATTTAGCATTATCGACAGGGAAAGACCTAATCTAAGATCTGCACAAAAATATTTTGCTTTCAAATTCATACCGTGATGGTAGCATGCATGGACTCGACTCATACGACTGGGATTTCCGTGAAAAAGATTCTGGGCCGAAAATGGGTGATCACTGTACATTTCTCTTCTGTTTCCTATTTATATTTCTATTTTACCTCCTCAATTTAGCATTATGGCCAGGGAAAGACCTAATCTAAGATCTGCACAAAAATATTTTGCCTTCAAATTCATACCGTGATCGTAGCATGCATGGACACGACTCATATGACTGGGATTTCCATGAAAAGGATTGTGGCCCGAAAATAGGTGATCACAGTACATTTCTCTTCTGTTTCCTATTTATATTTATATTTTACCTCCTCAATTTAGCATTATGGCCAGGGAAAGACCTAATCTAAGCTCTTCATATAAATATTTTGCCTTCAAATTCATACCGTCATCGTAGCATGTATGGACTCGACTCATATGACTGGGATTTCCATGAAAAAGATTTTGGGCCGAAAATGGGTGATCACTATACATTTCTCTTCTGTTTCCTATTTATATTTCTATTTTACCTCCTCAATTTAGCATTATGGACAGGGAAAGACCTAATCTAAAATCTGCACAAAAATATTTTGCCTTCAAATTCATACCGTGATCGTAGCATGCATGGACTCGACTCATATGACTGGTATTTCCATGAAAAAGCTTGTGGGCCGAAAATGTTTGATCACTGCACATTTCTCTTCTGTTTCCTATTTATATTTATATTTTACCTCCTCAATTTAGCATTATGGACAGGGAAAGACCTAATCTAAAATCTGCACAAAAATATTTTGCCTTCAAATTCATACCGTGATCGTAGTATGCATGGACTCGACACATATGACTGGGATTTCCATGAAAAAGATTGTTGGCCGAAAATGGGTGATCACTGTATATTTCTCTTCTGTTTCCTATTCATATTTCTATTTTACCTCCTCAATTTAGCATTATCGACAGGGAAAGACCTAATCTAAGATCTGCACAAAAATATTTTGACTTCAAATTCATACCGTGATCGTAGCATGCATGGACTCGACTCATATGACTGGGATTTCCATGAAAAAGATTGTGGGCCGAAAATGGGTGATCACTGTACATTTCTCTTCTCTTTCCTATTTATATATCTATTTTACCTCCTCAATTTAGCATTATGGACAGGGAAAGACCAAATCTAAGATCTGTACAAAAATATTTTCATTCAAATTCATACCGTGATCGTAGCATGCATGGACTCGACTCATATGACTGGGATTTCCATGAAAAAGATTGTGGGCCGAAAATGGGTGATCACTGTACATTTCTCTTCTGTTTCCTATTCATATTTCTATTTTACATCCTCAATTTAGCATTATCGACAGGGAAAGACCTAATCTAAGATCTGCACAAAAATATTTTGCCTTCAAATTCATACCGTGATCGTAGCATGCATGGACATGGACTCGACTCATATGACAGGGATTTCCATGAAAAAGATTGTGGGCCGAAAATGGCTGATCACTGTACATTTCTCTTCTGTTTCCTATTCATATTTCTATTTTACCTCCTCAATTTAGCATTATCGCCAGGGAAAGACCTAATCTAAGATCTGCACAAAAATATTTTGCCTTCAAATTCATACCGTGATCGTAGCATGAATGGACTCGACTCATATGCCTGGGATTTCCATGAAAAAGATTGTGGCCCGAAAATAGGTGATCACTGTACATTTCTCTTTGTTTCCTATTTATATTTATATTTTGACTCCTCAATTTAGCATTATGGACAGGGAATGACCTAATCTAAGATCTGCACAAAAATATTTTGCCTTCAAATTCATACCGTGATCGTAGCATGCATGGACTCGACTCATATGACTGGGATTTCAATGAAAAAGATTGTGGGCCGAAAATGGGTGATCACTGTACATTTCTCTTCTGTTTCCTATTTATATTTATATTTTACCTCCTCAATTAACATTATGGACAGTCAAAGAGAAAATCTAAGATCTGCACAAAAATATTTTGCTTTCAAATTCATACCGTGATCGTAGCATGCATGGACTCGACTCATACGACTGGGATTTCCATGAAAAAGATTGTGGGCCGAAAATGCTTGATAACTGTACATTTCTCTTCTTTTTCCTATTTATATTTCTATTTTACCTCCTCAATTTAGCATTATGGACAGGGAAAGACATAATCTAAGATCTGCACAAAAAAATTTTGCCTTCAAATTCATACCGTGATCGTAGCATGCATGGACTCGACTCATATGACTGGGATTTCCATGAAAAAGATTGTGGGCCGAAAATGGGTGATCACTGTACATTTCTCTTCTGTTTCCTATTTATATTTATATTTTACCTCCTCAATTACCATTATGGACAGGGAAAGACCAAATCTAAGATCTGCACAAAAATATTTTGCCTTCAAATTCATACCGTGATCGTAGCATGCATGGACTCGACTCATATGACTGGGATTTCCATGAAAAAGATTGTGGGCCGAAAATGGGTGATCACTGTACATTTCTCTTCTGTTTCCTATTTATATGTATATTTTACCTCCTCAATTTAGCATTATGGACAGGGAAAGACCTAATCTAAAATCTGCACAAAAATATTTTGCCTTCAAATTCATACCGTGATCGTAGCATGCATGGACTCGACTCATATGACTGGGATTTCCATGAAAAAGATTGTGGGCCGAAAATGGGTGATCACTGTACATTTCTCTTCTGTTTCCTATTTATATTTATATTTTACCTCCTCAATATTGCATTATGGACAGGGAAAGACCAAATCTAAGATCTGCACAAAAATATTTTCCTTTCAAATTCATACCGTGTTGGTAGCATGCATGGACTCGACTCATACGACTGGGATTTCCATGAAAAAGATTGTGGGCCGAAAATGGGTGATCACTGTACATTTCTCTTCTGTTTCCTATTCATATTTCTATTTTACCTCCTCAATTTAGCATTATCGACAGGGAAAGACCTAATCTAAGATCTGCACAAAAATATTTTGCCTTCAAATTCATACCATGATCGTAGCATGCATGGACTCGACTCATATGACTGAGATTTCCATGAAAAAGATTGTGGGCCGAAAATGGGTGATCACTGTACATTTCTCTTCTGTTTCCTATTTATATTTGTATTTTACCTCCTCAATTTAACATTATGGACAGGGAAAGACCTAATCTAAGATCTGCACAAAAATATTGTGCCTTCAATTTCATACCGTGATCGTAGCATGCATGGACTCGAGTCATATGACTGGGATTTCCATGAAAAGATTGTGGGCAGAAGATGGGTGATCACTGTACATTTCTCTTCTGTTTCCTATTTATATTTGTATTGTACCTCCTCAATTTAGCATTATGGACAGAGAAAGACCTAATATAAGCTCTGCACAAAAATATTTTGCCTTCAAATTCATACCGTGATCGTAGCATGCATGGACTCGACTCATATGACTGGGATTTCCATGAAAAAGATTGTGGGCAGAAGATGGGTGATCACTGTACATTTCTCTTCTGTTTCCTATTTATATTTATATTTTACCTCCTCAATTTAGCATTATGGACAGGGAAAGACCTAATCTAAGCGCTGCACAAAAATATTTTGCCTTCAATTTCATACCGTGATCGTAGCATGCATGACTCGACTCATATGACTGGGATTTCCATGAAAAAGATTGTGGGCAGAAGATGGGTGATCACTGTACATTTCTCTTCTTTTTCCTATTTATATTTGTATTGTACCTCCTCAATTTAGCATTATGGACAGAGAAAGACCTAATATAAGCTCTGCACAAAAATATTTTGCCTTCAAATTCATACCGTGATCGTAGCATGCATGGACTCGACTCATATGACTGGGATTTCCATGAAAAAGATTTTGGGCAGAGGATGGGTGATCACTGTACATTTCTCTTGTTTCCTATTTATATTTATATTTTACCTCCTCAATTTAACATTATGGACAGGGAAAGACCTAATCTAAGCTCAGCAAAAAATATTTTGCCTTCAAATACATACCGTGATCGTAGCATGCATAGACTCGACTAATATGACTGGGATTTCCATGAAAAAGATTGTGGGCAGAAGATGGGTGATCATTGTACATTTCTCTTCTGTTTCCTATTTATATTTATATTTTATCTCCTCAATTTAGCATTATGGACAGGGAAAGACCTAATCTAAGCGCTGCACAAAAATATTTTGCCTTCAATTTCATACCGTGATCGTAGCATGCATGGATTCGACTCATATGACTGGGATTTCCATGAAAAAGATTGTGGGCAGAAGATGGGTGATCACTGTACATTTCTCTTCTGTTTCCTATTTATATTTATATTTTACCTCCTCAATTTAGCATTATGGACAGGGAAAGACCTAATCTAAGCTCTGCACAAAAATATTTTGCCTTCAAATTCATACCGTGATCGTAGCATGAATGGACTCGACTGATATGACTGGGATTTCCATGAAAAAGATTGTGGGCAGAAGATGGGTGATCACTGTACATTTCTCTTCTGTTTCCTATTTATATTTCTCTTTTACCTCCCCAATTCAGCATTATGGACAGGGAAAGACCTAATCTAAGCTCTGCACAAAAATATTTTGCCTTCAATTTCATACCGTGATCGTAGCATGCATGGACTCGACTCATATGACTGGGATTTCCATGAAAAAGATTGTTGGCCGAAAATGGGTGATCACTGTACATTTCTCTTCTGTTTCCTATTTATATTTGTATTTTACCTCCTCAATTTATCATTATGGACAGGGAAAGACCTAATATAACTCTGCACAAAAATATTTTGCCTTCAAATACATACCGTGATCGTAGCATGCATAGACTCGACTAATATGACTGGGATTTCCATGAAAAAGATTGTGGGCAGAGGATGGGTGATCACTGTACATTTCTCTTCTGTTTCCTATTTATATTTATATTGTACGTCCTCAATTTAGCATTATGGACAGAGAAAGACCTAATATAAGCTCTGCACAAAAATATTTTGCCTTCAAATTCATACCGTGATCGTAGCATGTATGGACTCGACTCATATGACTGGGATTTCCATGAAAAAGATTGTGGGCAGAAAATGGGTGATCACTGTACATTTGTCTTCTGTTTCCTATTTATATTTCTATTTTACCTCCTCAATTTAGCATTATGGACAGGGAAAGACCTAATCTAAGATCTGCACAAAAATATTTTGCCTTCAAATTCATAACGTGATCGTAGCATGCATGGACTCGACTCATATAACTGGGATTTCCATGAAAAAGATTGTGAGCCGAAAATAGGTGATCAATGTACATTTCTCTTCTGTTTCCTATTTATATTTCTATTTTACCTCCTCAATTTAGCATTATGGACAGGGAAAGACCTAATCTCAAATCTGCACAAAATATTTGGCCTTCATTTCATACCGTGATCGTAGCATGCATGGACTCGACTCATATGACTGGGATTTCCATGAAAAAGATTGTGGGCAGAAAAAGGGTGATCACTGTACATTTTTCTTCTGTTTCCTATTTATATTTCTATTTTACTTACTCAATTTAGCATTATGGACAGGGAAAGACCTAATCTGAGATCTGCAAAAAAATATTTTGCCTTCAAATTCATACCGTGATCGTAGCATGCATGGACTCGACTCATATGACTGGGATTTCCATGAAAAAGATTGAGGGCAGAAAATGGGTGATCACTGTGCATTTCTCTTCTGTTTCCTATTTATATTTCTTTTTTACGTTCTCAATTTAGCATTATGGACAGGGAAAGACCTAATCTAAGATCTGCAAATAAATATTTTGCCTTCTAATTCATACCGTGATCATAGCATGCATGGACTCGACTCATATGACTGGGATTTCCATGTGGAAGATTGTGGGCAGAAAATAGGTGATCACTTTACATTTCTCTTCTGTTTCCTATTTATATTTCTATTTTACTTCCAAAAATTAGCATCATTGACAGTGAAAGACCTAATCTAAAATCTGCAAAAAAATATTTGGCCTTCAAATTCATACCGTGATCGTAGCATGCATGGACTCGACTCATATGACTGGGATTTCCATGAAAAAGATTGTGGGCAGAAAATGGGTGATCACTGTACATTCCTCTTCTGTTTCCTATTGATAATTATATGATACTTCCTTAATTTAGCATTATGGACAGGGAAAGACCTAATCTAAGATCTGCAAAAATATATTTTTCCTTCAAATTCATACCGTGATCGTAGCATGCATGGACTCGACTCATACGACTGGGATTTCCATGAAAAAGATGGTGGGCAGAAAATGGGTGATCACCGTACATTTCTCTTCTGTTTCCTCTTTATATTTCTATTTTACTTCCTCAATTTAGCATTATGGACAGTGAAAGACCTAATCTAAGATCTGCACAAAAATATTTTGCCTTCAAATTCATACCGTAATCGTAGCATGCATGGACTCGAATCGTATGACTGGGATTTCCATGAAAAAGATTGTGAGCCGAAAATAGGTGATCACTGTACATTTCTCATCTGTTTCCTATTTATATATATATTTTACCTCGTCAATTTAGCATTATGGACAGGGAAAGACCTAATCTAAGATCTGCACAAAATATTTTGCCTTCAAATCCATACCATGATCGTAGCATGCATGGACTCGACTCATATGAGTGGGATTTCCATGAAAAAGATTGTTGGCCGAAAATAAGTGATCACTGTACATTTCTCTTCTGTTTCCTATTTCTATTTCTATTTTACTTCCTCAATTTAGCATTATGGACAGGGAAAGACCTAATCTAATATCTGCACAAAAATATTTTGCCTTCAAATTCATACCGTGATCGTAGCATGCATGGACTCGACTCATATGACTGGGATTTCCATGAAAAAGATTGTGGTCAGAAGATGGTGATCACTGTACATTTCTCTTCTGTTTCCTATTTATGTTTGTATTGTACCTCTTCAATTTAGCATTATGGACAGGGAAAGACCTAATCTAAGCTCTGCACAAAAATATTTTGCCTTCAAATTCATACCGTGATCGTAGCATGCATGGACTCGTCTCATACGACTGGGATTTCCATGAAAAAGATTGTGGGCCGAAAATGGGTGATCACTGTACATTTTTCTTCTGTTTTCTATTTATATTTATATTTTACCTCCTCAATTTAGCATTATGGACAGGGAAAGACCTAATCTAAGCTCTGCACAAAAATATTTTGCCTTCAAATTCATACCGTGATCGTAGCATGCATAGACTCGACTCATATGACTCGGATTTCCATGAAAAAGATTGTGGGCAGAAGATGGGTGATCACTGTACATTTCTCTTCTGTTTCCTATTTATATTTATATTTTACCTCCTCAATTTAGCATTATGGACAGGGAAAGACCTAATCTAAGATCTGCACAAAAATATTTTGCCTTCAAATTCATACCGTGATCGTAGCATGCATGGACTCGACTCATATGACTGGGATTTCCATGAAAAAGATTGTGGGCCGAAAATGGGTGATCACTGTACATTTCTCTTCTGTTTCCTATTTATATTTATATTTTACCTCCTCAATTTAGCATTATGGACAGGGAAAGACCTAATCTAAAATCTGCACAAAAATATTTTGCCTTCAAATTCATACCGTGATCGTAGCATGCATGGACTCGACTCATATGACTGGGATTTCCATGAAAAAGATTGTGGGCCGAAAATGGGTGATCACTGTACATTTCTCTTCTGTTTCCTATTTATATTTATATTTTACCTCCTCAATTTAGCATTATGGACAGGGAAAGACCTAATCTAAGATCTGCACAAAAATATTTTGCCTTCAAATTCATACCGTGATCGTAGCATGTATGGACTCGACTCATCTGACTGGGATTTCCATGAAAAAGATTGTGGCAGAAGATGGGTGATCACTGTACATTTCTCTTCTGTTTCCTATTTATATTTATATTTTACCTCCTCAACTTAGCATTATGGACAGTGAAAGACCTAATCTAAGCTCTGCACAAAAATATTTTGCCTTCAATTTCATACCGTGATCGTAGCATGCATGGACTCGACTCATATGACTGGGATTTCCATGAAAAATATTGTGGGCAGAAGATGGGTGATCACTGTACATTTCTCTTCTGTTTCCTATTTCTATTTCTATTTTACTTCCTTAATTTAGCATTATGGACAGGGAAAGACCTAATCTAAGATCTGCAAAAAAATATTTTGCCTTCAAATTCATACCATGATCGTAGCATGCATGGACTCGAATCATATGACTGGGATTTCCATGAAAAATATTGTGAGCCTAAAATATGTGATCACTGTACATTTCTCTTCTGTTTCCTATTTATATTTCTATTTTACCTCCTCAATTTAGCATTATGGTCAGGGAAAGACCTAATCTAAGATCTGCACGAAATATTTTGCCTTCAAATCCATAACGTGATCGTAGCATGCATTGACTCGACTCATATGACTGGGATTTCCATGAAAAAGATTGTGGGCAGAAAATGGGTGATCACTGTACATTTCTCTTCTGTTTCCTATTTATATTTCTATTTTACCTCCTCAATTTAGCATTATGGAGAGGGAAAGACCTTATCTAAAATCTGCACAAAAATATTTTGTTTCAAATTCATACCGTGATCGTAGCATGCATGGACTCGACTCATATGACTGGGATTTCCATGAAAAAGATTGTGGGCAGAAAATGGGTGATCACTGTACATTTCTCTTCTGTTTCCTATTTATATTTATATTTTACTTCCTCAATTTAGCATTATGGACAGGGAAAGACCTAATCTAAAATCTGCACAAAATATTTTGCCTTCATTTCATACCGTGATCGTAGCATGCATGGACTCGACTCATATGACTGGGATTTCCATGAGAAAGATTGTGGGCCGAAAATGGGTGATCACTGTACATTTCTCTTCTGTTTCCTATTTATATTTATATTTTACCTCCTCAATTTAGCATTATGGACAGGGAAAGACCAAGTCTAAGATCTGTACAAAAATATTTTGCCTTCAAATTCATACCGAAATCGTAGCATGCATGGACTCAACTCATATGACTGGTATTTCCATGAAAAAGATTGTGGCCCGAAAATAGTTGATCACTGTATATTTCTCTTCTGTTTCCTATTTATATTTCTCTTTTACCTCCTCAATTTAGCATTATGGACTGGGAAAGACCTAATCTAAAATCTGCACAAAAATATTTTGTCTTCAAATTCATACCGTGATCGTAGCATGCATGGACTCGACTCATATGACTGGGATTTCCATGAAAAAGATTGTGGGCCGAAAATGGGTGATCACTGTACATTTCTCTTCTGTTTCCTATTTATATTTATATTTTACCTCCTCAATTTAGCATTATGGACAGGGAAAGACCTAATATAAAATCGGCACAATAACATTTTGCCTTCAAATTCATACCGTGATCGTAGCATGCATGGACTCGATTCATATGACTGGGATTTCCATGAAAAAGATTGTGGGCCGAAAATGGGTGATCACTGAACATTTCTCTTCTGTTTCCTATTTATATTTATATTTTACCTCCTCAATTTAGCATTATGGACAGGGAAAGACCAAATCTAAGATCTGTACAAAAATATTTTGCCTTCAAATTCATACCGAGATCGTAGCATGCATGGACTCAACTCATATGACTGGTATTTCCATGAAAATATAGTGGGCCGAAAATGGGTGATCACTGTACATTTCTCTTCTGTTTCTTATTTATATTTATATTTTACCTCCTCAATTTAGCATTATCGACAGGGAAAGACCTAATATAAAATCGGCACAATAACATTTTGCCTTCAAATTCATACCGTGATCGTAGCATGCATGGACTCGACTCATATGACTGGGATTTCCATGAAAAAGATTGTGGGTCGAAAATGGTTGATCACTGTACATTTCTCCTCTGTTTCCTATATATATTTATATTTTACCTCCTCAATTAATATTATGGACAGGGAAAGATCAAATTTAAGATCTGCACAAAAATATTTTGCTTTCAAATTCATACCGTGATGGAAGCATGCATGGACTCAACTCATACGATTGGGATTTCCATGGAAAAGATTGTGGGCTGAAAATGGTTGATCACTGTACATTTCTCTTCTGTTTCCTATTTATATTTTTCTTTTACCTCCTCAATTTAGCATTATGGCCAGGGAAAGACCTAATCTAAGCTCTTCACAAAAATATTTTGCCTTCAAATTCATACCGTGATCGTAGCATGCATGGACTCGACTCATATGACTGGGATTTCCATGAAAAAGATTGTGGGCCGAAAATGGGTGATCACTGTTCATTTCTCTTCTGTTTCCTATTTATATTTCTATTTTACCTCCTCAATTTAGCATTATGGCCAGGGAAAGACCTAATCTAAGCTCTTCACAAAAATATTTTGCCTTCAAATTCATACCGTGATCGTAGCATGCATGGACTCGACTCATATGACTGGGATTTCCATGAAAAAGATTGTGGGCCGAAAATGGTTGATCACTGTACATTTCTCTTCTGTTTCCTATATATATTTATATTTTACCTCCTCAATTAATATTATGGACAGGGAAAGACCTAATCTAAGATCTGCACAAAAATATTTTGCTTTCAAATTCATACCGTGATCGTAGCATGCATGGACTCGACTCATATGACTGGGATTTCCATGAAAAAGATTGTGGGCAGAAGATGGGTGATCACTGTACATTTTTCTTCTGTTTCCTATTTATATTTCTATTTTACCTCCTCAATTTAGCATTATGGACAGGGAAAGACCTCATCTAAGCTCTGCATAAAAATATTTTGCCTTCAATTTCATACCATGATCGTAGCATGCATGGACTCGACTCATATGACTGGGATTTCCATGAAAAAGATTGTGGGCAGAAGATGGGTGATCACTGTACATTTTTCTTCTGTTTCCTATTTATATTTGTATTGTACCTCCTCAATTTAGCATTATGGACAGGGAAAGACCTAATCTAAGCTCAGCACAAAAATATTTTGCCTTCAAATACATACCGTGATCGTAGCATGCATAGACTCGACTCATATGACTGGGATTTACATGAAAAAGATTGTGGGCAGAAGATGGCTGATAACTGTACATATCTCTTCTGTTTCCTATTTATATTTATATTTTACCTCCTCATTTTAGCATTATGGACAGGGAAAGACCTAATCTAAGCTCTGCACAAAAATATTTTGCCTTCAATTTCATACCGTGATCGTAGCATGCATGGACTCGACTCATATGACTGGGATTTCCATGAAAAAGATTGTTGGCCGAAAATAGGTGATCACTGTACATTTCTCTTCTGTTTCCTATTTATATTTGTATTTTACCTCCTCGATTTATCATTATGGACAGGGAAAGACCTAATCTAAGATCTGCACAAAAATATTTTGCCTTCAAATACATACCGTGATCATAGCATGCATAGACTCGACTAATATGACTGGGATTTCCATGAAAAAGATTGTGGGCAGAGGATGGGTGATCACTGTACATTTCTCTTCTGTTTCCTATTTATATTTATATTTTACCTCCTCAATTTAGCATTATGGTCAGGGAAAGACCTAAAGTAAGCTCTGCACAAAAATATTTTGCCTTCAATTTCATACCGTGATCGTAGCATGCATGGACTCGACTCAAATGACTGGGATTTCCATGAAAAAGATTGTGGGCAGAAAATGGGTGATCACTGTACATTTCTCTTCTGTTTCCTATTATATTTCTATTTTACTTCCTCAATTTAGCATTATGGACAACGAAAGACCTAATCTAAAATATTCAAAAAAATATTTTGCCTTCTAATTCATACCATGATCGTAGCATGCATGGACTCGACTCATATGACTGGGATTTCAATGAAAAAGATTGTGGGCAGAAAAAGGGTAATCACTGTACATTTCTCTTCTGTTTCCTATTTATATTTATATTTTACTTCCTTCACTTAGCATTATGGACAGTCAATGACATAATCTAAGATCTGCAAAAAAATATTTTGCCTTCAAATTCATACCGTGATCGTAGCATGTATGGACTCGACTCATATGACTGGGATTTCCATGAAAAAGATTGTGGGCAGAAAATGGGTGATCACTGTACATTTGTCTTCTCTTTCCTATTTATATTTCTATTTTACCTCCTCAATTTAGCATTATGGACAGGGAAAGACCTAATCTAAGATCTGCACAAAAATATTTTGCCTTCAAATTCATAACGTGATCGTAGCATGCATGGACTCGACTCATATAACTGGGATTTCCATGAAAAAGATTGTGAGCCGAAAATAGGTGATCACTGTACATTTCTCTTCTGTTTCCTATTTATATTTCTATTTTACCTCCTCAATTTAGCATTATGGACAGGGAAAGACCTAATCTAAGATCTGCACAAAATATTTTGCCTTCAAATCCATACCATGATCGTAGCATGCATTGACTCGACTCATATGAGTGGGATTTCCATGAAAAAGATTGTGGGCGTAAAATGGGTGATCACTGTACATTTCTCTTCTGTTTCCTATTTATATTTATATTTTACCTCCTCAATTTAGCATTATGGACAGGGAAAGACCTAATCTAAGATCTTCACAAAAATATTTTGCCTTCAAATTCATACCGTGATCGTAGCATGCATGTACTCGACTCATACGACTGGGATTTCCATGAAAAAGA